>JTDE01000253.1:295958-324704 GCA_014338405.1 Paragonimus skrjabini miyazakii
TTAGAAACAACAACACAGAACGTATATTACTAATGAGTAGTCGGGGATTTGGGTAATTTCAAGTTGAACATCACCCACAGTTGGTCGCAGCTGTCGCATCCCCATAGACTTTCCAGTCGGCCCCTTTCGAAAAGAAGCACTAGCATGTCCGTGGTTCAAGTCCCGGCAGTGGCGATGATATGCACTACTGACGAGTTCTAATGAGAGCGAGACTCGAGTCTAGTGCTTCTTTTCGAAAGGGGCCGACTGGAAAGTCTATGGGGATGCGACAGCTGCGATCAATTGTGGGTGATGTTCAACTTGAAATTAACCAAATCCCCGACTACTCATCAGATTCCAATTTGTCATTCTCCCTTAACCAAACCAGTTTAAGGCTAAATGAGACGCACACACTCCGATTTACAGTCAGTTCTTAGGCGATTTGCCAGACTAAACAGCTATGTTAGGCGTGTGTGTATTAAAGAATATCGACTTTTAATTGCTATTGACCGACCAGCATCAGGCGAACAACACTGACGTTGATAAGCACGCCTGAGGTGAAGGGTGATATAATAAAGAGACAATCTCATAAGTAACTCGGTCATCAATGTCATCGTAGTTCAAGCGTAGTTAAGTTATCATGGACGTGTATGTTACATACATCGTGTTGATCCAAATTCGACGGTAGATACGGGCAACATATAAGTACCCGGCATGTTCACAATCGTAATCAGGTTTCGACTAGCAGTATCTATCCGTCTGTACACCATTAAATCAATCACACAAGTTAGCATTTGAAACTCTCATCCATACTTTTGATGTTTCTGCCGCAAGTGCAACTGATTGATTTCAGAAAAACAGCAATAAACATTTTAGAATAAATGATTTTTGGGCAGTCTGAAAACTACTTTTAAGATGCTGTGAATAAGGGCTTATATATGACTGATCGGTCAGGCCTAGTGCGAGCTCGCTGGCGTTATGGTTATACGTAATTCTCACAAATGCGAGGGTCGTAATGAAAACCTTTCGGTTCGGAAAAGGACGTGTATTACTGATAAGCTCTAATGAGAGAGAAACATGAGTCTAGTGTTTTCTTACGAAGTGGGCTGGCCGAAAGGTCTATCCGAATGCGAGGGCTCTGATCAACTGTGGGTGATGCTCTATTTTGAAACTTCAGGAAAATTTGATAATTTACTCAAACAATGTGACTAACTCGAAATAAGTGCTGAGCTGCATGAACTAAAACGTTAAGAAAACAGTAAATGGAAACCCATAATGTTATCAGCAACGTTTGAAATCTGACAATAATTCGATTTGTGCGACCCAAATGCGCAAAACGTTTACAGGAAGAAAGGAACCTGAGGTGAAATAGCGCACTAATATGTAAGATGAATTCCAGTGACATTCGACTATAGACTTCGTAGTCGGACAGTTATTTCTGCCATTCATTTTAATCAGGTAACCACATCATTACATCGACGTAGACTCGATTACGTATTTGGATTTATGTATTAGGTTGGTGAATGTAGTCATCTTGAAAAAGCGCCAGTTAGACACTGATTTCCGACCTAATCTATGTGATACGTTATTGACAAACATCTGCATCACTGCATAACATCTGTCCACAGAAAGTATCAATAACAGTATGCTGGCAAGCACATGCCAGAAGCACATATTCACATGAAACCCCGCAAGTCTTTTCCGAAGTGTACAAACAAAGTCTATAAGAAGCGATTCGACGTGAATTCACGGATTGTGATATATTGTGCGATATACTCAGAATAATATATTGTCCACCCACCCATGGATAACGGTCTGTTGCAAAAGTTGACGAGAATTGTAACTAAGAATCATATCATTTATAATCCCTGCTGCAGTGACATAAAGAAGGTGTGTACTCGTTTAAAAGTGTATTTGACGCATTGACGTTTCCCATGGATTCACAAATAACACCCAATCTTCTACGTAGTGTGTCAGTACGCCTATATGTGTAGGGAGAAATTAAAAAAGCAAATCTCAGATCGTATTATACGGCTGCGTGTCGTCGGCTACAATGTACTCATTTGACCGTGTTAATGACACATTCTAATCTTTCGATTTTGAGTGTATGGAACCGAACTGCAAATGCCGTCTACATTTCGATATCTCATATCACTCTGACACAATCATCACTGTACACATTCCGGTATAATGTCAGTGGACGAATGGAAAGACAGTATTCCGTTGTTATTTAGCAGATGAGAGAGAAATAACTTGAATAGAAGGTCTAGAGTAGTGATAACGTTCTTCAAGTATTCCGTAACTGCCAGGACCATCGCCGTCTCTCAATCTGTATAACGCGAACCGTGGAATTTGTCTTGGGTGTTCACACCCTACAACAAGTATATAATACAACCCAACATTTGCCATAGACACTTATGTTTCCTCCAAATTCAGCATACCCTTTCATGGAAGAAGCTATTAGCAAAATTACAACGAATATTGGAAGCGAGACAGCAGTGATTACGATTTGAGACTTGGAAAACAGGTGTGACACACTTGCATGTCTATTGTGGAGAGTTTTACTCAACGCAGTAAGTAGCGAATATTTTTTCTACCTGTCAGGAGAAACTGTTGGCAACGTTTCGACGTACTCCTATTATGTTACTCATGCTTAGTCGGCAATCTTCTATATTGTGCAATCGGATTCCTTGGAATCACTGCCTACTTGCAAGACATATGTTCACGTATCACGTTGTATCACGTTGCGTTTAGAAGTGTAGATTGTTTCGCATCCAACAAACCTGCAAGTTCACCTGAAACATTTATTGTGTCATGATAATAACTTATAGGTAAACATGTGTTTTGATGTCTTCTTCAGGTCAGTGAACTTTTTCAGGGCCTACATATCGATCAGGTAAACATAGCTCAAGCAGCTGAATTGGTTGTTCGGAATCGCTGCCTACTTACAAGACGTGTGTTTGGAATTTTTCAAGTAAGGTTATTTAGGAGTTGTAGGTTTATCAATTACATATATTTATGCCACATAGTAGGTCCCAATTCTGGCACACTTACACCTCCACAGTGAATTATCGACATCATGTGAGCTCAGATCAATTTGCGTAAATGTCAAAACCTTTTGTGTTTCAACTTTGTTCAACGTTTTTTTTTCACGACATTTGTATGAATATTTTATTTCAACTGACTGTCATTATGCGACCGCAATGCCGTGGGTAACAAGTCCGTTCAATAATTATAAATAGATCACTCACTTTGACTGTTAGGTCTTCATTGTGGTGCTACCAATTTGAGCCAACTAATATTTCTCCCAGGTCATATGCTTGACAAGCCAGAGCGCCATACACAAGAGATTGTGGCTTAGTAATCCAGTTTAATAGTCTGATCATGATTAAAATGAGGTCTATTACAAGAGTACAAGATGTTCTACTTGCGACCAAAAAACTATTACACAATGCTGCTCCTCTTGATGAAATAAACAATGATCGCCGCTAGTCTATTAATTTCTCTAGATACTGATCAGGTTGGAAGTCTAACAGAGACCAAACCTTGGTTTAGGTATTAAAGACATCCAATCCATCTTCGAACATTTTATATTCGTAATCTCGAAGCGCAACCTTGCGTCTGCATTTGTTATTCAGCTGAAAGGGTGTCTGATTTATCTACCGGTTGACCGATTGACCAGCTAACCGGTCGAGCGATAGACCAACGGCCTCATATTACCACCAACTCCGTCTGGATTAAATTTCCCATTACTCAGTGTAGCGTTATGATTCTTTATGTTGATAAGTAACGTCAAACTTTCAATATGTTTGTTTTCAGTGTTTGATTTACGATTTGTGTGTGAAGATGCAGCTGAAGAACCCTTCTTTCCATCTGTTGACTAGCTATAGTCTCTCTTTCGTTGCTTGGAATACTTATTTTTCCTACACACATACAAACTAAGAAACGCTGGAATGAGGAACACGCAAACGGACTATGAATTGCAATTGTTCAGATTAGAGAACGGGGAAAAAGTTTATGTCAAAAATGCATTCAGCATTGCCACTCCGATTAGAAACAATCGGAAAATGATTTATATTTGTCTATTTGAAAACACCAAGCGACGAAGTATCTCACACTTTTGAAATAAGCTTGAAAATGCACAAGTTATTCGCCAACAGTAATCTAAAAATTTAGTATTTTACCTTTTGTCTGTTGAGCGACGTTTCACAATTGATAACTAATACTAGCCTACTCAATAATACTGTTGAACAGACCAAACATCGTTCAAGTTTGAACACAGCTTCTGTAATCAATTACGTTTTTCAGTCAACTTACATTTCAGACTAAACACAGACTTCATTTCCGATCTTGTTGAAGCCCAGCAACGTTACACAACTTTGTTACGACGAGGAGATGAATCCCATTTCTTTCACGAATAAATGCTTCTGAGCGTGTGCGCATGGTAAGTTGATAATGATCGGTGAGATCCCAACTGCGCTGTGGTCGATAGGATTGTTCCATGAACAAGTGGACGACAAATGAAATCTCGCTAACGGCAAGGAACTACAGTACCGATTGATCCAGATACCGTGAATAACTTTGTTTGATGCTTCTTTTCAACCAAGATTGGCTGATCCTAATGCAAGAGATGTGCTCAAAGATGAGTTATCTTCAATAGATAGCACTTGAACCCCTGAATGCGCTCTGGTAAAATAACCGCTTGGCTTAGGACTCTGCCTTGTGCTTGAGTCTTCCTTATCCATTTGAACCATATAGTACCAAACTTTCAACTCCATGTCATAGTGTTTATTTCGGATGTCCTTCCCAAACACGAGTTTAGCGTACTGATAATCGATTCACTGTTTTACCCTGGGCTCATTAAGTTTATTTTGATAACTGATGCGTAGCAGGGTATTTTGGCTATCATATAGATTAAACATCACTCACAAATGATCGCAGCTGTCGCACTCCCATAGACATTCCAGTCGACCTCTCTCGAAAACAGGAACTAGACTAGAGCTTCGCCCTCATTAGAGCTCGTCAGTAATGCATATCCTTGACACTGCCGTGACTAGACCTCCGGCCACGCTACCTTGAGGCAACCGTGTTGACCACTGCACTACTGATCTCGCACTAGGTACGACCGAATTATTATAGGTGACCGTTCAAACCACTTTCGCTTGTGAGTCCCGGCAGTGGCAAGTATATGTACTACTGACGAGCTCTAACCAGAGCAAAACCAGGGCCTAAGGTTTCTTTTCGAAAGAGACCGACTGTAAAGTCTATGGGACTGTGACAGCTGCGATCCACTATGGGTGATGTTCAATCTACAAGTTCATTTTGTCCCACAGTTTCCTTTCTGAAAGCCTACAAAAAATCGCTGGAAACGTTTAGGTTTATTCATTATTTGTTTACAGGGACTTTAGTGGAAGTAATATATTTAGTAAATCACTCAATTAAAATAAACATTTCACTAACACAAACCAACCAGCCTACTGGAATACGAAGTTCGACTTAAGAACCGGGATGACAACAATGTATTCCAAACGCTGCTGTGTTGAAAGTATTCCTGAAAGGTAGTGTGCCTTGTTTTGTGAAGAATGTATCAATAGATTGATTCAGGTCTTAGTTATATATGTTGGAACAGAATGTAGCTTATTTCATAGTGATCATACGTAGAACTCAATTCTCCATGTTTACTTCTTTCCTTCACTGCTTAGAAAAGAGTATCATTCACTCATACCTAGGATAGAAGAGGGCAGATCTCCCAAACATCTTTGAAATGCATCAATGTAAACCTAGTGTTATATTATTATACTTCTTATGGTTATTTATGCCAAATTTTTAAACGTTCAATCACACTACAATCAATATGGTGAGCATAACCGAGCACATTTTATATACTGATTTAACATACCTAACCACTGGCAAACAAATAGACTGTCGCACAAAGAACCATCTTTCAAAATCTTAACAGACCCGTACGTTAGTGGCATGCCTTACTCAAAAGGGCATGGATAGTTAATTGTGTCAATCCAGTTTGGATTCAGAATTTCGAATTTTTGCTAACAACTTTAGGCTAGACGACAAAAAGTAGGACCGATATATAACTGAAATAAATACCCTTGCATCTAATTTGTTCATACACGCTACTTATCAGTGAATATTTAGAAAGCACTTTGTAACACCTCGCTACACGGTTGGCAAGAAACTGGCACTCTTGGTATTCAGATTCTTTTAGAGATGTGTCCGTTATAAAATCGGAAGGTTTTCTGCCGAAAACATTCACAAGAGTTCCGACAAAGTTTTAAAGTTACTTTAGAATAAGCCGTTTTTATCTATATTTCCCCTTTTCAACTTTTATGGAAGTTCAGTAATTTATTGTGCATCGCAAATTCGAACTGCCGACGACTGCATGATGAATGATTGTATCACGTGACATATTCTGAGCTAACGGAAAAATACTAGATGAAATATTGGTTTTGAAGGGCAAGAAGATAAGTTGAAACCACACATTCTAAAAGTAAATTTGAAATCTTATATCATTGCTCCATTTTACCGCTATGGGAAGAAGGCAGCTAAGAGAGTGTTCACGATCCGATTTCCTGTATCATTCGCATCTTAAAAACAAGTACTTTGAAGCTAAAATGTTAAAAACAATTTCTAGACTAACCAAGTCGTATTTCTACTCGTTTCCATAGTTGTTAGTGTGGTTCGATAACAGTAGATTTGTAAGAATCCGGAAAAGTTTGATTTAATAATCTGTTGCCTGCGGAATGTTTTGAATGTAAAAGTGAGTAATCTTTACTAGGGTTAAAAAATGCTACAAACGAACCTTCGAAATTAAACAAATGAAGATAGGGGGGGGGGGTATCGAGTGCCTCACATTGAAACTTATTGCTACAACAATTATGAAACCCTTGAGGAACTTGATCAGAAAAACCAGGAGGTCCAAATCATATGGCGCTCTCCAGGGTAACATTTCGTATTTTCTGCTCATACATGAACATGTAACTAATGTAAGAAATATTATTCCGGGGAGTATCACATTATTCGCTTCTTCCAATCATCTTATTCAAGTTAAACATAACCGGTAATTGATCAAGACCTTCGCATTTTCATAGACATTTTGTTGGCAAATTCTCCAGAGAAGTACAAGGCCCAAACTCTGTTCATATTAGGAGTTAACATTAGTCTTTTTTACATCCAAGCTAAGATCACTAAACATACTTTCATGTCATAATTCCGTCGACCGCCGCGACATTAACCACAAGTTAGGCACTACTGAGTTATATTGCGTAAACACAGTCACGATGGCGTGTGAGTTACGCTGAAGTTGACTGATCGCCTTGAATATAGACACAGTAACTGTTCTGTTGACTATAAAGAATGGCCTCAGTATTGTGATTGGTATTCAATTCATATTACTAATAGTCGCCTACAACGTAACAGTACGTACTGCTTAGTCAACAATGTGTTACAGAGAAATTCCACATAAATTAAGTCGGCAGTGTAAACCAACATCGGAATTAGGGTCCTATTTAATTACATATTTCGACTTGTGGACGTTTAGGCGTGTTGTAATGTCACACAGATTGGTTCTTTCGGCCAAATATGTACCCTAACTAGCTTATCTGCTTTTAACTAACGAAAGCCATTCAAGAATAGCACAAGAAACTTTTACGTTTATAGGTAAAGGGCCCGAAACTTTACCCACAGATTCCAAGTTATCCAGACCGTCGTTTGATTACATCAGGCATGTTACCCACCAAATATGCAGTCAGAAAATCACTGGCATTTGCCTCAACAATGGTCTCGTTATTTTGATAGCGTTGGTCGGCGAGGATGAAGTGTTATTGCAATGTACCGAACGCTTCCATGGTTTATTGTGCCAATTCAAAAATTTTGAACTCGGATCATATATCAGACATGTGGTAAATATAACGTATTCATGGACGGTATGTAAACAGTTCAGTCCATCAAGTAAACTGATCACCTCCGAGACAAGTAAATTACCTGCTTTAATACGCTTATTCTGGAATAGATTGATCGGTTTTCTGGCCAGCACAAGACCACTGGGTAAAGATATCATCAAACGGATTTTATATAATATATATGTATTACATAAACAATATATGTGTGTTATATATAACATAATGAAGACCTGCTGGCAAGATATACTAAGCAATCAATCGGGTCGAGGTTTTCGCTGTTTGCAGCATGTCTTCACTCGACTGCGTCGCAAATTTAAGTACATGCTTTGGTGAATATGAAGCCATGAGATGGCTTCATTATCAATTCATCCCGCCTATGTGGATGTCATATTCACAAGAGAGACAGAACTGTTTATTGCACTGGGTAACGATCCTATGTGACCCAATTATCTCCTGAAATACAACATACATAGCTCAACGACTGCATATACGCATTTCACTATGGATTGTATACTGTACTCCTAGAAAAGCCTGTTTGGTAAACTCTAGTCCGATGTTAACACATTTAAAGTCAAATTTCCGAATACATTTTGAACAAGTTGAAAGTAATTGAATGTGAACATTGACAACTGCCACTGTCTCAATGAGAATTTCTCACCACTTTTGGCAAAATAATTGTATGCGATAACTCATCGCATGAACTGTCAGTGCAATACTTGGGAATATTGCAAAACAGACTGTGAAATAATATTACATGATACGGAGACAGATAGATTATTTAAAACGGCCGATTCTCTCGGAAAGTTCGAACGAGGCAGTTAGTACACGAGAAGTGTTAGTTGCAAAGGGGTGGATAATCAATCAGCGGGTTGGGATAGGTCACTTCGTCCACGGAGGGGTCAGGTTATTGAAATAGAGGTGCTTGAATGCAACCGCTTCAACATGCCGCAAGCATAATGGGCTGGAATGATGTAAGAGTATTCTGAATGTACAATCTGAATTTATAGGGTTAACAGTGGTCACGACGCATTTAGCGATTGATAAACCTGGTTGCTTACGTGTTTCAGCAACAATGTCGTTTCCTAGTAACGTGGACTTTTGCACCCATTTAAACAAGTATTCCTTCAATTCGGAAACCAAGTTTCACTCGATTCTACTAATGTGAAAATTTCTCCGCAGCTACACACACATTGGTAAACACAGTGTAAGGTGGATCGTTAACTGACAAATACTGTACATAAACAATCTAATCCAGAACAGTTGCAAGCATTTAAAATGATGGAACTTAGACCCTTTTCATCTTAAAATCTTCTCGTTCTGCCCAATCAAAGTCATCTTACAACTAAAACACGACAAACCGTCTATATCAATACTTCCCACTCATAACCCTACATGCAACTACATTGATCACAGTACTCCTACACTCAAAATGAAGCTTCAAACTGGTCGTTGACATTCTGTCCAACCAAGTAGATGAACGCATGCGTTGAATATCCATCACAAGTGCAATTAATTCAAGTTGGACCAACTTGATTGTCAGCCGCTATACATTCGAATAGACAAGATAGGGTATTTCGGATCTTTGAATATAAAGTGTAGCAATCAGACAAGATGCCAGATCACTTCACACACACAACTCCACCACAAACAGTTTCCTACTTATTAACTAAAAACTGTCAGTTTTGTTATCACGCTAGCCTTGAGCTTACAACCTTTGTGAGTGTATCAAATGAAGTTATTTTGTTTACTGATGAGTAGCCGGGGATATGGTTAATCTCAAGTTGGACATCACCTACAATTGTTCGCAGCCATCGCATTCAGAGAGACTTTGCAATCAGCCTCTTTCGAAACGATGCACTAGACCTGAGTTTCACTCTCATCAGACCTCGTCAGTAGTGCATATCCTTGCCATGGCCGTGATTAAAACAACTGCCACCCTTTTATGGGGCAACCATATCGACTACTTCGTTACTGATCTCACACCAGGCATGACCGAATTAACACATCTAAACGTGATCAGCTTTAATGAGAATTTTATCTGAATACGAATAATGCGATCAAATATGAGTGATGTTTTACTTTAAATTTAGTTTGGGTTGATTTGTCTAACCGCCCTATTCCTGGACGAAGTTACTGGACAACTTTGAGCTAGCTACGAGACCCAGTTGATAAAATAACAGTACATGACTGTAGAAGTATATTTACACGTACACAGAGACACAGACGACTGATCACTTGACTCATTACAATGTCACGGAATCTTTGGGAATTTGGCTGCTCATTTCACACACACACAACCATGTGGCTAATAGAAAAGGTCATAAAATAGGATGCATCATTCGTTTTGGATGTGCCTTTATAAATTCGCTCAGGTTGAGCATTTACGTTATGCATTTAGTTAATCTATTATCATTAATGCACTGGTAGAGCCGTACAGTGTTGTAGGACTCGTCGATCCAGTGGTCACTCGTAACTGCACATCATGGAGTTAAACAATTTATGTGTAAACCTGCCGCTATGTTTAACGCGTGCAAATCGCTCTACACTCCAGCCTTTCATAATTTCATGAACAACGAGACAAAATTTATATTATTTTTCGAAAGGATGGTCAGTAAAGTGCACCGATAAGACAAGCCAGAGTAAGTAATACCTCACTTTAGTGACAACTCATTGTTTGAGTTTTTCATTCTACTCACCCCAAGTATCAATACAGAAGGATAATCATATTAATACAGTTATCTGAAAAGAAGGTTTTGCAATTTTCACCAAAAAGAATCTGGTTTATGTGTAAGCAATGTGGCATCATGTTCATCTGGTCTGAAGATTCGTCGGAGTAAAAGTTAGACGGTATCAGTAAACTCATTCATTTTATGCCGTTTCAAACATGGTCCGTTTCAATAATATTTTGTGTAAGTGCATATCAACAATGTGTAACATCAATACTAGATTGTGTGGACATACAGACAACCACCAAAACTCTAGTTGCTCATGTATGACCTTGACATACCAAATATGCTTTGACTGACTACTTACTTTTTTACTCCACATCAAACTGTATAGTCCAGAATCGAAGTGGGCAACTTTGACGGTGCCCGAAAACCACACACTGTACTGACAACTACTGCAATTATATGTCTACCTACAGTCACGGAAACACAAACATCCGTAAAATAGAAGGAAGGCTTGAAATCGCGGCAACGGAGCACATACCGAAATAGCTGAGATACGTGTTAGTGTGCCCCTTGTAGCACTCGGCGAGAAAGAAATATCTCGTTACCTACTTCAAGCTTATTAGGGACAATAGGTCACAATGTTAGTGATGTATCTTCATTCGAGATCCTTAGGAATACTAACTGCTCACAAATTCTAAAATATCTCGAAGTGTCGTTGATCAGTCGTTACCAACCATCCTCCTGTGTGCAAAAGTGGTTATCCTATTTTGTTAGCTATACTTTCGGCTGTGAGCACCACACACAATAGGGATTTATTTGTACGTGTCCCTTAGTAAGTGTTTCGTTATCTCGTCAACAGCAAATTTATGACTGATGATGATGAATGAAATGAATCCACACTGTAATTTATGTCCATTGACCAGTTTATTAAGTTGGCGCACAGAGAATGAACCGTCATTAAAACAAATTCGAACCATCAGTAATCCAAGAACGCAAAGAACGACCCGAAAAATACCATAAGACAACTTAGTGTTATCTGTGTACACTAAATTTTCTTGTTGTAATTTCGTTTTGCGACTTATTGAAAACTGTCCACTATGTGATCAGTCACGAGCGTATTTCTTCCTTGGCTTGCTAAGTATTATAAGCTCAGGTTAACTGACTGGTATTCAGCTGTTATTTTCAACTGTTTCATGTGAAATAAAACTGCGGGCACAAGAAAAAGAAGGTTTTTAGTCATTGACGTTTTACTGAATGAGGATGAGACTGTCAAACATCAATATGTACTCTTTGAGCGTCTCTTCAAACACCCCCATTAAATAATCAAGAAAACGGACATTTCTTCATTCAAAAAGAAAGGAAACCCACTCTGTGTGTTTCCTGACCGCGTTAAACTTATCACAACCTATCAGGTCACTGATGTTACAAATGTCTATACAGTGCATACGGCGGCTAGGTAGCACTACGAATTGCCTAACATATATGAGGTTGATGCATGTTACAGCATATACGTAACAGCCTTTGAAGTGAACAGTGTTCCCGTTAATTTGAGTAACCAATGTAACAGTTTTCTTTTCGGTGACAAAGGAAGATTCAAATCCGAAGATGCTGACAAGTGATCATTTGAATCATATGATTTGCGAGAACAATAGTAATAGTTTACCCCGAGAAGTATAACGAGCAGTCTGTTAGTGGCTAATGGTTCACTTTCTGTTAAACAATCGACATAGTTCACAAAGTCATATGACATTCACATAGCAGTTATCTACTAAAAAATACTTGATAGGGTATTGGCATGTATAGTTTATCTCATTGAATCGTGATTTGTGTAGGAAGACGTGAAAGATTCAGGCAGACCAAAATGAACCCCCAACTCAAGCCCACGCAGTATCTATTGAGCAGCAATACGAATAAATTATACCAAGAAGGACGAAGTCTTACTTTTAGGAGAGGGAAGAATTGAGAGAGAAACTGACTTCTTCAAAAACTGTAGAAGACTGCTAACTGACTACAGAAATCACAAGCGGACAGTAAACAAGAAAAATGTACCGAAATTGATCGAACAAGCGAAGGATAGAAATCTCAGTGGCGCTAGCGAAATTTGATCCGTTGTGCTCCTTTCCAGAGTGGTCTTATAACTTTCGTGCATCCTCCTTTGTGCCACGTGACAACTGTTTACTTTTCATAAGCATGAAAAGTTATGATTAGTGTTTCTGCAAACATCTATATAATTTGAGATTGGTAGCTTTGAACTTGATTGAGATGGTCTAAAGACGTTAGACGCTGTACACATTTTGGAGGTGTTTCTACACAGGTGATAACTAGTAGATACAATAGCTACTTCTGAGTGGGAGTGTGTAGTTTTTTTTCAACCACTGATAAGATTGTGGTTGACAGTGTTTATGGTCTCATTACGTAATCACAATCCCTATTCTATAAAGTTTTCCGAAGCTGTTCTAACCACGCTTCACTTGCTGGATTCTGTTGCGCAGTTGTGCTGTTGTAATCAGCCTCTTTTCTGTAGCTATGAAATTGTTTACCTAAGTCTGATAGACACCCGTGTGATGTTCGCTGGTTTTGTTGTTTTGTCGCTATACCCATCATCCATCTAACTAAATGTATTGTACGTGATCATTTGATGGGAACAAACAGATTACTTGCATCTGACAATATAAAACCATTAACCATCTCCCCAACCTATTCTGCTACTGCGGTAGGGTGGTCCGACTTGTTCATCGTCCAGATCCGGAGAGGTATTCTGACCTTGAGTCCGACTCCATAAGGTACAACTATATCAGGCAGGCCAAGCTAAGGCAATCCGACTACAAGCGGCTACACTCATGGGGGTAAATATCGAACTATTGAACACAAATGAGTGTTCATGTAGTGAGGAACGACCGTATAAGTAAACGACGGAACTACAGTTATGGTTGTGGCACCGCCGTCATCGGATTAAGGAAGAAGAGAATTTGGAACATTGTCAAAAAACGACTATCTGAATTCCCAAAGGTTGACTTTGGCAGGTAGTGTATTATGATCGTCCATTCTGTTTTGTCGCTCCCTCACATGTCAAACACTCATGAGTGCAAGATTACTGACTAATATACTAGAAAAGACATTGCACAGAAGGCAAATCAATAGACCCAGTCAAAAAACTGACCAGTTTTTACCAGGTGGGTGGGTTTAGCGAACAGTCGAAACAGTTCCCGTTGAAAATGTGTTTTCAAGGAGCTGTATGGTTGTGACAGAATTTGATTTATATTATACTAATGAAACTTAAAAACAAGTATTACTTGATTTCACCTGACATTATGGATAGATATTACGGTCGAGAGCTTAAATGTAAATTTACTAGAAGTTTGCTCAAAGACCGTGAGCATCAGTTGGTATAAGAATCGAAAGATATTAAATTAGTCTTTTTACCTGGTGCTAGCAGAAAGCCATTTTCCATGAATCATTTTTGTGTTAATGGTTACTTCTATTGAGGACCAAGGGACTCAGGTGATCTACATACCACAAGCCGATTGTATTGACTTTATAAGTGAGCCGGACATTTCGAATAACGGTTTAGCTCGCCTCAACCTGACCGTATAGAAGACGTGACCTAAATGCTCATTTATAGTTTTCCCGACGCTTTTCCGACGGAATAAGCAGCCCTGGAGCCTAAGCTATTAAAATGCAACAGGACTCCTGGACAATACCTATGTTCTCCCCTATTCGAGAGTAAATGAGAGTGGTTAACACCAAGACTGACAAAATTAATTCGAGAAGTTTGTTAAACTAAATCACCTCCTAGTTGTGGATGCCGACGCTCAGTAACAGTTTCCAAGAAAGGTGGCTGAACATCTACTTGAAAATCACACAAGCACCAGGTAAGCTTCTACTGTGTCTGGGTTACTTGCCCTTTTTTATGTTAGTTCAGTAAACCCAAGAAAAAGTAGATACATATGGAGCTTGCAGGTTTTCGGTGCTGTCAGGCATGCACCAGTTTTCACAAAAGTAAGTGACAGACATGATTTCTTTAGACCTACGGATAGACAAGTTACGACTAACTGCATGAGTAAGCCGTAGTTAACGTTTACACGAATGGAGATAAACATTAATCTTGAGGGTTTTCTCACAATGGAGTGACAGCATATGGAAAGCTAAATGGAACTGAAGGTCGCGTTCACTCATGACACTGGCCCTGATACGGGTCACCTGAAGAGGTCACGAAGTCTAGTCTTCAATGTGAGTCAACTTAACCTATCCATAAAAGTACTGTGGGCTCACTTTGACCATCGGACCCTCCATGGATCACGTGACTAAATAAAGTGAAGCTATCAGCGAGGCAGATGGCACACTAATCTATAATAAGTCCAGAAGGTTGAAACGCTGGGCGGAACACTTTGAGGGTCAATTTAGCTGGTCTCCTGCTTCTACCGTGCTGCCACCACAAACTTGTGATGTGACGCCCTGGTCGGTAGATCTAGAACCACCCAATGAGACTGAGGTTCGCAATTGCATCTCAGCTCTCAATCGTAATAAGATTGCCGGTCCAGATGATCTCGTGCCGGCACTTTTTAAAGAAGGTGGAGAGGTGTTAGTCGGGGCCTTGACTCAGCTGTTTCAACTTGTGTGGTCGACGGAGACCATCCCTCCGTGCTGGGGTCACGCGATAATAGTTCCTATATTCAAAAAGGGTATCAGGAGCTCTTGCGAAAACCATAGAGGAATTAGTTTGACCCCAGTCATTTCTAGGGTTCTGGCCTCCATCATACTTCGTCGACTCACTGCAGTTCGAGAGTTAAACATCAGAGAAGAACAGGCAGGGTTTCGTCCTGGCCGGGGGTGTATAAATCATATTTTTACCCTACGTCAAATTTTGGAGCAGCATCATGTATACCGCCGGCCAGCAATTGCCGTATTTCTCGACTATAAAGGTGCATTCGATTCGGTGGATCGATCTACACTTTTAGAGTCGCTTAAACGCAGGGGTGTGCCGACCAAATATGTGAACATACCGTCGGCGCTCTACTCTCATACTTCGGCTCAGGTTAGGGTTTACGGTGACCTGTCTGACAGCTTCAGCACCAGAAGCGGCGTTAGTCAAGGCTATCCCCTTTCACCATTTTTGTTTAATTTCGTCGTGGACGATATTATGGAGGACAGTTTGCGTCACTCAAATGATGCCGGTGTGGACCTCCTACCTGGTGGAAGGCTGACTGATCTTGATTATACTGACGATAAGGTGTTGCTGTTTGACAACTTTCAAGCGGCGCAAGCAACGCTGAATGCAACTTCGCGTTCTGCTAAGTACTTCGGAATGCGCTTTGCAGCCTCGAAATGCAAAGTGCCTCTGCAAGATTGCTGTGATTACGTACGTTTAATGTTAGATAATGAAGTCATGGAAGTTGTTGACCGGCTTGTATACTTTGGAAACTGCATCAGCGGCGGCTGCGGAGGTGTAGAGAATGAAATAGAGGCGCGTATTTCTAAGGCTAGAGCGGTGTTTACTAATCTGAGGCACTAACGGCGACAGAAAGGTATCTCTTTGAAGCTTAAGAGTCGCACATATCAGACAACAGTGAGGGCTGTATTGATTTACGGCAGCGAAACATGGCCGATCAGAGTAGAGGACTTGAACAACCTCCAGATTTTCGACCACCGATGTCTGCGTTCAACCGCTCGTATCGGGTGGCCCCAACGAGTAAGCAACGAGGAGGTTAGAAAGCGGGTGTTTGGCAATGATTGTCAAACGAGTTCTTTTATTCACTCACTACATTTGCACAGACTTAGATGGTTAGGTCATGTACTAAGGATGCCAGCTAATCGCTTGCCACACCGAGCACTGTTTGCCGACGCTGCGGCCAATTGGCGTAAGGTGCGAGGTGGACAGATGATGACCTGGCGTAGACAAATGAAAGCGTTCACGAAGGGGTTGGGCACTGTAGACCGGGTTCGTCTCCCCGGTTGGAGCCCTCGCGACTCACAGAGTCGGTGGCTTGCAACTTTAGGTGAGAAAGCGGCTAACCGAGCTCGTAATCGGTTGTTAAAAGCTACTTTTGTTGACAGTTCCTACCCCTGAAGTGGTCTTGGTTAGTCCGCTACTATAAATACTAACCCAGAACTGACGCAAATATATATTGAACATAACAAACTGTTCATAATGTTCTAATATGCTCTCGAAAGAATCACTATTTTTTTATTATCAATGAACCTGGTGCTTTTCGATGTGGTTTCTACAAATATGCGAATTTTAGACAGTTAGCCTTCAGGATTCGGTTGGCATTTCTTGTATCCATTCATTTGTGTGGTAAGTTGATGTCCTATTTGATTGCTAAAATCTCTTGTACAAATTTACATACCCAGACTACAACGACAGTTTGAAACCATATAATGTAAACCAAACATTTTATCACACAACATTTAACATCCGTAATTGGTTGAAAGGGTAGACAATAAAAAATTACTGTTTTTTAATATCGAGTTTCTGGTATCATGCGTTTCATCTGCGATTTATAGCTGATCGTCTTGCTCACGACAGTAGGAATTAACCGCTTGCACCTACAATGTCAGCTAATGTGTACTAAATCCCAAAACTAGGGAAATACACATGTTCAATCAATAATCGATCAAGAGATAGAAATGCCACAAAACCAACGTGTTCGACGTGCACGAATTTACGGCCGGTTAATACTGGTGAACCATGCTGGATTTTTTTGCTGATGTTGATTGCTTCCACTGCTGAATTTGTATCTGAGCCTGTTCAGAATTAGGCACCATAAAAAACTCCCAGGTAATCAAAGTCCTCTACTTGAAACATCATTGTGTGTCACAGAATGTTAACTCTGATATTTCGACAGATTTTGCACGGATGGGAAAAACAGTGAAAAAAATATTGATCCATTGTGGAGAGTCTTCTGAATGGTGGCGAATTAATTCGGTCCTTTTTTATTGCACTTCAAACAAGTTTATAAGAACCTATTGCAAATGTTCAATACTCCAATGTACATCTACTTTTTTGATTTTCAAGATCCACTACGTCATCAAGCATAAAACAGAAAACCGGGCTGTTCAAGAATTTCGGGTGTCCCCTCAAGGATACATCTACGTTGCTCGAGGGAATTTGGATCGTGAAAAGGTTTCTAGTTACAATTTCTATCTGGTGGCCATTGACTCCGGCACACCACCCTTGTCCTCTTCCACACAAGTTCACATCTACGTGACTGATGTAAACGACAATGCTCCTACCTGGATCTTTCCGGTGCACAATAATCAAGCCATCAACATGACCATTAGTGAACCAGTTGGATATTGTCTGGCCAAACTAAAAGCATCCGATCCTGATGAAGGAGAGAACGGGTCGGTCATTTATCGTCTTGTACAAGTCAGCAAAATGACCAACAAGGATATGTTCGATGGTGCAACGGCCTCGATGTTGGGGTCGCATGTTAACCCAGCGGCTGATTCTTTTCGTTTTCAGACTACGTTTGATGAAAATGGTCAAAGCAGCTTGTCTGGAGTGAATATTCCGGCGCCTGGCAACTTGTTTGAACTTGATCCCAGCAGTGGCGCCATCTACGTTGGACGATCGATGAATGTAAACGATGTCGGATCTGTCAAGTTGGTTGTTGAAGCCAGTGATGGTGGCCAGCCTGCTAAAGTTAATCACCGTGTTCTACAAATCAACATATTTCGATACTTAACCCAACAGCCTGCCTTTGCGACGGCGGATACCGAAAGTGCATCATTCAGCTCTGTCGACAAAAGCCGATATCGATTGACATCCGCAACAAATGGAGGAGGTCATATCGAAAACGATTTGATTGTTATCATCATAATGGTTGCAGTAACACTGATTATTTCACTGGTTCTTATTGTGGCGATTTTATTCTTACGTTGCGGGGTATGTCCAAATCGTGCATTTGGACGTTACAATTCAGCTATGCCAAATGATTTTCGACCAGGGCTTGCTCATCCACATCACCACCTTGAAGAAGTTTTCCGAGATTCGGGTAACATGGAAGTGGACGGATTACTGGTTCCGGGTTTGGATCGGCTGGGCAATTGCACGCAGTTTACTGAAGCCAGTTTGAATAGCTTTCAGCAAAAACATGAGAATGAACCAATGTGTCGGAGTTATCTATCCAATCCTGGGCTTGATCCCTGGACAGGGACAACAATGAGCCCGAAAAAACTTGAGCAACCGGGTTACGAAACGATGAAATGCAACCGTTTTGGAGGAACAATGACTTTTGTTCACTCACCGGTTGAAAAACAGAATACAATGAGAAGAGCCAGTGTAATAAACACATCAAAGAGGCTGGATGAACGTATATTTGGGTCACCTTCGGCAACAAGTGAGTTAAACCCGGATTTTTTCTAACGAGTAAGAATGAATGTAGTCAGCATCAATAGCTGCATTAGTTCATAGACAGAAGCAGGCTAGCACCTATTCGTTTAGAATATCGACTGTTCTAACCCGAGTACTAGTCATAGGTGTGATCTTCTCTCAACGTCTCCAACTTTAATGAAATGATCTCTGGTGTTCAGTTTAAGGATTGTTTGGTGAACTATTTACAGATAGTAGAGATACGATGTACCTATCCAACAAAGACTACTTCAGTGAAGTATATTTATCAAACTATACTGTGGAACCGGACATTTCCTGGCGCCTTCCATGTGCCCTGTGACAAATAAACACGCCTAGCTAATATTTGGCCAAATCTGCATTAAGTATAATCCCAATGAATCCCATTTTTGTTCAAATGTCAACGCTATAACATCGCAAGCACAACGGTAATGTTTTAATCTTTGAAAAATCAGGTGATGAAGAGCAGAGAATACTGAAGAATACTCCAACTTTGCTGTCCACTCCACGGTGGTCCGGAACACCCAACATAGGTAGCTTTAGTAAAAGCAGTGGCACGTTATTTGGAAAAGACATTACAGAGTGTGTACGCCACAACTTGCTGAGTCAGCCTGGGTAGATATATAAAGCGGATAAATAACCTGTTATCTCATTTTCAATTAGTTGGTCTATCAAATAGGTTTGTTTATATTTTCACAGCTCAAAGACATGAAATGTTGAATGAAGTTAAAACAGGTCAAACGTGTTTGAATCAATTCAATGTGTACGAACGATATCGCCATCAGTAGTTCGCGAGAGACCAACCATTACAAGAAAATAACAGGAAAACAGGATGACAATCCACTATAACTAAACAAAGCAGGCAAGAAGGTTACCAGCCAGTAGTGAACAAAGAGGGCTTTGTCAATCATACAGCACGCCTACCGTAGTGGTTTGAACAGAACGTGCCGGTATGCCATCTGAAGTGCACATACCGACGAGTGTTGGAATCAACATTTTACATTCGTAAACAAGCGTACGGTGATCAAAAAATTGTTGTTTTGACGTCTAATTGACGCGCTAGTGGGAATTAAACTGTTTAGTAACTTGTCAAAACGCAGACGGAGCAAACCTAATAGGTACATGCAACAGTTGTATGCTCATGATTAGGGGTAAGATGCTTCAGTGGGAATCCCACTCAGACACGAAATAATGTTTCAAATGGGCCAGTTAGGGCAATTAATAAACGCTATGTGGGCAAACATGTTTTTATTAATTCACCTTCACATTCATACAGATGCACAAAAAGCTATACAGTTGGATCAAGATATCGGTCAGATTTATTATGGTGAAATTTGACTTCGAGTCATGACAGTATGACTGATTCCTTGTGCCACGGGCGTCTACTGACTGCGGCGCTCAAATCGACTCTGAATCCGGCAGAGTTGAGGCCAGGACAGTCAAGACGCTTAAAAAACTGCCTCCTATAACATAACATAAGGTCAAGTAACTTGATTTCGAAAGTCTCGACTTTATACTGTTCTTATTCGGACAACCTGTGATGGGCGTGCGTGCGGTAAACCACTTCAACTGTGTTAAACTGTGTTTACCTGATCGATATTTAGACCTTGAAAGCGTTTACTCACCCGAAAAAGACATCGAAACACATGTTCACCTAGAAGTTATTATCATGACACAATAGACGCTTCAGGTGAACTCGCAGCTTTGCAGGATGCGAAACAAGGTACACTTCTAACCGCGATGTTATACAAATCTTTCTCACTTCAGCTATGTCACTGAAATTATCTTTTTATGCAAAAGGTATCTATCAAAAAGTGTAAAACAGGACAGAAGTGTCGCATCTGCACTGCCAAACAATTATGTTCAGTCATTCAGCCTCCAATCCATGAATATATTTATGCAAACTACTCAAACCACACATATCAAACAACTAGGGAGCGAGTCAAAAATATCGAAATCAACTACGCGTAGGTATCATAGTAGGAGTACGTCGAAACGTTGCCAACAGTTTCTCCTGACAGGTAGAAAAAATATTCGCTACTTACTGCGTTGAGTAAAACTCTCTCCACAATAGGCATGCAAGTGTGTCACACCTGTTTTCCAAGTCTCAAATCGTAATCGCTGCTGTCTCGCTTCCAATATTCGTTGTAATTTTGCTAATAGCTTCTTCCATGAAAGGGTATGCTGAATTTGAAGGAAACATAAGTGTCTATGGCAAATGCTGGATTGTATTATATACTTGCTGTAGGATGTGAACACCCAAGATAAATTCCACGGTTCGCGTTGTATAGATTGAGAGACGGCGATGGTCCTGGCAGTTACGGAATACTTGAAGAACGTTATCACTACTCTAGGCCTTCTATTCAAGTTATTTCTCTCTCGTCTGCTAAATAACAACGGAATACTGTCTTTCCATTCGTCCACTGACATTATACCGGAATGTGTACAGTGATGATTGTGTCAGAGTGATATGAGATATCGAAATGTAGACGACATTTGCAGTTCGGTTCCATACATTCAAAATCGAAAGATTAGAATGTGTCATTAACACAGTCAAATGAGTACATTGTAGCCGACGACACGCAGCCGTATAATACGATCTGAGATTTGCGTTTCTAATTTCTCCCTACACATATAGGCGTACTGACACACTGTTTACGTAGAAGATTGGGTGTCATTTGTGAATCCATGGGAAACGTCAATGCGTCAAATACACTTTTAAACGAGTACACACCTTCTTTATGTCACTACAACAGAGATTATGTGTGATATAACTTTTAATTGCAATTCTCGTCAACTTTTGCAACAGACCGTTATCCATGGGTGGATGGACATTACATTATTCTGAATATATCACACACTATGTCATAGTAGGTCAGATTTTGTGAATGCACGCCGAATCGCTTCTTATAGACTGTCTGTACAATTCGGAAAGGTCTTCGAGGTCTACTGTGGAGATACGCTTCATACATCGGAATGTTTAATGAATAGAAGCCACTGACTTTGCACGAAATTTTGCATTACGATCATATTTGTGTCTCAACCTGAGCCCAACTTCACTTACCGGGTTACAAACTTCTGTACATGTGGAAATTTTGGTTCTATCCAGTGGAGATGAAGGTCTGGCTATACAAAAGTCCGTTGATTTCGTTGAAGTTAAACCGCGTATATTGCTCTAGTTTTTACCAAAATGATGAGTAACGTGCATCTCTTCGTGAATATGTGCCTGCTAATGCACCAGTGGATTTGTTATCAAATTGTTCTGTTCCTCTGCCGGTTTGGGAAGAGTTGGAAAGATGCACGAATCTGTCAATGATTTTTTTCAATGTACGTACGGTAAGCAATAGAAGTGATGATTGATAAAAAAATTTCAGACTGCCAGACTCTTTCAAGTTTCGCCGTTACTCCAGCTTTTAATTCGTATACTTCCTACAGTAGGGATTTAGACTCCTGTCCACATACTCAGACGGCAACCATGTTGATTGCAATGCCATTATCTTCACACCAGAGCTGGACAAATTACCCTTTCAAACTCAACTACATTCGCGTTGTGTTCCACTATCCCGATGCGCTGTAGTAGAAGCATTGTGATTATTCTAACCTACCAACACAATGACCCAACTATTACGAACAGTCATTCCAAACGAAAACACAAAATTCTTCAAACTTGCACAGAGGCGCACAGGCTATTTTTAGCTTGCCAAAGATTTGACATAAATTAAAAACCGATTAAATTATTCGCCATTCTAGTCAATTCAAACAAAAGATGTCCCAGATCTTAGCCTACCTCCCGTATATGTAGTGTATCGTATAGATGAGACCGGAATTCACTGTTCAACTGGCACTTTCTTGTAACAACTGCACCCACTAGGAAGGATAAAAATGGACCATTCTAAATGCATATTCGCGTTTGCATGGATCTGTTGGTCAAAGTGCCTGATTGAAAGGATTGGCGAAAATATCTGTCCGAATGTCAAGTCTGCAGCTGAATATCGTTCGTGGTCATTTTACATATACCTGCGTTATTGCAACTTTGGTTCCGTTTCTTCCGTGGAAATTATGCATACTTGGGTCGTGCATATCAAACCAATGTCATGTTTTGTGTGTTGCGGATAACGTAGGGACCTCCAAGTTAATGTTTTGACAGGGAACTCCGAAATTATTCCAAGTTAGCCTCATTGCTCGAGTTCATTAGTAACTTCCCGCAAACTGTTATTTACTGTGCTTTTCTTGAAAGTAATCAAAGTCTGATCAATAATGTTGTAGTTGCATTTGTAGCAAGACCATCAATAGTCTTCACTTTGGATGACGGTTGCAAGTGCTACCTAGTATACTTGAGTCACTGGTGTGCAGACGGATAGATACTGCTATTCGAAAGCTGAGTATGATTGTGAACATGCCGGATATAATGCCACGTTGCCCGTACCTACCGTCGCATTTGGGTCAACACGATTAATGTAAACCATGACCATTTTATTGTAGGCGACATGTATGACCATGTTAGACAGTGAGAACATTAAATTGCATTCCATACTAAACTTTTTAAAAGGCTTTACACATGACTTGATTGACATATGATAACCATCATTCACAACTCATAGAAGCTTCGGCATTTTAGTAGGCAACGCTGTATTACCAAAATCCTTTAGTACTTATCAAATGTACAAATACAGCTCGACGAGTTTAATTATTTCCGTGATTTCAAACTAGAAATAACTCCAAGCTATGTGATCAACTAATAGCGTATACGGGACAGTTACTTCGCCCCCTCTCGAGGCGGTCGCCCAGGTTGACAGATAATTGCAAATGAATGTGATCAAAGGGTAAGATTTGTTACGTCAGCTGCTTGACAAAAGTACGACCGCAGCCCAGTTCCAAACCGTGGCATTTGTGATGAGCTCCAGAGAGGAATCAACCGGAGAATACTGCTTCCTTTTGATATGATCTTACAAGTGTTGTATGACAGGCAGTTTCATTGAGATTAGTATACTACTCACAAGTAGTGTGTTACCCACAGGATATATTCAGGAACAGAAGGGCAAGCTGAGAACGCCAGGAAGACGAAGGACAAGAAGAGACTATCGAAATAGTGTGTACGCGCTACGGCAGAAGTTCGATCAAGGCGAATGACAATGACGTATGTGAATGCATATCTAACTCACAAATGTGTGTGCGCGTTTGTGGTTTGATTTCTGAGATGATCTATACGGGCGTTTGCGCAATAAACGGATTCTGAAGTCAAGCGTCTTTTGCGGTCACAACGCTAGGGGGTCCATAAGAATGCGAAGGTTCAAATGGATGTCGAGTAATCTTCAGCTTACTCAGATCACAATTCACCGATTACGACTTTGTGGTTATTGTTTTCCAATACTATTACAATATACATTCATTTTCCATTTCTGGTATTCCACTGTGCATTGAATAAATACACTTGTCTTGATGGGGTGTGAGAAATACAACGTTAAGATCAAGGTGTAATAGGTAAAATTCCATCCACCTCCGGTGACTGCTCTTCATAATAGTGTAACCGAAATCAAATTAACAAACACACAAAAGTCTCGTGGGGTGTATCTCGCTTGGGTCAAAATTCGTTGATCCTGGTACGATTAACCGATTTAATTGTGTACTCAGTGGAGGTGAGAATGATGTAGATAAGAGGCGTCCGTGTCTGGTCATATTTAACAATCCCGTGGCACACTGTAAACAAAGAATTTCTGTCACTCTGATTGAGTATTATGGCTTTTTCGAAACGTTATTTTTGTAATTTACCAACTGACAACATCTCAGGCATATTCTCAAATTTGTTGACTACATTCCTCCTAAGCCTAGTGCAAATATTCCACGGATAGCTTTACTTTAAGAAAGAGTTAGGTGCGTTTATTGGGGGGAGGGTCATACATGTTGCTGCTTAGCATATACTTACAAAGTTTCTGGTATATTGATAACATTGACGTTATTGTTTTTTGCACATCTGTTGTAATTTAATTCATTGAAGTCTTTCAAACAGGGTCGTAACTCACAAATACACGTGGTAAGAAAGAATGGTCTGTACCCCTGCGGTTTGAGTACATAATGAATCAACAACTGGCGACACGTGTCCGTCCACACGTGCATTGTCCGAGGTTTGACAACATCGGGACATATCAATCCGTACATAAATGTAGATTGAATATTTCTGTTTAGAATGATAGGCGTGAAATGAAAGAGGGTTTTGCCATCCAAACAGAAGCTATAGATCGTCACGGCTAGCGAGTAGATGTTGTGTACACCGCGTGAAAGTAGTACATGGTCATATGGTCTTTTGGAGTTATCTTTGTGCCAAATGAACAGTTGTTAAAACCACTATACGGCTTTTTGTTTGAAACCGTGGGTAGAAAAGTTATGTGCAAAACTAGGACAGCCAGCTGTAGGAAATTGTTGTTTCAACGTTAGCTAACCACATAAATGTCAGGTGACTTGAGAACCGGTTATGCTTCATTGCCCAACAAAATCTATGTATATATATATACATATACATATATATGATTACGGATCTTAGTGTGGATTTGAAACGTCACAATAAATCGTTCACTACTCAGTGTTTGCCCTTTTAATACTTTAAATATATATATATATATATATCAGACGTGTTAGCCAAGGCTCTTCGGAAGAACCTATTGTAACGTGGCTGAGCTCCATTTGACTAGTATTTCATTTCATATCTGTTTTATCCATTCCACGTTATAAGGTGATTGGATAATACATTGGAAGATGAAGAAGGAATTACCATTCCAAAGTGACGGTAGATCACACAAGGTATTGATTGCCATTAAAAGGCCAAAAGCACATGAATTTGAAATGGTGAACACGATGAGACACCCTAATGAAGATGCATAAACGATTAGATTTCAGTACAACAAGGCTTGCTGCATGACTCAGCTCGGTGATCTCTTTAGATACTCCCACAGGGATTGTGGAACGGACGTTGGCAAAATTCCAGGCCTGATTTATTAACCCATTCATTCGTTATCGACGGCCACAAGTCTAACCAGGAGTCACCGCTGCTCAAGTTGTCGTTCACTTCGGCAGTGATGTGAAATACTATAGAATAGATGTAGCTACCCAAATATACGAAATGGTTCATACTGTGGACGGACCTGCTGCTTAGAACTGTTCCTGGTTGGAGTTTTGAGAAGAATCATTTTTAACGGTCATATTGAGTGCACTGACTTCGTTAAACGATTATTAGAACAAAAACATATGTGTTCTTGTTCTAGAACATCTCGTTGACCCTCAACCCGATAAGCAACCGAAAGTTTTTTGCGAACAAAGGGGTCCCGGTTGTTCTGTCTATTAGTTAGTTTTGAACAAATCAGCTTGAAGTCCTGAGCTCTGTTCAATAACTCGCCAAATGTGCACATATATTAATGATATACAGATCAGGGTCAAATTAGATATACCTTGACTCGACTGTATAGTTCTTTGACCACTTTCGACTGTATACTTCCGTTGGGAATACGTCAAGTAGTTACGTCGAGCCACAGCAGCAAATGACGGAAGTGCACCGTTATAATCCATCTGAGAGTAAATGCTTAGTGACTGGTGGCATAATTTTAAAGTGGCTATTCTTTCTTATTGCACAACAAAAATTATTTTTTATCAGGTCATTGTAAACAAAATACTCCTTACTACTTCACAGCAAGAATTGCCTATTTTTTCAAAAAATGTGTTATAGCTTACTAAAGGTTTAAGGAGCTAACACTGGAGAATGATGTGATGTCCAGTTTTATAGCAAGGTGTTATTTTAGATTCAATGATATTCAGCACAAAGTGTGTGTTGACTTCAATAATTTATGTCTATCTTTGCAAAGAACGAGTAGATTCAGCACTTGTGAAAATAATTTTGCACCTTTACTAAAAACTGATGTTAGTTTTGAATTAAAATCGTTTACTTCCAGTGCAAGTTGGAATGTACTAATTGGCAGAGTGCATCCGGTTAGGTAATCCCTCATTAAGGGCCCACACAGCTAGTACCCAAAGAAATTATGTACCTGTTTGCTGTTATACTGATAATCTGAATGAATTAGATTGGCAACAAGGTGGACTATATCGAGTAGACGTTGTAAGTTCTGCACTCCATTTGCTTTTAGAAAATGCATTTGCCTATTTCAATTTTGGTAAATATTATTGATGATGCATATTCTGCACTAGGATTGGGACTCCGTCTTTCCAGCTTATAAGTTTAGTGTGGTGATCGCGCCCTAACGACACAGACAACGTAACCGTAATATTTCATCTTGATAGTTCCCAGTTTGTTTGACCATTTTAGGAAAAGAAATACAACTGGGCATTAACTCTCTCATTCCTCCTTTTCAATAATGTTCAAATAATCAAACTTACAGATTGTTATTTTCTTCTTCTAAACCCAGTCATGTCAACACTGGCAGTGATGCATTTCCGTAGTACCTATTCAATTTCGAAGCTACTTGCAACGTTCTCAACGGTTCTATGTGCTCAATTCATGGCAAACTATAAATCAACTAGTTCCCAATCAATGTGGATGATGCTTGCGTTAGAAACTAAGGGTTTTGTTTCAGTTTTTTTACTAAAATCGGAATTAACACGGTTGGGTTTATTCGGAAATCGAGATCGGTGTTGGGCAATAATACCAGATTATGTTGGGCTGCGTGCATACACATTTCCATGCCGGATTACATTTGAGCTGGTATAAACAATTTCGATCAAAGTCGAGAGTAAAAAATAAAATTGTGAATGTAAATTTGTCAAACTTTGTACTGTTACAAAAATTCACTGTATACTTCAGTAGGATCATTTATTAGTAAGATACAGGCAAGATTTTCAGATTAAGCAATAAGTACAACACATTAAGCAGACAATTCGGACAAACGACAGAAGGGCAATAAACCCAATGAACAACACCCATGATTTGCTTGGAAGGGGATGAAGTTATTTTCGGATGGAACTTTACTCAAAACTTCAGAAGTCAAAAGATAATTTAAGGAATGTGATATAACTATCAGTTGTTTGGTAACACCAAGTTTTACTTTTACTCAAAGTAACACCTAGACAGATGCTAACTAAGTGAAGTTCATAGGCTAACATACATGTTAAAATGCCCCGCTCGGGTCAGCAGAACACGAGTTGGTAAGCCACCAAGTATAGAGAGTATAGATTGATTCAAAATGGTACAGGCATGTAGGAGATGAATAACCAAAGATAAACGATCAATAACCAGCGGACGAATCAGTAAGTATTTGTACACGTGATTAGTAAGTTGGATGCGTGGCTTATCTGGGATGAGTTAAGACACGTGGTTGTGCTAGCGTTTAATCACGAGATTGTCTATCCGATTCCGATTCAACACCCTCCTCTGTTCAGATGTATGCTATTTTCGGTCGACCTTTTAGAAGGATCCACGTTGAGGTTATTCGTTAGAGCCCGTGTTCGTCGTGAATGATGTGTTTCGATTATAGGGTATTCTCGTGCCGCGTTTTATTCCATGTTAATCTGAGTCGTGTGTGTTGGCAGTTCAAACGTGTCTAGTAGTGTTGTATGACAGGCAGTTTCGTTGTGAGTAGTATACTACTCACAAGTAGTATGTTACCCACAGGCAACGTTCAGGACCAAAAGGGCAAGCTGCGAATGCCAGGAAGACGGAGGACAAGGAGAGACTATCAAAATAGTGTGCACGCGCTCGGCAGAAGTTCCACCAAGGCGAATGACAATGAGGGATGTGAATGCCTACTTAACTTGCAAATGAGTAGACGCGTTTGAGGTTTGATTTTTGACATGACCTATGAGGGCATTTGTGCATTAAACGAACTCT
>JTDE01000254.1:22731-43776 GCA_014338405.1 Paragonimus skrjabini miyazakii
TTTTCTTCAGGACTCGCTGGTGCTACTATTTTCTCCAAATTAGTCCTAGTACGCGCCCATTACCACATCCTGGTCGCGGAAGAGGACATCCAGAAAACAGCCATTACAACACATTTTGGACTTTCGGAGTTCACAAGGATATCCTTTGGACTCCGTAATGCGGCTCAAAAATTTTAAGGACTCATGGACGAAGTGTTACGTGGACTCCCCTTCGCGTACGTCTGCATCGACAATGTTCTGATCGCTAGCCGCTCAAACGAGGGGCACGTTTCCCATCTTCGTGTTTTTCGATCGCTTCGCGCAGTATGAAATTAAAATCCACATAAGCAAGTGTGTCTTCGGAGTTAACTCAGTGGATTTCCTGTAACATCGCAATGATCGCAATGAACCGACATAACACCTTTGCCAGATAAGGTTGAGTCCATCTCGATCTTTCCGATTCCTACTACAATGACACAACTCCGACAATTTCTCAGCATACTTAACTTTTGTCGGTGTTTCCTTCCCCACTGCGCGGGTGTTTCTAAACCTCTGATAGACCTGGGTGACTCCAAACGTGTTAATTGAACTCCTACCCGAAGCCAAGACAGCTTTCTCAACGGCAAAAGAAGCCGTACGCCACGCCTCCAAATTATGCTTCATCGTTTACGATCAAAACGCCCGTATCCTCCTCCTCATGGATGCATCAAGTGTTGCCGTCGACACAGTCTTAGAACAATCCCTAAATGGCGAACAGCAACCCTCAGTCTTTTTCCCCTAAAAGCTTCAACCAGCACGAACTAAGTTCGGCACCTGTGGAAGTGAATTGCTGGCAATTTATTCGGCCATCCGTTACCTTCGGCACATTTTGGAAGGCCGACACTTTGTCGCGCAAACATACCACAAACCTTTGACATTTGCCTTTCACACCAAACCCGATCGGTACTCCCCGCGTGAAATCAGACATTTGGACTACATCTCTCAATTCACTACGAAAATCCAACACCTACGTAATGACGCCAATATTGCTGCTGATGCACTGTCACGTGCTGACGTCAACTCAGTCTAATCGTCACCCTTCTTTGATTTATCTCAAATGGCCACAGGCCAGCGGTACAGTGAGGACATGAAAGATGTTTCCATTTGTCAGTCTTTGAAATTATCTACCATTCCTCTGTCGACACAAGTTGGTGACATCCTGTGAGACACTTCAACAGGTAAACCTAGACCTTTTGTCCCACGTTCGTATCGTCGTACCGTTTTCAAGCATTTCTACCGTTTATCTCACCTTGGAAAACGCGGCACATTAAAGTTGATTGCACAGCACTTTGTTTGGCCTTCCATGAACAAAGATGTTCGCCTCTTGTGTATAGAGTGCCAAAGGAGTAGGGTGCACAGGCATGCGGCCACTAAACCTGGCACATTCTCCCAGCCAGACGCCCGTTTTTCCCATGCACACCTTGACATCGTTGGCCCACTACCGCCTTTCAACGATTGCACGTATATGTTGACCACCATCGGCCGTTTCACCCGTTGGTCTTTAGCTGTGCCTATTTAAGGTAGTTCAGTGGAGACAGTGGATCGCTGATTTTGGTGTGCCGACAATAATCACTACAGATCGAGACGCTGAGTTCCAGTCTTCCCTTTTTCGCAACTTAACGGAGTTACTAGGTTGTTGGCATATTAAAACGACGGCATACCATCCCTGTGCTAATGGTTTAGTCGAGCGTTTTCGGCACAACTGAAAGTCTCGACAATCGCGCAGTTTGACGCAACGAAGTGGAGCGAGATCCTATCGGTCAGTCCCATCGGAATCCAACCTACCGTTGAAGAGAACATTAGCTGTATTACCTCCGAATTAGTTTACGGTACCAACTTGATTCAACCCCGTACTCATTCAGACCCAGGTAAGGGTTACATTTCATATTTACGACAACATAGGTCCGGCCTCCGATTCACACCTACCCGTCAATATTAGCGCAGGGAATAAGAATCTTCGGATTTATCCACATGTAAATTTGTGCCTATGTTCCAAGACGCAACCAGAAAACCCTTACAGCCACAATACCCCAGTCCCTTCAAGGTGGTTGAGCGTGATGAAAAATTCGTCATTATCGACGGGTCTATTGACCGACTAAAACCGGCCTACACAGAGGAAGATGTTGACCCACTTGACCTGATGTCGGTTGAAAGCAACCCCTCCCCACCCCCGACACTATTACATCCATCAGCAGCCCAGTACTCTTGTACCCTTGTAAAACGCACCACGGGTAGAGGGCGGTCTGTGCACCGAAACATTCGACAGGTTACACTACATGATATGGCTATTGAGCGTTTGGTTTGTTTTTTCTTCGCGGCCGTTCTTTCATCGTGTTTTTAACCCACAAACACTCTGATGGGGAAGATTATAATGTGTACGGTTCACATTTATGCCTCATAAAACATTTTTGTGCATTTACATATATACCGTTTCGTCAACATCTTCTGTACATTTGTTTGAAACCATCACCATCACTTTTTGGATTGAATCGTCGAAACGAATGAACGGGGATTACAACGCATCATCTCCGTCTTCTTCACTGGTGCGGATTTTTGGGTTAGCAAAGTGATTGGACGGTAAAGTATTTCAGTTCCGCGTATCGGCTGATCTGTCGAAGCTCAACGTACATCATCCCACGTCGTTTGTGTAATTATCTATCGGTCGTCTAACAAACCTCATTTCTGGAGCTGTGTTTCTCCCTTGCGGTGGTCTATTCAGACCTGCTGACCTTCACTTATCAGTGAGTCGTTCCTATTTTACTGATACTTCTTTCATTTAATTTGAACGCTCACCTTTTAAGTCTATCTGTTACCATTATAACTCTTCTCTGATGTTACCATATTTTTGTCATTTTTATCATTTGGTTATTTAGGCTGCCACACTTGAGGCCCACATCAGCATAATCCAGTCACTTTGTATGTTTCAACCTCCCACTGTTTCCTGTTGGTTTAAAAAGTAGTTGTGGAGAAAACGGCATAGTACTGTCCTTCAAGCCACCGTAGAAATCCTCATCTCTGTTCGTAAGAGGGGACCGGTGTCTCCAAATGGACCAACACACATGCCCAGATACACATTAGAGGCGGCTTCCCCCATCCCTTTGGGTGGTCGATCGTCTTTGGGACTACGCAGGTTTAAACCGGTAGCTGCTAAAATCGCTACAGACCAACAATGTTGTTCTATACCCCGAAACATCCCATCTCCAAAAAGTCCCATTAGGAGTTATTTTATTTTCAAGCTTTACAACCCAATAAGCCTGTTTGAGTCACCTTCTGCATCCAGAGAAACTCATGCTCGGTTCATTCAAGCCGCACTTTCCCCTGCCAGATCACGGTCATTTCTCTCCATGTTCACTTCTAACCTACAATCCCACCCAAATTTCCGAAGGGTGTAAAACTGTTACGTGGCTCCGCCAAACTGACATTCGATTCTCTCACAGCGAAGTTTTCAATGCTCACTGCTAACAGCTGAATTATCTATGCCAGACATTCAGGATCTCTTGCTTAAGATCAATGCTTGTTGTGCAATGAGAATAAACAGGATCCATCACCGAATACTCAACGAAACGGCCCTTAGTTTGGCGTTGTCTCTCCATGGTCTGTTTGTACAGACACTTCGGATCAGCACTCGTCAGGAGGATTGGAAAAGTCAATTTTCGCATCTATATGTAAGACGGACGACCGTCACTCCCTGCTAGACATCGGCCGATCAACCTCACCAGCATTCTATGCAAGGTAATGGAGCGCCTGTCAAAACACGCAATCTTTAGACAATCTTCCCAAATAAACTCTCCTAATCTGCTCGGCATGGTTTTCTTCCCGAACGGTCATGCATAACCGATATGCTAACCTCCATGGATGGCGTGACAGAAGCCAAAGACAATGGCCACATCTCAAATGCTTTCTTATCCGATTTTCTCCGAAGTATTGGCCGCGTCCCACACGGTCCTCTTGTACACAAACTAGAAGCTTGTGGCATCCAGGGGGGTTCTCTGCTGGAATGCATCCTTTATTGGTAACAGGACATTCAGAGTAAAACTGGATCGGACCTTTCTTATCCTTCTCCGATCGCCGCTGGAGTTCTTCAAGGAGCCGTATTATGTTCGCTGTTGATTTTAATATACATCAATGAACTTTCTGACTTTGTTTCTAGCAACGTCTTTCTTTATGCCGATGGTTTAAAAATCTGCAGTTCTTGTAATCCCGGTGCATTGTAGATTGAACTTGGCCGTATAAAGAGCTGGTCCGATGACTGGATGCTCCATCTAAATGACAGCAAGTGTGTACACATGTCGTTTGGGGGAGGATTCTAGAACCTATTCGCGATACATGGTGCACAAAGTCTAACAGATATCGTGAACGTTCACCTTCAAAAGACCTAAGAATTTAGCTATCGATCGATTTATCCTTCTGCCATCAATACCAGATGGCCGCCAAAAAGGAATTTGGGACCATCGGGATGATAAAGAGAGCCTTTCTCCACATAAAAGTCATGCTTTCCAATCGCTATATGGGGTCTATATGCGACCACTGCTTGAGAAAGTTGATCAAGTCGCATATACCGGCTTAAAAAGGGACATACTGGCCATCAAACATGTCCAACGAGTACCCATCGAAATTGTCCCTGGCTTGCGGCACTTCTCCTACGAGTTTTGTCTTGCAGTTCATGATCCTTAACCACTTGAATTTCGAAGATTCCGCGGTGACTTAATCCTTACACACTTTTTCGTGAGCGCAGAACTCGTGCAGCAATTCGTTACCCCAGTAGTTGGTAAAAGTCGAAGGGGCCACGACAAGATACTCTTTACGCTTCAACTCTGGAGCTTACTTAGGCAACCGCTCTTCTCTCACAGGGTCATCAACCGCTGGAACGAACTTCTATTATAGGTTGTAAGCTGATCTTCCAGGAACCGTTTCAAAATGTTATTAGAATTTCATTAACTTAAGAAATTGTTAAATTATTATTTTGTTCTGTTTTATTAGATTAGTATTCTACGGTGTTCTTGGTGCTCTGTGCAACCCCCAAGAGTGGCGCTGCGCCCTTTTTTCAATGGCTGCCTATCAGGTCAACAGAAAACCGCTGACATTGAAACGGAAAAACGGACTGGATCCAGGCGACTTGGGTCTCCAACCCCGAACCCGTGAACAAATCGCAGAAATCGCTTGGGGATAGCAGTAAGTACCAAAAATACAACGAAATACTAACTTAACCATCCTTTATGTGTACGTGAAATTAATTACATTTTGAAACGTCCGATGGACGGCAGATTCAGTGATTGGTTACCTTGTAAGAAGAGAGCTGTTGCTTAAGGAAGTCCAAGGTCAGAGCTTGTCGATATTTTTGTTGTGAGCTCTTCGACTATTTTCAGCTACTGAGGTAAAGAATTGCTGCACTATTCCTGCGCTAAATAAGTCACCACGGATTCCTTGAAACCCGGATGGATAAAGATCAAGAAATTCAGAAGGAGATTCGTAGGATAAATTTTGCATACCAGTGACCACTTTGGTGGCTACTCGTTGCACACGTCAAAAACTGAGTATGGTTTCTCTTGGGCCGGAATACGCGCATGCCAATCTGTCCAGGGAGAGCTGCCTTTACCATCCTGATAATTACAAAACTCCTTTGGAGTTCATCTGGCGGTTATATGAGGTGAGTATACCAGACGACGTCAAAGTCCTTATGTCCTTTCTCATAACATCTTGCGTGATATCTGTCGCATTCAGTGCATTGTATGTTTCCGGAGCCTGTTCCAAGTAACATGTGTGTCGTCTAGTGAGAGACTTCAGCCATCTGACTAGTTCTCAATACGCTGCGCGTAATCGGAAAACCGTGAATATCTCTGTTATCTTTTAGTTAAAAAATATTTTGTGGCCGTAGAAGTTGCTGAAATTTGGTAACAAGTTGCAGTTCTCAACATCTTAGAATTCTGTTTCCCCAAGATTTCTTTGTTTCAATCTTTCGAAGACGTAGGCAAGGACTTTACGGTAGTTTAGTGGCATAGGGAATAATGAAAAAATAACGCAGAGTCGCATTCTACGTTATTTCGGAGGACTGAAGGTGAAATAGGATGAAAATCGATGCCGTAGGCTTGGAAACACATGCTTTTATTTAAATTTGGACGTAAATGAACGAGAAAGCGTGATTATAATTTCAACAATCAAACTGTTGTTGAAGCATAAATAGTAAGCTTTTTATAAAAATACAGACATGAGGAAGATCTTTAAACCTACTTCAACGGAGGACAATGCACAAAAACTGAACAAGTACGCCGTGTTTCATCAGGTATATTCGCCGTGCTTCACTGTTCGTTGGTAACGCCGTTGTCAACCTTTTCACGAAATTAAAGTGTGTTCTGAAATAAAGACGAGGTGACCTGCAGAAGGGATGACATTGAAAAACACTCCCAGCTGGAAAGATTACCACATTTATAACGGCAATTGTGTAGTTCGCCGGTATTGTGCTTCAAGGCCGAAACGGGTTGAAAACGGCTATCTAGGCGCGAAAAGACATTTTTCAAATTTTTAATGAGATATTAAAATGCATATTACGGGAGAAATCTATAGATTAAATCGACTGTAATAGCTCTGTTGCAATGATAAAAATCAGCTATACCTAAAAGTTGTTGAGAAAAAAGTTGTTGAGAAAAATGTGTCGCCATTTTTCTCAACAAAGGCATAATGTTGACTTTCCTAATCGATTTTACGTTCTGAAAATGCTTTCATCAGAATTTTCGTGGTGGAATACACACTCCCATCTTGCAGAAACGCTCAATTTTGCGTGGTTTTGAAGATATAATTGAATTTGTAATCTTCAACTGCGTTGCGTTTGCATTGCATTGTACACGAAATATCACAGTAATTCCTAATTAAGGCTATGAAGCCACGGTTGTTTGTTAATTATTCACCTGTATTGTACGTTAAGCCTGGTTCCCTTATAGCGCTTCCGGTGGAAAAGTGTCTACGTTATTACCTGGTTGTTTCTACCTACGAGTTGGTGCAAACAGGGCTAACACCTCCCACTCCATCACTAACTACTTGTGTATTGTTTTGTCTATAGCTCGCTGACTATGCTTGAATGTTGCTTGCCGTGTGTACGTGGGTCAACGCCCACTTTTTTGAGAGATAATGACCAACTTTGATGCTCGTTAGTTATCCGACGAAAACACGGGTTCCCAATTCTATCATTTCAGCTACAACCCTTCTATCTTCACATCATGTACGCTTATGATTAGGATGACTATTGGCCTACGTTTACGCCTGCTGTAGAACTCATTAACGACTGCTAGTATGTTATTTCATTTTTGGTCAGAACTGAAAGAGATCATTATAACTTATATTCAACGGTCTAAATACACGTTCATTCTGTTTTCTCCCGTGTTCTTCTAATCAAAGTTGATCATAGCTTAAGCGCACTGGACGGAGCAGCTAGTAATGTCAATACATGCGGCATAACTAGGCGTTGGTCATAGCTTAAGTGAACTGAACGTAGCAGCTACTAGTGTGAACGCATACTACATACTTAGGCATTGATCGTAGCCTAAGCGAACTGAATAGAATAGATAATAATGTGAACGCATACTACATATTCAGGCGTTGATCAAAGCTTAAGCGAACTGGATGGAGCAGCTACTACTGCGAACCCATACTACATACTTAAACATTCAAGAACAACATAACATTCTCAGCGTTCACAGTGGTCTGCCCCGGGATCAGACGACATACAGTCAACTTATTATTCATCATCTGAAGGCATGTTCGAGTAAGCCGAATATATTACTCAACCATTTCGCTTTCAGCCGACCACCATAATAATCACGGATGGATGGAGAGCCTACTGAGCTTTAGATGAAATAGCTCATCGCGAGCATTGGACGATCAATCATTCAAAAAATTTCGTTGATCCTGGGAACAACATGATGCACTCGAAAAATATGGAAAATCTTTGGTCCTTTGCAGGGAAGCACTTTAATCCAAAATCAAAATTAAACGAGTGGCAGTTCTAGTCACACCTTCAGGAGATCTATTAGCGTAAACGAAATCCTGGAAACATGACCGGCAAAATGCTGTCCAGCTTGCCTAATATGAAAATGTTGTCAATCATATAATATACGTCGACACTATTGCACGCGTTGGTTATTCCGATTCATATGTCTTGCGCTAAGATTGGTAGCTACTCCGTCCGGATGACATAAGCCAGGTGTGCCAAACTGCACTCCACGTTTGGACATTTATAATTGTTCCATCCAGTTGTCTTACCTTGCCACCTATGTCAAACTGTACTCAATGCTTAAATGCTTATAACTGCTCCGTCCATTTGTCCTACCTTCTGAGCTATGCCAAGCACATTGGTGGACGAGTGAAGTCACTGGGGACGAAAACGTGGGGATGAAATCATGAACTATGTATTTGATATGTGTGGATAAGTGTACATGTTGCATCCGCTTTTTTTCAGCACAAAATGTAGCCTTTGGTTTTTGTGCTTTATGGGCGTCCTCCCGGATACTTAGAGCCGTGTATCAGATGGAATCTTCATCACCGTGTCGTTCATCACATCTGATATCTGCAAGAAATCTGTGTACGCATATCTGAAGGAACTTAATTTCTTCAATTATATCAACGGGATAATCATTCCAGGTGAGGTTGATTCGTGCTTTTTTCGGCCCGTGTGCAAGCGGTACATTGTCAGCGGACTGGCCTAGGCCGACATCCGTTGTGGGTGGTGTGCGCGACTTGCTTTTCCTAATCACTGGGGAAGTGCGAACAACGGCTGAAGTAGAAGGAACTGACAAAGTAAGGATTCGAAGTGTGCACTGAGGTCGAAGCTGTTTGCCAGAGAATGGACATTAGTTTATTTCTGCCATTTGCGTACATAGAGTGAATAATCAGCTGGTCAGCATCACACCAAGTACTGTCCATCTATACGGGATCACCGCAGTGTCCACACGGCAACCCCGATTTAGGCATTTTTACTCACATCGGTTGCACACCGCTTGCAGCTGAGCCCATGGGGAAGTCGTATAACGGTAAACCAATTTTCGCACGTTCCACCATCTTACTGGCAAAGGCAATGATACTGTTAAAGCAAGCCACCGCCGTGCGGTTGTTGCAGTCGAGCAGTTTTTGAAGTACGTGATGCAGAGCTTTATAGTGACGGTGGAAACCGGCTGCAGCAAACGGCCTAAGCCGCGGGCCTATCAACCTTCAAAATACAAGTTGTACTCTGCCGGCCACCACTCATGAATGGGGGTGTAACCTTTGTAAAGGGAAATTAAAACTACAAAAGACCTTACCGTAGGGGTAGAAATATTTCCGAAACACCGACAGAATGTGTGTGCATGGCAGCCACATTGTATGGTAAGATGTATATTCACATGTGGCCTGTACGCTATCCACGACGAAAGCGTCACCATCTTGTTGCAAACGAAGCTGCAATGTTCAAGGTGATTGCTGGAGAACCGGTTACTTTGCATTCAGATATTGTTTCGAAGTGGAGTCGTGGAGTCCGTTCTTTCAGACGTTTTTGGACAAGATGACATGCGAACGTCATCATTCTGTGAAGAATGTTCTTCACGTACCAGTCGACATCCGCAACCTCACGACGATTGCACCCATAAATCGTTTGTATTTCGTACTCTTGCAGAAGCCGCTCACTGTGAATCCATAATTTCTAAATGGCGACGGCTAGGAAGTCCCTTGAGTGCGCCCTCTTCTTCAACCGTCCGCTTGAGTTTTCCAGCCTAATATTCGTTCGACTGTCAAAGTGAACAACATTGCTTTGCGCATGGATGGTCCATTTCGGCTTGATGTACAGCCAATTACACAGAAAATAATTATGTAACTTCCCATCCGTTCGGTTGATGATATACAAGTCACGTTTGAACCTCCGGTAAACAGTGTAACATTGCAACTTACTCTTCCTAATTGCCTGCCGTATCCACTCGGTAGAAGAGAAAACGACTGCGAAAAGAGTTTGTCTTCTAGCAAGTATGACGGACGAATTTTGCCCAATCACATGCTTACATACGGCATCACGTACATGAAAGTAACACAATAGGATATCGCAGCCCAACACCGCATGGGCTCCCCTAATTTATGCAGCCATCTCATCCATAACAGGTGTTTTCAACGTTATGTGATCGCCCATCATTTCTCGAAAAATTTCGAAAAGTTTACGTAGTGAAACATGCTTTTTGCTACGGACGTACCCGTACATCACGAGTCGTCCGTGTCCCATACCGTCTGTCACGAGGAACTGATATAACCTCCAACTCCCAAAGTATGATGAAATATACAGTGATATACTTGTGCCTGCTTATCCCGTGGGTGGCATCCGCATTAACCACATGTGGGAAACGTCGGAATAGTTCAATCTGCGTTCGCTGGGCGAAGCAGATATGCGTATATCTGTTGTTTTCATCTCTCATAGTGCGCACTACACCGATCGCACTAATAACCAACAGCACCTCATCAAGATTCTCTAACGTTCCGTGACCAATTTTATGTAACAAACTCACTTAACATTGCAGGCTTTAACTTGCAGCGAATGTTTCCAACGTCAGCAGTTTTGATAAACTTCCCATAATCATCAACTGCATACTGCTTACTGTCAACAGTTGGCATATTGTACTGGAACAGACTCCCGCATTCGTTCAATTCACCGACGGTGAGTCCACAATTAGTAGGATGGGACTCATATAGCAGACGATTGAGAGGGTGGTTTTCCTCCAACTCGACAGAGCTCGCAACCAGACACGCATCTCGTCGGATCACATGAAATCGTGATCTGCAACATGTGTCGCGAGAAATGATTCGTTGAAACTAACAAAAGTTAACTCACCAGACACGTCACACAACCCTGCATACACTCCTACGTCTTTCGTACCTCGTACAACGATAGCAAATCTGAGCGGTTTTCAGGAAACCATGTCACCTTACTTTATCGTACATCAAAGCAGTTTTAGACCTGCGGTTCGCCCCACGAACGTAACTAACGCCCATCTTGTCCATGTATCTCTGAAGACAGTCCTTAAACAGTGAGAAAGTGCGAAATTCACGATCCTCGAACATCGCCCTGAAAGTCGCAATATAATCTATCTCCTGGAAACAAAAAATAAAAAACTGAAAATAAAGTAACAAATAAATGACAAGCATGTATAATTAAATTGAAAATAACCCCAGCATACTTGAGTGAACAGTGCCACACGCCATCGACCACAAAAGCAGCAGCCATACCCATTTTCGAACAACAATTACGATAAGGTTGTCTTCAATTAACGGTCAGTTGAAACAGACAGATTTTGACGATTTCAATTTCTGCACCAGGTACCAAGTTATTGAGGCAATTTTTTCCAGAAAAAATATTTTCCTTATCACGACAGCTCAGGAACTCACGGTCTATGACTAGCATTCATGTCTCAATGCTATCAACATCAATTTGTATACCACTGGGATCACATACACCCCAGATATTTAAGTCGTCAACATAAAGGACAGCGCTGCCAGTAATGGAGTCGGGATGGTCAGTAATATATATATATAAGCAATAAAAACGGATCACACACGGATTCTTGAGGAATTCCAGCAGAGATCAAAAAGAAGGATCCGTTTCTGTTTTCATTCCAAAAGTTGTATTACAAAGGTACGTGTGATCCAACACAGAATCTATCCTAAGGTACCTAAGCTTTCAGCTCATTTACAGGAGCGCCGTGTATGATTTTGGCAAAATCGACTGTGGCATCTGGGCTGTTGTCACTTTCTTTGGTCTACGTTGGGCTATTCATAAAGATTAATGCAGTAGTTGCTCATGGCCTATCTCAAAGGAGGACGTGTCCAGTAAAAAGTAGAGGCTATGTGAGAAGTGTTTAAGGAATGGAGCGTTTTAGAAAACGCTCCATTATTTTGCGGGGGATGTTAATGCGGCTATTCGGCCGATAGCTTGCAGAACTGTCGATCGCTTGCCTTAAATATGGATATGGCAGTAGCCAGTCCGACGTGTTTATCTGAACAGATTACGAAGGGTCCCCGGTAAACCGAGGGCCAGTTCTTTGAGGATTCGGAGATGGATGGCGCCTGGCCCCGTTACACCATAGAAATTGACCTCACCTGAGAAATCCGGAACATCTAGCATTAAAAAGTAGGATGTCTGGAGGAGATGTTGAACGTTTCGCAGAGGAAGTGTTGGACGGCAGCTCGTTGGCACCGAAGTGTGGACCGCTGAATAATAATTCATGAATAACTTGGCAACCGTTTTTGAGGTCAGAAGATGCCTCCTAGTCTGATGACCACAGCAAAATCACCGAGGACTCTTTTCTTCGATGGAGCATCTATTTGAAAAGATACTTCCTACTTTTGCGAGCTACCGGTGAGAATTTTTGTTTGTATCTGATGGGTGCCTTGAAAATTTTCTCGTTTTCACTTTCTTCATGTAGTACGAAAAACGTCTGGGTCATCCGGTTTGTCCATTTGCATCCGCTCAGAGACTAAAAGCGAAAGTACGTCATGACTTCGACGCATGCGTCGCAGCAGCGCTGAACGAAAGTGGAACTTCTGTAGCATTTGAGGAACAAGTGACGCGTAAGCTTCTTAAGCTAAAACTTTGAAAGAGTGGCAGTTTAAGCCCACCAGGCCGGACTCCAGGTTGAGTGTAATTTAAAAGTGCCCGATTGCTTTGAATTTCGTTTTCTGAAAGTTTCGGAATGGTATCCCCATCACGGATTTTTGCGGCTAGTAATGTATAACATCAAAAATTATTTGTAAGTTGTAAGTATGTTACACGGATGATTCAATGGCTGCTATATCTACCAGGTGAACTTCAGTCGTGGTAAGCATATCGGGCAAGGTCGATATCTGTCCTGGACGATGGCGCGTAGCCTTCTGGTGAGCTATGTCCAGTTTTTTGTAAGCATCATCATAACCAAGGATTTCAAAAACCCGAGTTCATCATCCTCATAAAACGTGGAGTTCCGCTGTTTAGACGCGAATCTTCATAAGGCGGGGAAAATGACCTTGTCGTCGAATGCGCTGCCTGACGGCGAATAGTATATGACACAGCTGGGACGTGTCACATGTCATGGAGCCAAAGTTTCTAGCGCAGAATGTCGCAATTCTCTGCGGTTAGGTGAGTCCACTAGTGACGGTTGGCGCTGGAAGCTTACGGCTCAGGATAGGTTCAGAGCCTCCGACAAGTCCACGGAAGGAGTCTCCTTGCCACAGTGAGTACCCGAGAACATGCGACTCGTTGTCACTTATATCCGTAGAAAGGCAAATCTTCTTATGCAGCATAGTATCGCCAACCAATTATCTGAGTTTAGCAGACTATTTAGGAGGATCAGACAGGTAGTGTTTATGCAGCTGAGAGCTATTTGTCCACCAGATTTGATAAAAATAGAACCAAAGCGGCACGGGGGTGGTTTAAGAGGGGAGTCCTACTAACGAGGAGAATGTGTAGACGGCGACCGAGTTTTGCACGTCGTCTTTGCTGGTAACGGACGCTCTCCCACATCCCAAATGCACGCGATCGACATGGTGCAGCTCTTCCTCAGCATAAGTTTTTCCGAGATTAGCCGTCTCAGAACAGCTTCAACCGTTCGAGCTACTGGAGGATGGCTGGAAATTTCACATTCACAAAAATTACGGTGATACGTCAGGCTGAAAGGTTGCACAGAGAGAAAATGTTCCAGGAAAATCTGAATAAGAGGTGCTTGGCGCACTCTGAATATGAATTCTCCGAGATAACGGAGGTGACTTCGGCAAGTTCACAGGATTACTGAACTTTGGCAGAACGTTTTAGGGTGAAGGAGCTAGGGGTAAAGATGGAGAGTGGAAATTAGCGCCAGGGTTGTGGGTCACTCTTCCAGGCTCACGCATTTCGGCAAAGGGATAACCACTTAAGTGAAGGAGGAAAACCACCTACGTTGCGATCTGAAACGCACAGATTGATCCTCCAAGGAGCGTTTTCCTCACTTAAGAGTGGTGATGGAGACTTTTGCTTCAACTTAGAGATTTTGGTTGGCTTTCATACATGATGGCCTTCTGGTAATTTGAAGGCGTTTCTTCCGTTTTGCCAAGGAGCAGCTATACGATACTCCCTTTAAATATAGCTGAACTGTTTTCATGTCCGTCCCTTCACCAAGCATACTCCCTGTGCTCAGGTTCACGGATCATGTCACACCGAGTCCGCATGACGTCTTAACAGTCTTAGCACGAAGTCTTTTAGCAAAAGCCAGTTTGCTAGACCTGGTAATAGGAAGGTTCTCAGTGACAATCCCAGCTTCTTACATGTGGAAGATGCGGCTGAAAACAGCTCCCTCAATGAAATCCTCCTCCCTTGAAGCGGCTTGCCCCGTGAGTTTACAAGGGTCCGTCAGCGTAAATCGTAGAGAGTAAAGTTATCTTTTGAGTCGTCATCCTAGAGGAAGTGAGCGCCATATATTCATTTAACAAGCTTAGCTCTGACTCCGAGTCGGGCCAAATCCACCCTGCCTAGACAGGTATATTTTCTACCTAGGCGTTTTCTGACGCGTTACCATTCTCATATGCCCTGTAACGAAGCCTAAAAGGGCCTAGTTTTTCAAAATGCTAGTGACATAAACGGCTCACTTAAGAGCATGGATGATGAGTTTCTGGCGACCTGGAGATCACATAAGCCTGCCTGCGGTATGATGTGCTAAATAGTTCAAAAACTCATAGTTGCCCATTGTACCCAGGGTAGTAAGAAAGCTCACGTGATGTACGCCGTCTCATTGTTTGTCCGCATGTCAAGTGGCTGCGCGGAGCGAACCCAAACTACCCACACCTCCCCAGTTAACTCGCTCGTCCATGGTCGACCCCTGGCCTACTTGGATAACTCGCATGTCTTTACCGTTTTTAGCGCCATAAAGGACCATTCGTACATTTTGTCCAGTGGATATTTTGTTTCTATTCTCCACAGCCATTTTGGACTTCACGTCTGGTGAATTCGAATGTGGCAAATCGATTTGGTTCCCGTGCACTAAATTGGTAAACCCGAACACATTATTTGTATATCCTCTGGTATATCTTCTGTATGACTGTCAGTTACTGCCTCTCCATAGCATATATGCATACTTAAGTCGATTTGTTATCCAGCCCCTTTACTATAATGGATGCTGAGCAGTACGTTTTCCTGGACGCTTTGGCTATTGCGTAGTTGTACTAATCGCACCCTTCCGATAGTACAAAACCAAATCGTGGTTTGAACAGTTAGAAGCTACGATCGAGCCATTTCGGAACTAACTTTTCTTTACGGTGTAGTCACATTACTTCCACCTCACGTCAATAACAACATTGACGATACCCTAAAGTAACCGGACCCCGACAAACCCTGTGAGCAACTAAAACTAGCCGTAATTGAACGTTCAGTCTTATCCGACCGCCAGCGTATTACTCAGGTTCCCAGTGCGATTAAGCTGAGGACCCTAAGCTACTGTATGTTTTTTGCCACATATAACGGCTAGCAGGCGCGAACCATGCGGAGGAGAATTTTCTTAAAAAATATTGACTCCATCGTTTGCCTAAGGATATACAGAACATTCTTAGCGCAAACCCGCTGGCAGTCTTGGCACAATAAACCGATTCCGCTCACCGGATTTGGGAAGCATACGGCACTACAGCTTCTCGACTAAACTCGTGTAGTCAGGGTGCGAATGTTACCTTGACTGCTCAAGTTTCCAGCTCAACTAAACAGCATCAGGCTTTGACGACGCAGAGTTCGAGTTCACGTTTGAGTACTGTCAACAGACGACACAATAGTCGCCCAAGGGTCGCGCACATTTCACCAGTCGCCGCCGAACCCTAATCCTGATCACCACTGGTATAATAAACAACTTAACAAAATCCCTACGACTCCGTAAGTCTTGCAGTTTCGGTCCGGTCAGCAAAAGAAGCAGCCAAATTTTTATGGCTGCCAACGCAATTCGTCCGAATTGTCGTCTGTTCTTTTTAAATGACCACGAGTCCAGGATTTGGAACCTCATCGACACAGACGCTGAACTTCAGCGTGATCCCGTCAGAGGCTCAAGAATTAAACGGATCAATCGCACTGAATCTGCGCGGCTTAGGGAAGTACCATCAAACTGTCCTCCCAGCGTCTTCGTACATCCGAATTAGTTCTTTTCAGACCCTTCCGATAAACCTTCGCAATTGCCGATGTCCAAATGGCGATCTACTGGTAGAATCCAGATGTTGTCGTCCGGCTGATTAAGCCGTTGCCGGGATGTTGACTGATAAGGTCTCGTGTAAGACAGTTGTGAGGGAATAAATTCGCTTGACCTTCTGACCGACAAGTGTACGACTGTATTTAAACAATTTTTATCTCAGCCCACCATCACAAGTCCCACTATACACTAAATAGCTACAGCAAGTCCGCCGGTGTACGCCAAAACTCGCAAGTTGACGCCAAACAAGGTAAAAATAATTCGCGCCAGGTTGGAGCATATGCACGAACTTGGTGTCATCCGTCCGTACAGTAACCCTTGGCCTTACCACTCCGCATAACACTTGAAGCGTTAAGAGATTGGCATCCGCGTGCAGATTGCCACTTGCTTACAAACGTCACAGTACCCGACAGACACCCTATCCCACATGTACAGAATATCGTAACCAGCCTTTATGGTGCATGTGTGTTATGGAGAATCTACCTGGTGCGCGCCTGTTAACAAATTCCGGTTGCCGACGAGAATGTCGTCGGGACAGCCTCTATCACGCCGCTCGGTTTAATTGAATTTCTACATATGTGTTTGGTTCACGAAACGCCGGGCGAACATCTCAAGGTTTTATCGAGGACGTCACACGGAGTTTGGATTTTCTCCATCCCTAGATCGACGACTTCATAGTTGCAGGCGCTTTCGAATAAACACCTCAACTTCTTTTACGGCGGATCTTGGACAGGTTAGCACATCGCAGCATAACGAATAATCAGGAGCAGTGCGTTTTTGGTTGACTCACGATAGAGTTCCTAGGACATCACGTCGGTCAGCACGGCATTCGACCGCTGACTAATGGGGTAAGGGTAATTCGTTATTCTCTGGCAATATAATTCTCGTTGTTGTCCGTCTATTTTACGTAACGGTCAGTTATTACAGGCGGTTCATTCCGCAATCCGATAGGCTTGTGCAATCTATGACCAACTTACTGCTTGGTCGTGTCGACGAAGATGTTGTGTTATCCGCAACATCTATCGAACGTTCAACCCTATCAAGGATGTATTTGCCACTGCATGCATTTAATGCCCCTCGATTCAGCCGAAAAAATAAATATAGTATTTGACGCATAAGACATCGCTGTTAGTGCCGTAGTTCAAATGTGCGTCGACGAACTCTCGAAGCCGCTCACCTTGTTTTCTAGACGTCCACTTTCGGCTAAAACTAGGTATGGCACGCTCTGTTGTCAGGTGTTGGAAATATCATCGGCCGTTCAAAACTTCTGACATAAACTCGAATGAAATCAGTTCGTGATTTTCAACGAACGTATTTACCGTTAGCTTCGCCTCACATAGTAGGCATTCGTCTTACGGTGTCTGACACCTGAACTTCGTATCTCAATTTACGCTGAAAATATGTTACGTTTCTTGCAGCGGTAACGTCGCGGCCGGTGCCCTGTTGCAAGTATCAGCACTCGCTGGTCAGGACTTGATCGATTTAAACGCTATGGTCGGCGCACAACGCTGGAAAACAGAGTTTTGCGCTTCCTGCGGAGAGCAATACGTCTGACGGATCAGCCTGGCGGATGGGCCAGCATCTGCAGGTCCGGTCCTTCGTGATACTTCCACTGTGCATCCGAGTCCGGTGGTCCCCGTGCTTTTCTGACGACGTGCGTTCGATGAACCAGACAATATCGTTTACCGTGGCATCCAGACCACAGTCAATCTCATTTTTGGTGGATACATTTGGTCCGGTATGCGAAAGAATTTTAGTGACTAGGTGCGCGTTTGTCTAGCCTGTGAACAAACTGCAGTTTATCGTCACATACCATTCACGATAAGCTGATACCGTGCCATGTTCCCTTACTTGTCACACGTGCAAACCGGAACTGTTAGTAGTTTGCCACCGTCTAACGGCATGCCATATTTACTTGTGGTGATCCATCGTTTTACCCGATGGCCGAAGGCCGTCCTGCTACCAAGTGTTGCTACCGAAACAATCTCGCTTGCTGTCGTCGAACATTGGGTTGGATCGCAGGGTTGCCCTGCAATGGTAACAACCGATCGTGATCTGCGGTTTGAAAGTGTTTGCTTTGCAGAATCGCTTAACTTACGATGCTACCGCTTCCATACTACGACTCACCATCCAGCTGCCGATGGAATGATTTAACGCTTCCATCGACAATTAGAGGCAGCTCCTAGTGTAGTCGACATTATCTGTTAGGCAGGAGCCCTGCCAATGTGGCTACTCGGTATCAGTGCGGTTCTCCAGGTCACTCACCAGGTTTCCAGCCCCAAACTTCTTCCTGGCAAACCACCGCGTTTGCCTGGGATGTATTCTCCACCGCCACAGACCACATCAAGCATGACGTCTCTTTTTCTGAACAGTTCGCCGTTCAGGTGTGTCGTTTTCCTCTGACAGACACCTGACAACAAAACCGTGATCTTTTCGTTACGCACGCCTTCCATCAATGTACACAGGTCTTCGCATTCGTGAATGGGCAGCGACTATCTTTCGAACGTCCTTATCATAGACATTTCGTGTTATTTCAAAAAAAGGACCGAGCGTGTATTGTAGATCGTCAAGGCGAACCCGAAATCGTCTTCACTGACCGTCTTAAATCCGCCTGTCGTGACTTTCCTGGCACGTGTTCTCAGTCTAGTTGGTCGTAGTATGCCATTCAGCTCATAACTGCTGATGTTGTCATCGGTAGCGCGGATGAGCCGGTCCAAAAACTCCTGACGCCCACGCTTTCATTATCGACTACCACCCGCTTTGAGTACAAAATGCGCTGGCCGAAGCATTTAGTAAAGTGACAGGGACGTATACACCAGCACACTCGCAAAAATGTTTTAAAAATAACGGAAATATAGGTGCATCTATTTATTTCTTTGAACGTTTACTATTGTCAATTAATTCGGTTGAGTACGTCATTTATTTTTGCACTGATACAGAGCCGATTCCGTTTCATTAACTGTTGCATGTTCTGACTGACGCTGGCGTGACATAGGTGACACAACTGACCGCGCTTATCTTCGACTTTGTATCTGATATCTTCCACGAACTTGCTCTAGAGGGCCACCTTGAACGTTCGGATTTTTGCCATCGTTTCCACACCTTTAAGGAAGGATACTCGAGCGGAAGCTCGCTAGGAAGTGTAGATACTAGTGATCCCCACGGGTGGCATTTCAGAATCGTCGTGGCATTCGTATGCTGACTAAATATAGGCAGGTGCGTCGTGAATCAGATCAGGTGATGGATGGCTGACTCCAATTGTTCTCATCAGGACCGAAAAATTGTCGTCACAATACCCTTCTAGAGAGAGAATGTGCGGTGACCTGGAGATTACGTAAGTCTGCCTGCGGTATGATGTGCTAAATAGTTCAAAAACTCATAGTTGCCCATTGTACCCAGGGTAGTAAGAAAGCTCACGTGATGTACGCCGTCTCATTGTTTGTCCGCATGTCAAGTGGCTGCGCGGAGCGAACCCAAACTACCCACACCTCCCCAGTTAACTCGCTCGTCCATGGTCGACCCCTGGCCTACTTGGATAACTCGCATGTCTTTACCGTTTTTAGCGCCATAAAGGACCATTCGTACATTTTGTCCAGTGGATATTTTGTTTCTATTCTCCACAGCCATTTTGGACTTCACGTCTAGTGAATTCGAATGTGGAAAAACAACTTGGTGCTCGTGGAGTGGGCGTTAATTTTCGCACCCCGTTGATTTAATAGAGGAGTCAGACAAATCCAATATTCTACTTAACAATGGGGGCATCCTCGGTCAAGAATTTAACTGGCAAGCCTGAACGTGGAAAAGTCTATACTCACACTACACCAAAATCTGCATCAGACTTTCACCTTATCTGCATGAAAATCGAACCACATGAAGTTAATCACCGTTCTTTTTATAGCAGAATACACACCAATGCATCACATCTAACCTCGTCTGAGGGAAACCAAAAATCTTACCACCGAGTAGGAGTCTATGCACATAACTTCTCCTCAAAGCACTATCCCGTGTGTCGCCATTGTGCACATTACTGGCAAATGCAAACGAAGCTCAGATACTTCGAAGCAAGGTTAAGCGATCGTATAAACAAGTACAAATATTTTGGGACATAATCACCAATAAGAAAACACATCTACTGATCACCTCACGTTCTAATCCCTCGTTTGGGCATAGTAGTTATTCACTTGATGACCTTCCATCTCAAGACTCACTCAGAGCCTCACTTTGATATCGAGTGCCGCTTGAGTTGGTCTCTATATCTATTTCAATATGCATGCCCATCAAAACGAAACCTGTGGTCCGTGTGCTGGCAATCTTTACGTGGGTAAGACAGATTCACTTTACTCCTACACTTTTTTAGTCAGTTGTGGGTCATTCGACCCGCCTCACCAGGCCCACCTGCTATAGTTCCACAATCTCATTTCATTCGGTTGGCAATATTTAAACAAGTCCAATCATAGAGTCAGACGCAAGTGGCTCTCAATCACTTCCTGGTGAGTATAATATAAGTCCATCATACCAAGCAACGCCACTGAAGTCTTCGTACCAAGATGACTGCCCGTTCAAAAATTTCTCAGTGACATAGGAACGACGTCTCAAGAAAACTCATTCAGTTTGTTGCCTTTGAATGCACGCCAATTAGTTCATAGGATGCACATTTTTAGACTTCTTATTTATTCATATAATCCTCATATTATTTTAGTCATTGAAGCCCATAGTAAGTATGAGAGTCCAGACAGTCAACCGGACATTTAAGGCCATCACTTGGAAATCGCGGCACTGGAGTTAGTAAAAGAGGGATAACTTGATTAAAGAAACAGTATCCCGCAGCTATACTTGATGAGTCTTATCTTGATACGGT
>JTDE01000254.1:44167-68393 GCA_014338405.1 Paragonimus skrjabini miyazakii
GGTCGCGACACAATTTCCAACAAGTGATCGTAGCTTAGTCAGTCTCATGCCTGATACCAACACATAAAAAATCGACCATCACGCATCGTTGAACTAAACTGTGAACGGGAAAATATTCTGCACTCTGCTTAGATGTTTAAAGCGGAATACATAGTTTTGACCTGTGACTCCAGTGCAGAAACATTTCAGATTTTTCAGGGATGTTTTAGCCTCAGAGTAATCAACACACGGCGAATGCAAGGTTCTCATTTCAAATGAGCAAGGCGAGTTAAAAGTCATAAGTGGGAGCACCGATAAATTATTTTTCTCTCATCATGTAAGTTCATTAAATGGTTAATAATACAGAGTATAACAGTTTAATTGTTTCATCCGAACTTCACCCGCCTAACACCAAGCAGGAACGCATGAACTTGAAGCAGATGACGAGACACGAGGACCACAGGAAGGACCATAACACCTCGGTTGAAGCTCTACGAGATCAGCATTATTAAAAATTCTCGTGAGACATAAAAAGTCTCACATTTCCGCTTCTGCTAACACTACAGGAAGCTAGCTAAACTAAACTCCGGTTGTAGTCACAAATGCGTTCTTAAACCACGTTCCCGCTAATGCTGAGGACATACAGTGGCATTTCGCCACTATCAAACCTTCTTATCATCCTGGTCCAGACGGTATCCACCCCGTTCCTGTTAGACATGAAGAAGATTTTTCTTTTTTTGCTTGACTTCAGCGCACTATCAATAAGGTTTCCTTCCTTCCTTCCCCACCGGGAAAATCCCATAATGAGGCCCCTTATAAATGTATCCCGAGACGGGATGTTGTCGCCTACCACCGTATCTACCATACTTCAACCTGTTCTTGAGTGCTGCAAAGTATATCTGAATTCTCACTGTTACAAAATCTTATAGTCTACTTTGAACGTCTGTTCCTCAACAAACATGACGTACCAGTTAGAATTTATTAACCATATTACAAACTCCGTTGATTCTGTCGATGCATTTATTACTTTACTGTTGGACATGCAAACGACTTCTGATTATGTGCCTCACAAGCGTCTTTTGATCAGTTATGTATCCTTTGGTATATGTGATCCACCACCTAGCTGGTTTCCTCCCTGTCTTGATAGTCGCACAAAAACAATGAAAGTAAGAGACAAGCTCATTGCCTCGACTAATCACTAGCGTGGGGTGATTCAAGTGAGCGTCCTTCGGTCGGCACTCTTTCTTATGTATGCGGATGACGTGTGAAGCTACCAAGCGCGGTAAACCATTTCTATTCGCTGACAATATTACGGCTGACCTCATTTTTCTGTCTGGTGGTGTCAACTTTTGTTTAGCAAATATTCAACGCTCCACATCATTGAAGTCTTGGCGAGATTTTCATTTGGTAAATCCAACTTTATTCGGCACGATTGCAGTCTTCGACAAGACCTTATGACCTTGGATGGCCATAGTATACCACCTGTCATCTCGGTGCGCGACTCAGGTAGCTCATATACATAATCATCAATATCGAGGAAATGAACGAATCGTACTGATTCTCTTTAAGGTTGTTGCACTTGAGATGGCAACAATTCAGTTGGTTCTAGCACTGTGTGCCGTTCTGGACAGTTAAGCAGCAGCGGAATCGGCCACGAACACTGAATATTTCTGATCAGCTAATGTTGCTGTTTCCTTGCTCGTCATTGAAGACGATTAACACTATCATCGGCTGTTGACATCAGACGGCCGATGTCATCAGATACAGTATGCATGTAGACATTTTATGAGACGAAGCAGCGGTGAGAACAAGGAAAGTTTGAGTTGAATTTCTTGGTAGGCCAGAGAAGATCCGTATGAATTTCGAGGCTAGCGACAGATAAGTCAGTAATAACAGGAGTATAGCGACCGTCCAAAATTTTCGGTCAAGATTTGAACAGCCTTATTACCTAATGGATTTTTTGAGGGGTACAAATTATAACAGTGTGTCAGTGGACTGATGACGGAAGCAAGCAGCTGAGCCATTTTTGTGTTCCTTACAGTAATTTGTAGGGTAAGAGAACCAACAGCGATGATTCTGAAATCTACAAGCAGGTGCAGCATCTGAACTAAGGCCCCCGCAGTTCAAGATATCAATAAGGAAGGGAAGGGGCTCACGTAATGACACATGTTCACGTTTCTAATGACAATTACGAAAAATTGCGAAAATAAAAAAGCACCCACACAAAACAGGATGTCTTGCGGAGTGTGATCAGATAGCTTCCTGCTGTTTCACTGAAGCGGCATCTATCCAGTGAAGGATTACACCTGCGGAGCACAAATATTGTCTCATTTCTTCCATTACTTTTCTCTGTAGTTAAGTTGTAGGATCTGTCTGTCGTTGCTCATGTTTCCGGGCCATTTAAATATCTACACCGTTTTAATGACATTAAGTTACTTAGGGCTGCGAGCGTTGCAACAAAGAGACTGCACAACGATCTCGAGGCTACAAGCGTTGGGGTCAACGGGAAAGTGTTATTTCGCATCGCATACAAACACAATGTTGAGAGTTTCTATCGTATCGCAATTTACTACATGTAGGTACGCTGAGTACTATTCGTTCGGGTGAAACTATACACTAGCGATCCCACACGAGCAAGCCCGTACGAAAACGATTGCTAAGTGCATGCCTGCGTGTACACTGTGGCAACTTCATTCATCTGTTAATGACTACGACTAAGTTTCGATTATTATTTGTACCCCTTTTTGCTAAGCACCTTTGTATGCGCTTAAACATTCGATTTAACCATCAGGGATACCGGCAGATACATCGCTTTCTCGGAAGTGGAAGTGACACTGCGAGCTTGCTGGCCGTTCCGCTATATGTTCACTTCGTCCTGATGCTCGCCCGTTTACAGGTAGGTTTCGTGTATCGCCGACACGTCCATTATGTGCTTACTGCGTTGTTCTTGACCGGTCATTTTGGTCCGATTAAGATTACGAACTGGCAAGTCTCCTCAATTCGTATATCACAGTGCGTATCCGAGTCCAAGTCATTATCCGATTTTCTACATATTACGTTCAGCTATGCGCTGCACATAAGTATACCACTAGTTAACTGGATTCTTGCGGGGCTAGAAAGTGTAGTGATTTTGGCGGTACCGGTTCATCTCTATGTTTCCCGGCGTGATGTAGTTTTTGGGATATTCCGCTCTTCTGACAGTTTGAACTTCCCGGGAGACTTTGAGTAGCCGCTCCCCCTTCTCAAGCACGTGATCCATAGAATAAAAAAATGTGCATTATATGGGCACCTGTTAAATATGGCAATTAGCCGCCGGTTACGGAAGGTGGAAAGCACCATGATATTTTGTGAAGGGGTGATGTGGACATAGTTCACGCACATCTCTAATGGGATTGACAGGAAACAATAACAATCACATTGATTGGAATAAGATTAATAGACATTAACAACATCAGTGATCCATCATGATCAGGTGTAGCAATGACCTGTAGTTACTGCAAAGTAACCAGACTCAACGGAGGCGCGGTCGGGTGAAAAACAATCTGTAAAGGATATTCAGTTCAATAGTCTGCATACAACGGTGACAGAATGTAGGAACACAAGTGTACATCGAAATCTGGGCGTCCTATGATCCTTCATCTTCACAAAAGTTTCCACATAATTTTCCGGAACCGTCTACATCAAATAATGGGGAAATTCTTCGACTGTTCAGTTTCTCCATCCTGGAAAATCTCTTTTCTGGCACCACCTTGAGCATAAGGCCAACGTTAACCTTGTGGAGCGAGAATTGATGTAACTACTCAGCATTTTTTGTCGAACATGAAAAAATTTGAGAACTATCGTTTAAGAAATAAAATGAGCTAAATGCTTCTTCATAAACTAAAATTTTCCTCTATTATTATGTCCGTTTTGTAATTTTATTTCCATAATTGGTGTATTGTACAATTAACAATTTTGAGTACGGTGTGCGCTTCACGTAACCATGTGTATAATGATCACGCTTTTCTGAGCGTGTTTCTCACAGATGCGTTGAGAAATATATTATTATTATTAATATTATTATTATTATTATTAACCCTCCGGAGTTGCCCTCTTATTATGAACCGGCCTTCGAAGTGCGTCTCAAAAGTCTCGGGAGTAGTAGCTCCCGCAAAACCCACAAGGTAAAATTTGCAGATCGAGCACTTCAAGATAAGAAAACTGTGCTACCAGCAGGATTGGGGGCTACCTGTTATGTCCAGTATGAAACTGTCTTCTTAAGTTGGTAGTCTCCATCAGCTTGAAGAAGTTTCAATCACAGTGATCATTTGTGATCATGACTGCGAAGGTGACGTTCATTTATCCCGTCACCCGTTTGTGTGTCAATGAAAAGAGGTTAATGAGTACCTGTAAGTCTGTATAACAGTAGAAACAAAAGCCAGTATTTCTTTTTGTTCGTGCGTCTTCGCAGAGGTTCAAAACTGCTAACAGCTTTAGTGAAGTAGAAAGCGCTTATCTATACGCTTACCCACATCAATGGTCTCACAAGATTACCAGGGATAAACACAAAACGTTGCGGTTGAAACGTGCCGGTAACCTACTGGTCATTAAGAAATAACTTAGTTTTTCTTGTTAATGCCAGTGTATTAAAGCTAGGCCACGGTTTTGCCTAAAGTATCGACTCAATGTCTTCGTCCACAGGAGCAACAGGTAGTTGCTGATCAATCTGATGGGCTTTAGGTTGTCATGTAGCTTTTGTTTGATTTTTGACTTGCTGGCGTTCAGTAAGAGACTGTTGTCTACTGACTATAAATGCATTACACCGTGATTTCCCTGTGGAATAGTGGAATCTTCGACAGAACGTAGTGTACATCACACTTTCGAATCATCTGCGTAGAGAGGCGGAGTAGATTCCAAGTACAAGGGTTGAAAGGAAGGGTAAAGCCGGCATATTTTAGCGGTCGTAAATGTTAGCGGAGTGGGTCGACCGTTGTGTCTCGGTTAGCTTGCAATTGATACGACATCGGCCGTCGCGTTAAGCTTTCGGTGATTAATCATATTCGTGTGACCAATAGAGACACGGACCATGATCTTAGATGACAGTATGGTTATACAAGCAACAGTTGCACCAGGGCTGCCCAACGATCACCAACTTCTCTGCCGAGTGCACGGCCAGACTTACAGTCGGACTGTCAGCGAGTGGTTTAGAATTGCTAAGCCCACAGATAACCGCTGAAGGTGAGCTGCAGCATTAAATATCATGCAGAACTCCGGTCCTTCGTTCTATAATGATCCCCGGTAACGAAAAATGGCAAGCTGACGCATCCCAAAAGCCATGACATTTAGCGGGCGGGGCTACCTCATTGAGGCGACTCATTACTTGATTAAATGACGCAATGTGAATGACCAGATCAGAATTTATCGGACTGTCTAGCGCTCAGCGGCCATATTCGCTCACAATAATAATGCCACCCAGGCACCGCTCGTCCTTATATGCCACTCATACCCGCAACTTACAATATCTTACAGTGTGTCGGGTTGAGCAGTCGATCTGTCCGATAGACCGCGTAGTTGGGGTCAGAATACTTCGCCAAAGACAGTTATCTGACCTTCACTGCTTCTCGGATGGCGGTTTCCGTAATAAAAACATTCACAATGTCAACGTCAGTCCAGTAAAATTGGAACAGTGACTATTCCTTTGTGGTGGACTATCTGCTGCCATGTGTGAATTCTCTGCATATGTACCGCTGATTGGAAAACTCTCCTTTTATTTGTTGGTGGACGAAACAGTTTAACGAAATCTGGAGAGTTCTTGGTTTGAATTACGAATCACCTGTGTGGAATGCATGTCAAATATTCTGACGTTGTAAAACTCTTTGAACTAAAAATTATGACCGAGAGACGACTGGACAACACAACGTTCAACCATCTGCTGGATAGACCTCGTGAATTTCTTTGGAGTTTTGACCAAAATCAGTCGCCGCCGCACTTCACTCCAATTGAAACTTCGTCTTCCGATGCGAACAACGTTTCCACCGTCACATTTGATCTCCCGGACAGTTTTTCAGACGGGCAATCTTTAGCAATATATTCACCACAATCAACTGCTGCGCAGTCCCCAGTGAACTGCGCAAATATTCACTTGTTTTAATGCCTTCATGCGGCGAAATGTCCGGGAACAACAATGATTGACCACAACTTGGACCCACTTTTGCACTGGTTACGCTACCAACAGCTGGAATGTGCGCCGACATCTGCGGTGAATGTGGACAAAGTAAGTCACCAGCGAAGAATCAGAGTACTGACAGTTGGATTAAGGGTCAATCCCGTCCTCAATGATATCACCGGGACTAAATCTTTACGTTATTCTTCAACCGAAGTCTTCACTGCACGCTATGCCTACAGTATTTAACAGCTACTGTAAGTGGGTGAGTTTTAATTTTTCTGTTGTAGTTGACACTACGACTCCAAAGCAGCACCCGAGAATCGGGAGTTTCGGTTATTTTCATTGGAGTTCTGTAACAAATTTCAATTTTGGATCCACCTCAACACCTAACACTTACTCCACATGATACGATGGCGGAACCGGTTTAAGAACATGGCTGACGAGGTTCTAGGAAATCAATTTCACTGTTATTCCCTGCACACGCGCGCCCAACAATGGCGTTTGCTTCATTTCCGGTTACAGATGATAGAAGTGAATACCAAGAAGAAGACTCACAGTAAAGGCGGATTTCGAGTGAAAAAGGGAGAATATATGACCTGTGGAAGTCAAAACGGAATAAAACATAACCCGCAGATCTGAATCCATTAACGGGCAAGATAACGTTGATGGGCTGCGTCTATATGGATGAGAGCAACAAATGATGGAAGAATTATCAGTAGACTAATATAGTGAATAGGAACGAACCGGAATATAGAATGAACAACTAGGCTTAGTCGAATCGTGCTTATGCTTCTGACAGTTGTAAATAGTGGAAACATTATTGATACCAAATTGTTCATTCACGTTACGCTTCGTTTCTGTCCATTTCACTGGTCTGTTCATAGCGTTTCCATTATTCTCAACCATCGGGCGCATTGTTTCTGATCCGTTTTCACTTGTTCCTCTTTCTTCTCTGAAAGGGGTTTTGCTTTCTCGATGATCATTTAACGACGTTGGCAATATATTTTTCATTATGGACTACTTAGGACCACGTACAATGACCCCGTGAAGGGGAGTTATGCGCCTTAAGAATAATACGGGTGGAGCCTATGTTAGTGGTGATGTCTGACGATTAACATCTTTCTTTGCCGATATCATGCCATTTCGTAACACAGCGATCGCCTGGCAGCTGGTAATTTCGGTGGATTACTCGTCTTAGTGGTCATTATAGTATAATATTCTCCAGTTTGGCAAAATATTTTTAGACCGTGTCAGAGTAATCAACATCAATCAGACGAAGCGAATACTATGCTACTTGGAGCGACTGAGTGAAATAAAAATAAAACGTAATCCCCTTTTTCAAAGCAAGCGCGGAGGTTGTTAGAGGTTATGGACATGAGAGTATTATTTAGCAACTGCATCGAGCAACCGCACACTAAAAGGCAGCTCTTGTCTTGGGATTTTTTAGCTGACTTACATCACACTTTCGCCGCTTTCCGGAAGGGTTATAAAAAATAGACTTGCAAACCTCAGCAGACATCCTTGTCCAATCTAACTGAGCCTTAAGCATCACTAGCTTGATATGCATTTCGCGAATGTCACGCTGTCGCACGATCATGTAATGAAGCAAATAGAAATGAATGTTTCATGGAAAAGAAAACATTGTCATTTTGCTCGCATCGGGCCTCAGTCGTATGTTCACGATAAGCAACTTGAGTGCGATGCAAGCGGAGAAGATAGCCACCATTTTCACTGAATGCGTCAACGTCATGGGGTACGAGAACCCTGGGCAAGATTGATGGGTCACGCCCAATTCACTGGTTGGGGTTGTGTCGAACACTCACCCGGTCATCCACGAATGTTGGGCAGATTGTGACCGGCTGTTGCTTGTTGAGTTGGTCCTTTGTATCATCGACGTGGTATACAGTTTGACATTAAACATTGAATAGTGTAGCAGACCTTCCACGAACAATTAGCAAGCGAATAGACGAGATTCGAGGGCTGATGGTAACCAGTTCGCTCATCCCCAAATGAGTGATGCGATGGGTGACTACAAACCAGATACGGTTTCCTTTTTAGTACAGTCTGTCTAATAGTCTATTCAGCAGGGAGGTGTGCCCACTGTTTGCTTCACAGTGCAAATCTCGATCCTTGAGCGTTTTTACACTCCAGGCTACAAAGTCGTTGCTACAACTGCCTAATTTCACGGTACCATGCGATATTTCGCCCTTCCGGTGTCGCATTAAGTCCCAATGGCACCCATATTCCGTGTCAAAAGGGACCACATCGCACGCAGAGTGACCTGTGTCATTGACATGTGGGACCCCAGCTTGATCCTCTGACTCAACAATTTGACCTGTAAAACAAAAATTAGACAAAAATTTTCCCAAGTTAACCCACCTAGATCCTGTGAATTGAAAGCCTGGCTAGGAGGGCAACAGAATACAGGGGTTCCACGGAGATCCCTATCAGGGCAAGGGCCTCAAAATTCTGACTGATATGAGAGTAGGGGGCTGTACCTGCCGCAAGGGCGCAGCAAATCCCCCACTGCCGTCCCATTATAATTACTACTACGCGTGGATTGTGTATTGTGAGTTGCATCCAGCTCTCGAGAACTGGTGAGAATTTTTGTCCATACCTGATAATGCGCCGGAGGTTACTACCAGTCTCTAAGTGACTGGAATGCGCTTTACTTGTGGGTACCTTTTTTAACCCCTCCTATCTAATCCCGCTATGCATTCACAGGATCATGCCTCACCGTCCAAACACTAGAAAGCAATTAACAGTTCAACCTGTAGACCTGTGGGAGTAACCGATTTTTGTCGGGTTGCTCCCCTTCGACCTCTCCGGAATGGTTGAACGTGGGGAAACCGGAGTTCTAGTCATATTAGCCTTTCGAGTCAAACGAGCAAACATAATTTACTACTAAGACGAGGCAGTAAAAGAAGTAATGGAATATAAAGCTGGACGCACAGGACATCATGTGGAAATAAATATAATCAGACGCTGGCAAAGATTTTTAGGGATCATTTTCACCAGTGCACAAACAATTTTGAGAATCCTATAAAGTTATTCACATAAGTTTTAGAAAAGTTGCGCAAGATCTGTTTCTAAAACAGCATTCTTCACTAAGCTGACAGCATCTTAAACCTCACGACAAGTAAACGATTTGCTACAGGTAAACCACTTCCGTACTTTGGTGCGGCAAGCCGGGGTATTCGTTGATAAGCATTCACATTTGCTAGATTTTCTAAAGACAAGCAACGTTCAACAGGAAATTGTTGTAAGCTATTTCATTAACACTTCGCAGACGTTCACCCTAGCTTAGTGAAATGGGATTAGACGTGCCACTACGCTGCCCTCATTGAAGTGTTGCGTGCTCATGCATACGCCGTACACTTCAAACAGTGCCTGAAAAATGATAGCACTTTGTATGGTTCATACCGCAATGCATTCCAATTTCACATATTGCAGTCGCAAAGCGTTATGGATTGTGTGTCGCCGTGTTGAAGTCCCTCAGATCGGAAAAGCGAACCTGAAACATTCAGCCGACTTTCAAGATGGCCATCGAACTTTATACCTCACGGATAGATGCCTACCTGGCGGCGATGAACGATATGCGAATGAAATGAGGGACCATTTTAGGAACTCACGCGGGATAAGGTTTTATTTAATAACGGCTTGTAGCATCTCACCATTCTGTTTGCCATGCAGACTCCCATACGATATCCTCAAAAACCTGGCCCGGAAATGTCTGTGCAGCGGAATGAAACAGATGACCAACTACAGTCGGGACCTAGGAGTGCCTTATGTTCATATATGGATGAGGACACCGTGCGATTTGGCTCCTTTGGTATCGTTCTCTTTTGTACTCGCGTTTTGTGGGAAGCTTTTGCGTTTTCCAAACAGTGAATATTGAATGTGTCTTATAACCTGAGATTGACCGCTTTCGGATGTTATACTGTCAACAGAACGTTTGGGACGCGTGATTATGTCGAAAGTTATGGACGTACATCTAGGCTCATATGTGCCTGTGCGTACACAAAACCGTATGCATACGTCTATGCATGCGAATACTTACAGCTCAAGATGTAATTTCTCGTATTTACACATAAAGTTATTTGCATTTATATTTGCGTAAGCTGCATATATTTCTGCGTGAATATGTCCAGTAACGTCAGTAGGCCTATAACTATTTTGCGGATATGTATGTAAATAGCTGAGCACATTCAATTAATTACGCATATATATTCATGTACTCCGACAAAAATGTAAATGCGCACGTATATTTATGTACATTTACTTACATGTACTTCACATACATTTTTTGTACGTGTGCAGATATCTGCATATATTTTATGATATTGGGAAACATTGCTCAGGTTTATGTGTACAAAATGCGTATGCACACATACGTATGTATATAAGGCTGGCGCAGAACATGTTGCCCAATAAGAAAATAAATCTTCTCAACGATGTGGTGCATTATTCAGTGGTCCAATCTAATGTTTTCGTGTACAAAAAGGGATGTATTCTCAGAAGGTTTCGATTCAGTTTTGAGTTACCGACTTTGATGTGAATCAGAGCATGTCCTAAATTCTTGCATGTCTTCAGGGTGTTTTTGCCAGACAGTACCATAAGAATATTTAAGAAGATAGTAAAATAGAGGGCAATTGTAATCCGTGAGAATATGGGTGAAGTGTTTTAGGCATCACGCGTGTTTCCGACTCGCAAGAGGGGGATAAATTACGTGTTGCGCGCCTTCAACGAACAGACAAACGACGGTCAAATAAGAAAAAACGAACAAGAGGTGAGCGAATTACTCAAATATTCGTTGGAAATCAGACTCATAGGGAAGACGAGAAGTGATATCTCAAAATCTCTTGTGGAGAATCCGCTTTTACATGTCTATGAAGTTTTTCGCTGAATAATTGAGCACAAGCCAGTTGCACTACCGTAACTATTGGACAGTTCCATCAGCGACAATGCTGCTGAGAAACGCAATGCATTCTGCGAAGAATGCGTGAACACCCCTGGTTTGAAGCCAATGAGTTGCTGAGCTAGTTTTTATAAGAGTATGGTGAGCATGTGCCAAACTGCTCCGCGCTGATTGTGGAGGAGCTTTTGACAGAGTACCAAGTCCCCACGCACTCGCTTTTATTTACAACAGAACAAGTACACTGTGCAGAGTCTGTTGTTATGGGAATTCTGAAACAATCAGTTAACGGCTTTTGTGGTGTTACATTGATTCCCTTTTACCATATTAATTACTGTCGTCAGAAAGTGGGCACAAACCAAGACAGTTTACCTCAGTGTAAGTTATCATCGGTGATTTGCACTTTTTGAAAGTTTCCGGAGCGAATTGACCTAGTATGCGGCTAAGCAGCCTCATCTGGTACGTGGCCCTTCAACAGGCTTGCCGTGGCTGGTGGACTGAGTGATCCGACTCTAGGTGTCACCCGCATCCAAGCGGCACCCATTGAATAACTGATGTCTAACCGGTTTTCGGTTCGTAGTACGTTGTATCGAACGTCTATGAATAGCACAGCATTTTCAACAGTCCATCGTGGCAGAATATCTAACAGACCTTGTATTACCTTTTTGTCTTATAGGGTGTAAATGTCGGAGACGGTTTTGCATCATATATACTCAGTAGTATTGTAGAACTTGCCAAGTCGACTGCTTCTTTGATGGCAAACATTAACACTCTAGGCCCAGTATTGATTATTCATGCAGGAAGTCGCCGCAGTAGATGCTAGTGCGCCTTCATTGAGGCACATTTTTGCCACCACTAAGTAGAATTCAAGGTCAGTGGATCATCGGATGTTCAAATGGATCCTCATTGGTAAACGGGAACCTTCAGTAAGGGATCGTTTGCTTCCCACTCTGAGTTTGGCCCAGCGTCTCGCGGCGGTGGGGAATAAAACATCATGACGCTCACCAAATTGCAACATTCCACAGACAATACACAAATGAGCTTTTCACGTTTCCTGGCCACAATTTACCGGCAGCAGTTATGGGTAGGCCACGTGTAATGGGCTGGAATAAAACTCAACATGGAGATCACTACTCAGACGCACGACTAAATTGACCGTAGTGTACAAGTTTGCATCTGCGAAGTGAGCACGTGTGCCGGATTGAATCGCAAAAACAATGCAAGTGGTTTATACAACGGGCATTTGACATCCAACTCTTCGGCGGTGTAGCCCATCGCAAGCCGATATTTGGTTGTACCCATCCTTCCAAGTGTATTGGTTTCAACAGGAAGAGTTTACCGTGGCCTGGGCACGAACACAGTAATTGACAAACCACAGCCATTAAGTCCACCGTGTTGAAGACTAATTTCAAACCCATGACTACAGATATCACAGGAAGTCTAACAGAAATAGTATCGCACTGAGGGTTCAGCTAAATAAACTGTATCCGGAAGCACAGGCCGCCAGCGAAGCATATTTTTGAGATTGAATAAACTTAGCGGCGTGAAGATGAAGACCATGTGTCCGTTGGGCAATCTTAAGAATAAAGACTACATTCCGAAACGATGGTGAGAAGGCTTAAGCGTTCAATCTAAGAAGTATGCCGAGTAGTAGAAATATCATTACAAAGAAGGAGAGTTTGATGAAACGCCTCACATGGCGTTGTCACCAGAACCAGGCATGTGTAGTTGGGGAAATACGACACGACCTACAAGACACCGGTTCCCAGATTGCACCCCGATGAAAAACTTGTAAGAATAGTTTACAGAAAATACCGCTTCTTGAAACAGGAACGCAGTTGAATAGCTGATCGTTTCGCTGGACCACTTGTGACGCCGTCGGCCATGGGGTATGCGCGAAACAGTCGACATTTTTCACAGCGTAGCACTTTATCTGTCCAAAGATACCGTACGCCACAACCATTTTTACCCGCATACAAAAGGTAGCAAGATGGCGCCAGTTCTGAGGGACAACTGCTAAATAAAATAAATGGCAAGCCTCCAAAGACAGAAACTTGTGAGATTTCCAAGGTGATCATGCTGGTGCTGGAGCACTTGCAACGTACATGTCCACGGAAGAGAAGATTATTATTGTAGCAGTAGTCGATAAAAGCAGCCAAAAGTCGATAGAAACTTTATTTGGAATTCCGGTGAAACTAAAATACATGACATCAGCTCAAAGGCTCCAATCAGTTGAGTGTGACCAACTTTTCGTTGCTGATATGCACTTGCTCACACGAGAACTCCCTTGTCGAAATCCGTGCCAAACGCCACGGACTAAGTCATACAATTCTAGGTGACTTGGGAACGCATAACCTACTGAGCTCTCTAAAATAAGACAGGGGAAGGTAGCGTGAAGGTGGAAGGATCACAATCATCTCCGCCTTGATCAGTGCGAAACACCACCAAAAAATTCCAGTCAGAAGGCAGGTGACCCACATTATGGGAATCAGTGCGCAGCTAAGACAGAAAAGGTGTTGATTTCTTGTATATGTTTCAGAGAAAGACGTGAAAGATGTCCACCCCTGTGGACGTGTTACCACTGAACAGTTTGAGATTTCTAGTAGTGAGAGCCAACGCGAGGGACAAAACTGATGATGAAGAGATAACACAAACGACCACGATATCAGGGGAAAAAAATCAGAAAGAGTTGTGAGAGCTGAAGCGAACTGATGATGGAAAACATCCGCCGGTTCTTGGTTGCCGTATGTCTCGTACTTGTTGTGGTTCAAGCAAAAGTTGTCGGCGGAAACGTTGGCAAAATAAAGAGTTCAACAGTAGAGATCCATCAGGCTGGAGGGAATAAAAAGTTGGGCATAGATGAAGCGACCTCTCATGAACGCGGACAAATAAAGTATAAGGGTTACGGGTTATATGTGCAGCAATATATTGATTAAGGTTGGGTAAAAGCGGTATACTCTCCAAAGACACTGATTGTGCGCAACGTATTGTTTGATGCTTGTCCAGAAGAAACAACGGAAGGGTTCCGGTCGGAGACCGATTAAGCAGGAAGGCGCAAAAGGGGTGGTGGCTATCTAAAGAACCTCACAGAAAAACGATAAACGGTAATCGAAGGAGCCCGAAAACGAAATCAAATAGGCTGACAACGTTCACACCGAATGATTTGCTAACAGCACAACCACTCCGAAAATAGCTGGCTCAGTCTGAACAGGAAATGTTTAGCCGTGGATCGAAGGTAAGATAAATCGCCACTACTACGTTGTTGTTATGGACGAGAGCGGTTAAGAATTAGATAAAGAATGTTGCCAAAATCTCATTGATGAATAGAAGGTCGAGGATGGGTTGTGAATCGACAGGCCTCGAGCGACTGGGTAACTTTACATGATTGGACAGACCGAGCGTTTGAACAAAACAAAAGGATAAGGCAAATAAAAAATAGGAGCTTTTGGTCCACACGGCGTCAGGCTGCAGGTCTGAGAACTTGATATCCCCTAAGAAAAATGTATCTGTGGAGCCTGGCGCAACAGAATGCGAAAAAGCAGAAAGAATTGGGGCGAGCTGAGTATAACGAAGGGCGATACACTATTTTGGTTCGAAGCCATCTGGTTTAGTAGCGCTTGATATAGTCACGCAGAGATTACAAGATTGCCAGTTATATCAGAGAATGCAAAAGACTAACTTACGTTGGAAACGAAGTCCTCGTCGACCCGTCAACTTTATCTATCTTGCGAAGTATCGTGCCTTGTATGTCAACCGCAGCGTTGAGGATAAGTGGGGTCCACCACATCTCAGTAACCGTCACCAGCATGGGCAAAAATTGGAGCCTCAGTAATTTGGCTTTGAAGCTTCGTTCACCGGTACCTCATTATTTCGAAGATGTTTTTGTGTTTCTCATTAGACCGATAAGTCTAAGTTTGTTTTGTCTTAGTAACAAATGTCGCTGAGGACAATTTGGGAATAAGAGTGTGAGAGATATATGTAGGACAAGATTATCACAAAAGACAAGTAAACCCTATAACCCTGACTAAACAATAAGATTGGATTATAAGGTAAACTATTATTTGCTCCCATGGTGTAAGTCTGTGTCAGAGTACCTCGCGTTTATTATTTTACGGTAAATCCTTGTATATTATGACAGTGCTTATGACTACATTACCAAGCTGAGGTACAGCGAGTGATATATTCTGGGAAGCTGAGTTTAATTCGGAGTGTGCCGTGATGGAGGGGGAAGGAGAAGTGGCCGTACTGCCCAATCGGGTGAGTTGAACTGCTAAAGTATAACATGCACTTTCCACCCCGCAACAGTGTCGTTAGCGTCTTATTACGTAGGTTATTCTATTTCATATGAAGGCAATTTGAGCACCGGAGACTTGCGTGGGAATTTGGGCTCAAAGTGCACACGCTCTTTATATGCCGATGTATCAAACGCTTACGTCTATATCTTGCGTTTGGGAGATTCAGCGTGAGCGGACATATGTAGTTTGAAAATCGTCAGTTGAATAATTCATAAACAGCATGAGTAAAGAAGCGCCACGGCGCCATAACAGAGGACCTCAGTGAGACAAAGATAAGCAGCCGGTCTGGACTTGAGTTTACTAACTCGTTAGGCTGAATAAATAAATTAGTTTATGATTACGTGGGATATTTTGCTTTCTTGGTCCTCGATGCAACCGCTGATTTCCTAAAGGCCGATTTCAGTTGAATTCTGTCCTGCGTTTTTCAACTTGGAACAGCCCTTGATGGCCTTGAACACCTGGAGCAGTGGAATAGTGACAAAACTAAGAAGTATGGTCTTTAATACATTAGTTACCATAATGCTTGGACCCGTGAGTCCCCAGCAATGGGTTAAAGTGGGAAAAACGGTGCACCAACGAAATGGGTCGAGCATTGGAAACTACTGTAGGAAAAGCGACGGCAATATTATCAGGGATAATACTCCACACACGCAACCAAAAGAAGCTGTCTGCATTTAAGTCTACTGCATTCGGCTTCCACTTTTAGTGGGTGGAAGCCTGGTGTGGATCTATTCCACTGACCGAACGTTATCCAGTATCGGTGGTCAAGATACTTCAGGATCGGGTCGGGTGGCGCTAAGTCCGACCTGGGCCAAATACATCGATGTCGGCCTGTTACCCTTTATCAATTGTCGTAGTGACACTGCGTAATACAACCTTCATTTGCACTCGTCTTTTTGGGGGAAAGCCAGCCAGATTATAACCGCATTTTCGGAACATCGCCCAGTGAAACTGCTGCGAAGAAGCTGTAAGCAGCGGGGGTCTAATTTACCGCAAAAGGATCAAAGTTTGCAGAGTAGATCTTGCATTCTCGACGTTCCAAAGGCTTGAGAGAGTGATAGAAACAAGATTACTCATGTCCTCTGTGACAAACTTTGTCTTGCGCGGGTGACCGTCAAGATAGTAAGTGGTACACGCTAAGCTGCAAGTGTGCATAACTTTGCGGCAATCACTGGTGAAGTCCAGCCTGCCAAGTCGTTATAACGAACAGAATGTTAGATCATTTTTTATGGTGAGAAGACGGCCGCCAATATCAATGGCTCACCAGATTTTGATGTCTTCAGCAAACGCTATTGACATGATTGTTCATCAAAGCAGAAGACGGCCAGTAAGCATCAAAAACGAGGGCGGATGGGGAAGTGGTCTTCTCTGGCTGTATGCACTCTCAACGGACGGTTCGCAAGATCTGTTTCTCGCTACTGGGAGAGGTGTCTTGTGTTCTGGGTTCACCTTCTAGACCCGCATGATTCATGCACCCAAATTCTTAGCAAAGTCGAGGTATGGGATAAAACCGCTGTTGCCCTGATTGACTACTCTGATCCGCTGACAAGTAGCTATCGGCAGATTGATGTGCATAAACGACCCTCGCAAAAGTTGTACTGTACGTTGATGGGAAAGTCTCCTCAAATTGCGCTCCTGTAGGGTGGGTGGTATTCAAGCGCCTCTGAAATTTTTCAACGTTTGGTAGCAAGTTGATTGGTCGGTAAACAGTAGAGAATTTCATTTTCATCCCGGAAACGGCTCGTGGTTTTCGCGAGCTTTCGGCATTCTGATGCTATTTTTTGATGATTAACCACGCGAATAGCAAACTGGGTGGCGATGGGTCTTTCGGCTGTTTCGTCATCAGGGTCATAACATCTGTCACAAAAATATGTGAGCTCGTTCGAAATTTTTGTTATGGAATTGTTCATAGAGCTGGTGCCATCAGTTTTACCGAAAAGACGATCTTGAGGAGCTGACGACAATGAAGCAAAACTGTCGCTGTCGAACTCCTGGATACATCAGCAGATTCAATAAGAGGAGAGCAAGTTGAATCAGTTAGGCCCAACAGCTCAGACACCGCAACCTACATTTTGGTAGGTGATAGTGCAAATAAACATGACCATACTGGTCGACAGCAAAGCACTCGGTGGGACGCTGATGACAACAAGGACGGTCTTCGCAAATTTGCAAAGTATCACCTTGAATGAAAACGCAGACCTTCTGGTCGAATCCACGTCCGGGTAACCGTTGAATCATCTAATGATGCTGCTTCCGTGGAATAGACTTGTGAGTACGACAACGTAGTTGGTCTCCGGGGTTGTTCTGTTCTGTGGTTTCTGCTGGTGTGAAATCATCGCCAACTTTGGGAAGGACGGCTGTATCTTTTGTGAACAGATCACGGAAAGACTAACGGATAATGAAAATCTCCGTTGACAGATAGACGTGCAGTTTTTCGAATTCCTTTCCGCAAAAATAATTGCTACCAGCGACGGCTCAACAGAGTAGACTCACAGTGCAGATGATATTAACTAAAGTAGTCGCATTATCATATAATCAGAGTGGTGGTTGTCCACCATCAAATCGTCGACTGCAAGTACACAGTGCAATGTCCATTGTTTTCAGCCACTGCGCCATCCAGTGGAACCACAGAAGTGCTTTCTGTTGTCTCACTACTTTGATTAAGTTAGAAGACTGCGCCTCCATAGAATTGTGACAGTTTTCTCATGAAGATTAGGGAAAGTTAATTTCCTTTAATTTGGAGTTACCTATCAGGAGGATATGGGAAAAGCCCGGGGTATTACAACTTCTAACCCAGATAAAAAACGTTTAGCCTCTATATCATCGGAAGATAGAGGACGAAACATCGTCCCTCAAACAACTAATGACATTGACTTCCCCGCTGAATCATACAATGAACTGTTCTGGGCAGAGCAAAAATGACTGCGCAGCAGTGACAGAAGACCCAACACCGAGCGTGAATGCTGGGTACTTACCCACCTCACTTACATTCAGTCCTACAGGAATGAAGAAAACCCACATCCTCTACGGTAAACTCAGGAAACAGACGGAAGGTGCTATGCTGAGGTTCCCTTATTGGTGCTGTATTGCTGACCTTATTCTTTTCCCTGATATCCTGTCCCGTGGTAATTTCATGAACAAAAATAACAAGTTTGTTAGACCGCAGCATTATTTTACAGACCAATGTTCCTGAGCTGTTGGAAGCCCAGTTTTAGTGATATTGTCTACAATCTAGTGGCTGAGTATCCCTTCCATTTATTCTGTTGCAAAATAAACGTTCTGATCACCTGGCTCTTTCCGATGATGTGCTAAACCAAAGAGCTTTAGGGTCCGCTGGAAGGTCAGCTGATGATTTCACTAATACTGGGTGTGTAATATCTCGCCCCGCCGCGTTTTAAACATCCACATCATCTGCTACGCGGTAATTTGCACCTTTGCATTTACAAGCACGTCTGAGTTAGTGCAATAGGTGTTAACGACTGCGTTTCACCGATCGTCAGCATTTAAACGGATGCACGTGGTCACGTGTTTAATTAACTGGGGATATATAAGAGAAGGAATACTGGAGTGTATTCCGCCGAAAGATGATATTTTCCATACGTCAACTTGACATTGGCAACCGTGACATCTCGTGGTTAGTGTTCCGTGCAAACGAGTGTGTGTGTTTGAGTTATTGTCGAAACATATACTTCAGGTGCAGATCCTCTAAATGGGCAATCCTTGTCATATGCGTTACTGATTCGCGACATCAGTACATAGCTGTAGGGTGCCGCTAATGTCGCTGGATTTCACATTGTCAAAGAGGTGAACAAAGATCGTAGACTTTGCTCCAAATGTGGTCGCACCGGCACGCGGTTTCTTTGATGCAGATTTTCATAACTTACTATTAGGACTTGGCCTAAACGTACTTGTGGTATGCTTCAAGAATTTTCCTTGCCTAACTTGCTAAATTTCGTTCGTAATCGAGTCGACACCCATTTTTGTACAGACAATTGGTTCCCGATTTCTTCCTACACTCTTTGCAGTGGTGTTCGCTTAAAGGTTGGAACATTTTCCAGGCAACATGCTTTCAGTCTTGAGCTTTACTTGCTCGTCTTGTTTATCATGGTGCTCCCTCCAGCCGACTTAATTTGCCAGTCGATGTACACGGGCCAGTCAGCTTCTGGAGGTTATGCTTGATAAAGTTTCAATGTCTATAAGTATAGTTTGCTTCCACTTCAGGCTTATTGCCTGAGGCTCGCTCTGTATTTCAGTCACTTAGCCTCATTCCGCAAAACAACCTACACCCTTCTTTTGGAGGCCTAGCCTCGGTCTGCGAGTACCAGTTACAAAATTATATGATCACAATCAACCAGAGTGGCATTCACTTCAAAATTCGTCTCGTCGTCGCCGCCTCTTGTGATAACTGGATACAACTTGACTGGTGTCTGTTTGGTTCTCCACCTGGTATGCTGGCTTATAACTTGAATTGGGAACCTCGCTTGAAGGAGAGCCAACTGTACTTTAGTGAAACTCAGAAGTGCAACTTCTTCTGCCATGCCGATTTTCGTAATATCGAACCCAGTATGGGTGAGAATATCGGTGACCTGGGTCGTGATTCCAGCAAGACTTTTTCCAACGTGACATCCTTATCTACTGCCACTTGCGAGGTTTGGTTAATGCCAACCACTAGCACAGATGACAGTAGCACTTCTGCAGACCGAATAGTTATCCGAAGATCAGGCATGGCTAGTTCTCCACTCGACTGCTCTTCAAATGATAGTCACTAATAATGAGGAGGTTCCTTCAATTCTTCCGTCCTGTTGATTGGTGCAAAAGACAGTAGCCTGAAAGACAAACGTGATACAGCTAACATTAACCCAGGCCGCATCTCTGTTACTACTGCGACGTTATGTCCCACAGCTAAATTCCGTTCATTTAGCAGGGAACAAAACGGGTTTCATTGAAGTCAAAGCTTTGTATCTATAGTGTCCAGGTGTCGCAAATTATGCGGTCATAAGTAGAGGCCAGACGTTACTACGAGTTTGTTGTGAGGAACCGGTACGCGGTGACATGCTACTAGAAAATCGGTCAATTGATATGACGATATCATCGACTGATGGACAGAACTGATGCGGCTGTGAGGATGTTCACAATATGACGGATTTTTCACAAAAAGTTGAAAGTTCCACGTTATAGCTTTAAGCAATTGCGCGGGAGAAAAGAAAACCGGAGTGATACATTTTTTTATGTCTTATATGGCCAAATTGTTCAGCTTAAACAACGTGCAAAATGTGATGGGTAATGGTTACCATGCAAATGTGAAATTAGTTGGGTTAAGAGAAACACGGAAATGCTCTACAAAGTCGACTGCTATTGTGCTGAGTATGACTTCAGTTTGCAGCTTATTCTCTGCTTTTATCGCACTAAATGAGAAAAGGCAATCCAGCGAATTTTGTTCCGGTTCAGCTCATGGTTCCTGAGCACCCATTTACAACTTAGAGCAAGCACGTACTTTCCAGCGCCACCCAGTCCTTTCAGGAGTTTGAACTTATCCACCGAATGCCTCTTCTGTTGCGTTCACGCAAACGGGAAAAGGTGAAAACTTATAAATTAACCCGTATGATCCAATCCCAAGGTTCAGAAAACGTTGTGAACGCGTCCGGAACATTCGCTGATACCTGCCCTATCTCTCATTCCACACAGAAAACAGGAGTGTACGCACATGTGATTTGTACGGAAACGAGACGATATCCGGTTCTCTTAAGGTTATGGCCTTCATGAGTCGATACAATTCTCAGTTACGCTGCATAGCTGTTGCTATATATGGGCTCTATGCCCTCAGGATCGTGGTTATTCCCTTCCCGGAGTCCCTCGCTTCATTAACCTGTTCGAAGTCTATGACCCTGCTAGGTTGCGCTATTTGCCAATATATTTACTTCGTTTCTGCTCCAAGCGGTTTCTTTCACACGACAACATTCTTTGGTAGCTCCCAGTGCAAAGTTCATTGATAGGTCATTGAGAGTGCACTACCCTAGGTTGTCCGACAGGTGCCTAACTAACTTCACCCCCTCAATAAAGACGTGGCATGGGAAACTTAGATTGCGGGCCAGAGCACTGGGGTAGAATGAAAGGAAATTGGTAATCCTTTATTGAATCTTAATCAACTTCTCTGTCGGAAGAGGCCAAATTAGATCTGGCTTTCCCCATTCGAACGTAGGAGCTTCTATCACGCACTTGTGGCGCTTCGAATCACAGAGAGCGACCCTAGTTTCAGTACAGATATTCCGGGACCCACAGAATCAAAGGATTTTCATAAATCTAGATGACAAAAGTAGAATCACTCACCCGTACCTATCTTCTCAGTTAGTTCAGTTGAAAACGAAAACCGGTTCGACTGACAGAGCCGTTCTTTCACAACTGCTGGCTGATCGGCTGTCAAAAGTTCTCCCTTGGTGATGCGCTGTGCAAGTCTGTTTCTAAATATTCTTTTTCATACAAACGTGGCGGCATAGCTCTCATCAGAATTAATGTGACAATTCGTGTGCAAAGCAATGCTAACGCAACGTGGTCGAAAATTATAAATTCAGCTATATTTCCAAAAACACCCGAAATTGAGCGTTTCTCCGATGTCAAGATATGTATTCCACCACAAAAATTCCGATGAAAGCATTTTCAGAACGTAAAATCGATTAGGAAAGTCGACATTGTGCTTTTATTGAAATAAATGGCGACATATTTTTTCCAACAAAAGTGTGAATATGAACAAGTTTTAGGTATAGCTGATTTTTAGAAATGCAACGCAACTATTACACTCCATGAAATCTACATATTTGTCCCATAATATGCATTGTAAAATTTCATGAACACCATATGGCAATTGTGTAGTTCGCCGGTATGGCGTTTCAAGGCCGAAACGAGTTGGAAACGGCCATTTAGGCGCGAAAAGATATTTTTCAAATTTTTCATGAAATATTAAATTGCGTATTACGGGACAAATATATAGATTTCTTCAAGTATACTAGAGATGTTGCAATGGGAAAAAACAGGTGTACCTAAAAATCGCCCATAGTCGCACTTTTGTTCAAAAAAAGGTGTCACCATTTATTTTGATAAAAGCATAATGTTCGCCTTCGTAATAGATTTTACGTTCTGAAACTGCTTCCATTGAAATTTTCATGGTGGAATACATATTCTCATCATGCAGAAACGCTCCATTTTGCGCGGTTTCGGAGATATAATAGAATTTGTAATTTTCAACCACGTTGTGTTCACATTGCATTGTACACCAAATATCACAGTAATTCCTAATGAAAACCATGTCGCCACGGTTGTTGCTTAGTTACACATCGGAATTACATATTCAACCTGTTTTCCCGATAGTATTTCCAAGCAGCTATACAGTTCATGTACATTGTACGTCTTTGTCAGCATCTCCGGCTTCTGGGTAAATTAGCAGAGGCTTACTGTGAACAGACCTCTTATCATCCATCGTATGTAACACTTCAGAAGTGGAGTGGAGCCCCCGTGTTCAATTCGGTTACCGTAGTTCATATTTCCGTGTATTAGTGCATGATTACGGGTGTCAGGCAGACGAAGCTTGATAAGAGATCCTCAATCGAAGCGCGGGAAGCTGTCGCCTACCAGCGCAAGAAACTGGACTACAAGGCTACTAGCCGCCACGTCCTGTGAACTGAAATGAACTGAACCTGTGTTGGATAAAACTGCTTTGGACTAAAAGTGACTGGTTATAAGCCAGTGGCTTTTGCTCAGCTCTATTCAACAAAGTTTATTCGGACCTCGGTGAACGTTGCTTTCGGACTCGAATGACCGTGAGTGGAGCAGACCCATGTAAAGTTATCGCTAGTTAATGTGAACCTTCAACGTGAACCGAGCATGGTGGTCTGGGTCACAATTTTACTTCTTTCGAGACATAATGGAATGACGCCTCGCTTGATCATTCAGGGAAGAGCAAGTAAACGGTTACACCCCTTAGTGGACAAGTGGGCATACGCTACACCATCGTCCACTATCAATTTTAAGCGCCTTTCCTGAAGAGCAATCGAAACGTAGTCCCAATAGGCATCGAACTGAAGAACGCGGCGAGGTTTGGAAGCAAACCGTATATTTTCAGCAGTGTTGGGAAATATGATAAGTAGTTAGCTCTAGCCTAGTCTGGGACCAACGGCAGCAATCAAGGGGAGAAAGAGAAGAAGCACGAGGTGGGCTACAGCCCACTCGGCAGCACTCAAAAGCGCGTCAGACGGAAAGTGCGTGGAACCTTCGAGTACGTTAAACAACACTCGTAAAGGTTCAGTTAACCACCTTGAAGAGTGAAATAATAGATGAGTCGTTAGAAAAGGAGCAAGCATTCGCTGGGTGCAATTAGTTGCACAACTGAATAAAGTGGCACTGAGTTTATATCAGGCCTCCTATTGCAGGCATACAAAGAATCATGCGTACAGAACAAACAAGCAGGAAAACACGGTTGCAGCCTGGATCCTTAGCGAAGCCACACGATCGTTCGTGACTACATTCTATCCATTTCGGCTGCCTCACTATTTTCCATCGTTGAGTTTTCAGCGATTCAGCGATTGATACACGGGTTCGAGGCAGAGGCCCAATGGTCCCGGATCCAGTCGGTTTTTCTTTTTCAATGTCAAGCGGGCGTCTGTTGGTCTGAAAGGCATTCAGTGAAAACAGGGTGTAGCACCGCTCTTGGGAATTACAGTAAATATCAAAAAACAAACTAAGGTTACTGGCATGAGGGGATTTTTGGAAAATGACTGTCAAGTAATGCTTTGAAGCGATCGCTGGTAGCGCTACTGACGACCTCAGCAAAGAGACTGTTCCAGAAGTAGACAACCATGTAGGAAAAAAAAACTGTTGTCCAAGAAAAGTCCGAGGACGAAG
>JTDE01000254.1:74517-87882 GCA_014338405.1 Paragonimus skrjabini miyazakii
CCATTCTTTTGCTCGACCCGATGGCTTGTAGGTGTTTGCTATGGTGGGAACAATGTGTAATTGTTCTCAAAAGATCCTTGACGTAGGTGGTGCATGCTCTGCGGTTCTTTCATTAATGGGTTTCTCAAACTCCCGCGTGACTAGCCTGTGGACCGGACGACTGGGTGTAGTGGAGTCAGATTGTTATGGCGTTACTCTTCTAGCCCCTTAATTGACCTCATATACCTACAGACTACCCGATCGCTTCCAAAATCACCCGAATTACCACTCTGAAGTCAACACCACATCCCTAGTATAGTCGACCGCATATGTTTTCTTATTGACCCGTTGACTCCGCAATGTAGACCTCTAGGCTAATTGCCTTCCTACCACATTATATTCGACACTTCGTTTTGGTTCAACGTTCATAACCTTTCGTCCCACATTTCAAGGGAGGCGTTGACAAATCGCAGCTATGTTTATTCAGTCAGCGCCCAACACGCCGCCGGACACTGACCTAGGTGCGGAAGCTCTCTTAAGTGAATGGTCACGACATTATTCGTCGAAGGTGTAACAGCTGTCATGCTACACCTCTTATAAATTTCAGTGTCTTTCAGAGATATGAACAAATTGTTTAAAGAAGACGCACAGAGTTTGCACGGGATGTATCTGGACAATGGTGATGATGGTCACTAACGGACCACCATTAAACATCATCTCACAGATCAGCTCGCACTCGTGAACAAAATGTGAGTTGAAGGATAGCCTTGCGGTAATGTGGCGAAGCTGGTAAGAGGCAGCAGTGCAAGAAAACGGTCTGAACGCGATACAAACGAACGGGAAATCATTACAGATACAAATACGAGGTGGCAAGTTAGGAACGTTTGTGAATATAATACGATGAAGTCTGCGAGACATTGCGGACATTACATAGCCGGCCGATATAAGGGAAAGGAAACATTTTTTCTACCAGGAAATTGCTGAACGCTGTTTTTATTCGTTATTGGTTGCTCTGGACGTTGATATGGACCGGCAAAACAACGTTCGAAAATGATTGCCTACAAAGTCGCAGCTTGTCATGACGATGCGACTCTTAGGTAAAACACTTTGTGAGACAATTCACTTGATCTGAAGCATCTCATTCATTTGTGAACACTAGAGAATGTATGCTGAGTCAGAACGGTTACGGCCATGCCCCACATAAGTTAAGGTAGTTGTATAGCTTTATTTATTAACTTAAAAGTTAGGTTTCAATTTGTCTAATTCTGACACATCTGATCATTTGTTGGGTGTGCTATTGAAGCACAAAATAATTTTAACCTTGATTACATGGCATTCACGAGGCCTAATAGTATTATACCTCGGCGAATCCTCATTCATAAAAAGGACTAATTTCGACATTGTGTTACTAGTTATTTCATACTGATAAGTAACTACGGAATGTTAGCATTAATCTCTGTTTGTTTTCATACCGTTTCGCTCGAATTACTGTAGGGATATAACTTTAAAAGTTCGATCACAGGCGGATTTGTTTCATAGTTCAAATAGTAACAGAGGGTAAGTCGGGCATTTCATAGTATGCTTTCTCATCATCTTAGCAGCCATGAGCCTGACCAAGAGGTACTATGGCTCGGGTCGCCGTTCATCTCAACAGTGACGTGGAATATCCTAGAAGAAAACGTTAATGGGAAGGTTGAAAAGCATTGAAAGAAGACTAGGTGGAAGAACTAGAAATTGTATGGGTACAGGTACGCCATTGACTGCGACATCCCACCATCTCAGATAACGTCTGCAACCAGCGGTTTGAGTGATCGCGAGGACCCCATCCAGGCAGGTGACACCTCCCTCCTTTGCTCAATGAAGCAGTCAGGATCTTCATATTTTGTGACCACGTTGTTGCTTGACCACCACGCGGTTTTACCCAACTGTTGGTGGCCTAAGTATATGCTGCCCGGTACGGTAAACGATCAGATGACGTACGGAGTACGTGACCCAACCATTGCAAGCTGTGTGCCGTGATTAGTTGACTAATTGGTCGCGCGTCCCGAGCGTTATGGAATACGCGCCGGCAAACGGCCACATTGCTCACGCTATCAGTCGACTTAATATGGGCCAATTGGCGGAGATAACGATGGTCAAACGCAGCAAGCCTTTTGATATCTTCTTTGTGAACAGGCCACGTTTGCGAACCATGGGGCAAAATGAAACGCACACATTCATTATATACTCTTCCTTTCAGTGACAACCGAACGATTTTCCGACGCCACGGATGAGGCAGCTTCGCAAAGGCAACTTGTGTCTTTACTATTCCCGCTGATATATCATCAGTAGTATTACAAACTGACGAGGTAGTGCTATTCGAGTATGTGAAAATATCCACAGCCTTGAGCGGATTGTCTGTAATAAAGAAGGCAGAAATGGGCGTGCCTCAGTCTTGAGGCAGCACTTTACACTTTGAGGGTGCGAATAGCATTCCATACAAACCAGCTCGTTCACTCACCTTGTCCAGCATGGTCTGCATGTCTTCGGCAGAGCAGCTAAGTAAGACAATGTTGTCTGCGTACTGCATATTGGTCAACCTAGCGCCAGGAATAAACTCAACACCAAATTCACTGGATTCGTGAAGCGCATCCTCCAGAATGTCGTGTATGACAAAATTGAACAGGAAGGGAGATATCAAACACACCTGACGAACACCCTTAGTAGTGATGAACGCTCGAGACAGTTGTCCATCGAATCTTACCCTACTTGCAGAGTGTGTGTACAGTGATCAGAATAGACTCATGTGTTTCCCTGGTGCTCCCTTGCGAAGGCAATAGGTCCAGAGAACGTTAGAAGCAATTTAATCGAAAGCAGCCTTTTGTGGTTACAGTGAGTTTCAGCAGAATGCCAGTTAGATTGTATGTTAAAGAAGGCTTACGAATTGACAGTGTTTGTCGCGGCTACTTGACAAATAAGCTGAGCACAGTTGAACTATCCTGGGCAAGTTCCTTTGGCTGTAGATGATGAAAACCTTGTTGGCTAGTTATAAAGTTTCTGGCGTTTGTACTTTATAGACCGAAGTGATTTTGGAACCTAAGTTATCAAAACGTAATAAAGTTCCAGGTCCAAACTTTTCTGCCGCTTTAGTCAGAGATGGTGGTAAGCGATTGTTTTCTGTACTGATCACACTACTGTGTTTCATACCAGATTTTGTAAATGATCTCCGCGATTGGCTATTGTCGGTAGTCATTCGCATTCTCAAACAAGTTTCCAGAACGTCGCGACAATCGCATTCACATCCAAACTCCCAATGGTCTTTTGTGTTGCGGCTTCTGGACGACAGAGTGAATCAGACAAGCAAACAATAGGCGGTTTTCTGGCCTGTTCGGAGACATATTGCTTATATATCTGCCTTAAGGCGCACACCGGGGCATCGCATTTTTTTTCTCAGCCAACGGTCGCGGAATTTTTAGATTTAATGGTTTGTTTTCACTTAATTACCCAATGCGCTCTCTAGGGCTGTTTCTGTCGTAGAGGAGTCCCTATAAAGTATGTTAGTTTGTTGACGTCGTTGTGTGGGTGCTCTGAGTACGGAATACGCATTTAGGGACAACCATCCCAAGCGTTCTCCACTTCAAATGGTGTTTGACGGGAGTGTCGTATCTCCTTCTTTGTTTTCACTGTGTGGTGGGATTCACATGAGAAAGTATAAAGTTGTTGATACGTGTGTGTTGTATTCTTTCGGTAAATTATTTGCGCTCGACAGACACTGTTAGCCTGTGACTCTGATCCTTCCTTAGTTGCTGTAGATGGGCCTCTTGGGACTACTACCACGTGAGCTGGCTATATTACTAACGAGGTATCCACAAGGATGGTGAAGGCACATGGTGCGTTAACAACACTGTGCGCTGACGAAACATCTGCCGGACCATACTCTTTTCAATGCGGTTAGAAGTGGTTGATGGAAATTGCAAAGAGGCTGAGCCATGCGTTGTGGAGATCTCGTGTACATGACTGAGCAAGGGTGATGGGTCCTTCACGGCACATCGAATAATGCATTAATATCCACGTTGCTGACTGTAAATACTGTCGGTTTTCGCAGTCTGCGTTGCTTAATGTTTATAAATTTCTACTGTTTTGCCTGTCTATTTGATTAGCAAATTTTGATTCAATTTTCAAATCTTCCGTAGACTGTTGCCGGGAACGGCGACAGCGCGCACCATGCAGCCCGTTGGTACAGCTCAGTCAATTGACATTCATGTGTGCTTTTGTTTTTAACGTTGGTGAATATCTCGGCCCTTATAAGAATTGGAAGCCCTGTTAAGCTGGATGCAATTTAATGACAATTACTAATAAAACACCTTAAATTTCAAATGGATTGCTATACCGAACGCAGTGGTCTAAGGCGTGAGATGGACAAATTGTGAATTGGCGTAAGGAAATTAAAACAACTACCACTCGATCAGTAACTCTAGTTGAGGTTCCTCTTATTTGGGGCCCTATTGACACACCACGTCTGTGTTTGAAGACTTTACAAAAGTGACATCTAGTAAGCTGTATGGTGTGAATATTTTCATCGTCTAGCTGAGCTACCTTTGGGGTTAATGCAATTAGTTACGCCGGTGCAACTGTCTTACTGATAACGGCTTGCTTTCACTAACAGCTGGATTGTGTTTCCAAGGTGTAAAGCCTTGGTGTTGACCGTGTGGGTTTAGGCACAAAGGCTTTGTTAAAAATCAGGTCACATCCTAGTCCTCCTTTATTCGCAACCTAGGATCTTCAATTTGATTTCTTTGTTGTATGTAAATTAAGCGTCATCTTCGAACGCCTATTCATTGTTGTCAGCGACGATTACAATGATGACATTGTTGAACTTATGCTCGAACACAAAAGTATGTTTGGTGATAACTGAATCAACCGGGGTTTTTCATCATTTACTACTTTGATTTTTAAAAAAAGAACAAACTGCTCATGATCTGATTCAGTAATTGAACAAATAGTCTACCGAAGCGTTATATTTAGAATTCGGTATTGGTATTATCAACTCAAACGTATAACCTCAAAATTAACACTCCTTGCAAGTGAGTGATTAGTAATTAGAGTTCTGATTCTAAAGTGAATGGATTTTGTGAATTTTGTTTTATTTCCACTTAGGTGGTTTATCTGTTGCTCAAACTTTTTGAATTATAGCCATCTTTGTACAAGTCTTCTCAGGACTAGTTTTTCAGTACACATTTTGACATAACACCTATGCAACATCACTGCAATGGCTATGTATTGTTTGCCCGTCATTTCGCTGTGGTGCCCGTATACCCGCGTTCCATGAGCTGGGATGTTAAGAGCTATTTTTACTTTGTGGATACGGTTATTCTGACAGACTTCCTAACACCATCTCCTACAGTTTCAAAGTAATGCTGTCAAGAGTCGTAATGAGAACGGACTTCATTCGTCCGGTGCGAATGTTCTCCAATATGCAAACACTTGCATGTGAGCACTCTACTTTGTTGGACCAGTTTAAGTGAATAACTCATGATTGATCACGGGTTTATATAAATATCTTTCTGTCCGTCTAGAACTTACAGTTATTTTGCTGTGAGCGCTAAGAAAACGTATAACGGATAGCGATTAAAGTGTTGTTTTCCGGTAAGGCCTATTCTCTAAGTATTGTTCACTTTCTTCTAAGCGTGCTCGCCTTTCATCTTTCTTCACCACTTCTGTTTCAGAGAATACCACCACTTACATTGGAAATAGTATGTCTACACTGAACTCAAATGGGAGTGCAAGTATGAATACAGAAGATGGAATGGAATTAACCCAAAGACTTTGCCACCAATGCAGGTCAACGCAGAGAGGCGACCTAAGCTCCGTTGAAACAGGACAGACCGATGACGAAACCATTTCTCATGCTTTCACCTCAGGTGATTTAGTGTGTTTCTTGTTGCTAACTTCTGCACGCTAATCAGATTCTGATTTGGGTCATCTGCTGAGGGTATGAGTTTGTGACCCTCATAATTACAGATTGACTGCCTGAAACTTGAAAATTGGGTGTCCCTGCACATAACTTCTTTTGTGACTGTGTTACACTATATCCCCATGCTTACCGTTTTTACATTCGTGTTAATACCCTCTGACACCATCAATTCGTTTATTAATACGCACAAATGTGTTTTTATGGATTAGAGACCTGTGTTTTTCTCCACACGAAACGTCCGAAAATAGCTGTGTTTGTTCAAACAAATTATCCTTCTGTTTGCCTTAGTAGCTGCACAGAACACCTCGTATGATGTTCAGTTTTGTAGATACACTTCAACTTTAGTACAATATGTTGAATTTTTTACCACAAGAAATTGATAACAATTAATAGCTAAATGATTGAGAAATATACAAAAGCCCTGTTTATGAGAGGCCACTATTGACATCATGTTCATTCATGGGAGTATTTCGTCCTTTGGGATCCACTCAGATGGTCAGGGACACTACGGATGCAACCACTGGCGTCAGATAGAATGCATTTGCGGACTGTCTAGCTGTTCCCGTCAGGTGCCGTATGATAAGTGAGAGTTATGTATGACGCAGTATGCGGTAGTTTCCGGTTTCGTAAAATTGTATCAATTTCTATGCAGTTAGTAAACTTATTCACACATCTGTTTAGGTATTTTAGACCTGTTCATTTCAAAGATACGTCCACTAGCCGTGTTTTGCGGGTGTCACTTCTACCGCACGCGTACAGTTTTAAGAAAATTCTGGTTTTCAAACGTTGTAAAGAAGATTGCACACGAATAAGCCGGGTATTTCATCGCCGCCATCATTTTTAGCCTTGAGCCGTACCTGGGGATACAATGGCTCGGGTCACCGTTGGTCCTAACAATGGTCCACGAAGTGACGGTTACAGAATAATGAATAAATGAGAAGGTAGCGAGGAAAAAGAAAAGGAATAAAATATGCAAACTCAAGTCGAAAAAAGCAACTGAGTTTCGCAAAATGAAGGGTCACTAAGTGGATATAGGCTCGTCACTGACCGCAGTGCACCGTAATGTCAGAGAGTGTTTCTAACCAGAGATATGGATAGTCACTGTTATAACTACAAAAAACTGCAACGACAAGCCAACATTTCACAATGCAAATCGCACTGTCAACAAGCTTGAATGCCCAGTCAAAAAACTCGGAACTTCCCTAGCCAAAAATTGGAAATCGCCAAAAGACGAATTTTTTCACTTCGTGTTAATTCACTGTACAACAGTGTGGTATTTATAGGTGAAAAATGACCTTGGGGAGAAAGTGGGTATCCAGCAGCTTTTAGGAGTGCTCCGAGCAATCTGATTGGTTGGTTGGCATCTAATAAGCTTATCTGGTCAAGTATTGAACGTTTGAGCCACTATCTCCTAAATTTGACTCCAGGTTTGAAATCTGCGGTTGGGATTTATTATCCTGACGGTCGTGAGCTCCCCAACTTGATCGACAACACCCACCAACCTCACCCAGCGAGACGGTCGTGGCCTCCATAGCCCATGATCACGTCATCGCCCGACCGCTTCGTGGTTCGTTCTAACCACCAGTAGCCACAATGAATGATGCGCGGTGTGGCAGACGCTGTCTGTGCATGCGGAGTGCAAGACACAACCAGCGAATTTGGTGCATTTTCATCACCTCGGTTATCGGTAGCGAACCCATACCTGCTACGGACTGTCGCACTGAGCACATATTCAGTCCGTTTGATACAGGTTCATAGGCGAAGACAAAGGCGGTCGATTACCAAGAGTCCAGATGTATCTTGATCACAAGTGGACCATGTCTGTGATCCATTAGGCAAAACTGAACCTACACACGCATTGTCAATTTTGCTTTTATTCGACAGATGGACGCCTTTCCGCGTGCGATTACTATTGTTCTGTTGGTATCACAGATTTCAGAGGTTGACGAATGCAACAATCTTTGGCAACAATTATTCACTGACTTTGTCTAATAATCTATTACAGCCAACAAAGTATTTAACTTTGCCAACTTTTCACTCATCTACTACATTTCTCCACTAAAAACGAGCTAACAAGTTCAGGCGTTGGTCGTTTTCAGAGTTGCATCTTACAATTCACAACTACTGACTAAAACCCCAAATCAGGAATTGGTTTCATTGGACTATCGAGACTGTGTTTAGCAGCATTTTTTGTCCCCATCGATTGGGGAAATACCTTTAGCTATTTTGAACTCCTTTATCAGTCAGTGTGCGATGGTTCCTTGTACTTCTGAATTCACGATCGATTAGGGCACTCTCCAGTACGTCCTCAACATTGAAGCCGAATAGCTTATATCACCTCATCGTTGTGTGTCAATAAAAACCGCAAAGTTTTGAAGCATGAGCACGATACAGTATTATTTCTTCAATTTAAATACATTTGGTACTTCCTTTGGTAATTTTTTGACTTACACGTAGGAGCTAGCGCCTATTCTTGTCGTACAATAGTAGTGATTTTTCATCTTATTTGACATTTCCATCTCAGTAAAAAAATCAATAATTTGAGGATATAATTTTTAACGTATTTATTCTATCTTAATGACCTTGCCGAGGGAAGACATGCTTCACCACACTAATGCGATTGAAATATCCAGTCTGTCACCATTCTGTTTGACGCACTTCGGTTGTGAATTAAGCTTATAACCAGGAGGAACAGACTGTGCACGCGATAGGTATGCCGACGAGATTTAAAAACGTTTTTGTTGTTGTAAATTTGCATCCAAGTTCAGAACTGGCGAACACACCCAATCGAATTGTTCGTCTGTCAACTGAGCGACAATAATGTGGAGTTGAAAAAGGCATCAAGGATGGTTCGGTAAGTTCCCCAAATGCATTTTTGTATTTGGACAAGTATATAAACCAAGTGTTCAACACAACAAATTCGTTTAGGTTTTGCACGGCATATTCTACGTGAGGCGGAAAGTTAAGAATCACTTTTTAACTCACAGTTCCCTGTAGTATTAGAGTCTTATCGGTCATCAATTTTGGTCACAGTCACGAAAATATTGATTACACTGTTATTCAGATAAAACTGACGACTCTGTTTCGGTTTACTATTTTCTGTCGTAGTCTAGTGGCTGTCCAAGATAGCTGAATTTCTGTAGCCGCACACTTTAATAATAGATTTAAAATTATACGGTGTTATATGCGTGAATTAGTGTGATCTACAAAGGTTATACAAGTCTGTATTTTCATTGGCTGTAAGCACATGTAAGTGTGACCCTATCATATCTGATGCCGCGTTGATGTTAGAATCCTGATTGTGTTTTATATTCAGAGTGATATAGTAATTTTGCTAGTGAAGACAGTTCATGTGCAAAGCGATCTTGCTTGAGGTAGAACTCAAGTAACTGTCGGTCTGTCCGTGACCAAAGGCTGTTAGTTGTCTTGATTTTGGTGATACAAAGTTAATATTTTTATCTTTTACAGTACTGCAATTGCCCGCAATTGCTGTTGAGCTCATCTAAGTATATCACTCAAACTAACGTTCATTCCAGTTTGCATAGCCAGTGTGGATCGACTTCACTGTCGGAAGGCTTTTTTAATGGTGGAATTCACGGTTAGTGTCATGCTGTCCGTTTGCAGAAATGCGCCCAACCTTATGAGCTATGCACAACAATGTGTGTTTATGCAAGGCTTCCTATGCAATTTACTGTTCATAACATGTGCGGCTACAAGATAAAAGTATGTTCTATCGTGACATATGAAGCATGGCCAAGGCGGAATAATACCTAGCACTAAGAGAATGGCGTGCAGACCACCTGCTTTTTTAACTTCAAATTCACAACGTTTTGAAACTATTCGAAAGACTACGTTTGAAGTGTTTCCAACGAACTTCTCCAGGGTTGCTCACAAATTTGCTAGTTCCGGCGTGATAAGTTGGAGGGAGAGGATATTGGTTAGGGGAAAACAGATTTACCTGCTAAAAAAGAACCTGCATTTGAGAGATTATAACCCAAAACAATAACCAACACATCGAATCGACAGCTCCCACATGGTCTACGTGATACTGGCTACACATTTTGTGCTATCCCACGGGCCGCCGCTGTTGGTCCTTATAGACTAGGTGTTGTCCTTTGCGCATCAGCCGCAGCCGAATGAGTGGATTGGCTCCCCGCTAGTAACCAGTCTTTTAACGCCCACTTGATAAGTTCCATCGAGGCCAACTCTAGATGCCAAATCCGGAAAACTCTCTTCAGCTGACTGCAGTGACGTCACCATCAAGAACGTTTGTTTACTTGAATCTTTCTTAGATCAACACGAATTTCGAAACTTTTTTTGTCAGAGATAGGAGAGATCGTGTCGTCCGTTCTAATCTTCAAGATCCCAGCAGCTGGTTACCCTGAGTCTCACAGGTCCTTCAGGTAACGGGCTGTCAGTCGGGTGTTTACACCGAGTCTAGGTCATTTTCTTCGTTTATTTGTAAAAATCATTTCAACAGACAACTGTGTGAAGTAAATACTGGTCTCACTCAAACTCATAGCTGTGTCACGTTATGTTTGGCTGCTGATCAACCTCCCAAGATGAATTCGAGGTCTGAATATTATTAGACTGCCGACACATTGATAATAACTGCAGTCAAATCGACTGGAAGCTCGAACACTCGACCGCACGATTACTTGTTATTTATAGGCTTCATTATTAGTGTATTAGTGAGCTACCATGATTGCGGGTCGTACAGAATGAAGACTGTGTTACATGGTATTGAGTTGGATCACGATGGTTTCTAGAGTTATCAGTTAATTTCCACAGTTTTTCATGATCCTTGAAGTGACTTTTAATATCCTACATCTACTCCATCTTACCTTCAAGGAAATTCTACAAAAAGCAAGATGCCCACATCAAGGAGTTGGAAAAACTAACTGTTTTTGATGACGCAAACACCGAGGATGACAGAAGCGTCAGGTCTGACAGAGTTAATGTAGTGGTTCGACGAAGTACCACTATTATTTTGCGCATCGTTTTCTTTTCCAATTTGGTGAGTATCATACAAATAGAGCAATTATAGGCCGAAAGAAAAACACGTTTGCGCAAAAGTCCGTACATACAACTGTTGCGTTTGTCATTTCATTTAGATTCTATTCTTGGGTAAAGCTGTAGCTTCCGCGATCTCAGGCTCATTGTCCATAATCTCATCGCTGCTGGACAGTTGTGTGGACTTGGCATCTGGTGGTATCATGTGGTACGCCTCGCGTCAGATGCGCAAACGCCGACCTTACAGTTACCCTCAGGGTAAGACTACTCTGCGGTTACCAGTGCCACTTTGTTTTATCTATTCCCGCACTTACTGTTTTTCTTCAGTTAGTGTAGCTAACTTGTGTTTGCGTTTGTTTGTTTCATGACAATTTTATCCACTTCAGCCGTAACCAGTGGCCAGTCATTATTGATTAGAAAATACTCAGTTATCTGATTGAGGGTCCGAATTATGTGACAATCCCAATTTGGTTTAAGTCACTTCGACATTATGATGCGTCGGGTCAGTAATCTCTAGAAAAACCGGATACGTGAATAACAGGCAAGATTCCAAGCCGGTCTTAAGTATATTGACCACATTTTTACTATGCGTTGGGTCTTGTGAGGTTACAGACAACCAAAGGTCGCGGCGTGTTTCAACCGGATGGCTGCTTTCAGTCCAATTGCTGACGAAGTTCACTGGACATGTCTCTCACTCGAAAGCCCTTGAAAAATGAGTTATTCTCTGACGATCAGAGCAAGCTAACTTCAGAAACAAGGGAGCGTTTATGAGCAGTTGTCCTAAGTGCGTATCACTTCGAGTGGTGTCTCCACGGGTGTCCTATCGCTCTCTTCCTGTTCAAGTTTGTCAAAACAAACTTTCCAGAAGGTGTGCCTGGGACTTCAGTTGTTTTGATTTCGGGATGTTTTCATGATCAGGACGGTCGTGTACCGATCAATTGGTAAAGTGAAAAAAATGCACAGTTTGCAATGGTTGGGTCGTGTACACTACATGCTAGTTGCCAGTTTATGACAATCGCTGTTATCCACTGAGACCATCAGTAGCTGGGTGAAGTTACATGATGGTCAAATAACCATATGATCACGAGAAATAAAGATCTCAATTTCCTCGTTAATTGAAGTCAGTGGGCATCGTCTGTCCGGTTGATATCTTCAAGTCACTTAGGTCGTTAGTTAAAACCGCTCTTCCACATTTCAGTGTGCCACAATTCATGATGTGCCGGTAGCTACACCGTTTTTCAGCTCTTCTATTCAATTATGTTTCGTTCATCTTTTTATGTTTTTCATTCGGTACTGTTTCTTCTGAAATATTTCTTTTCACGGCTGCGGCGATCAGCGACTGAAGCCTGAGTGTCGTCTGCCTAAACTCGGTCGTTCGAAATAATGAAAATAAAATGAACGGTACGGTATCACACAACTCCGTTGAAAATATTCGCGCATTAACTGTTTTACTCTGATGTGGTGGGTTAATAAGTGACTTGAATTATACCTGTTTCATGATATGCAAGCATTAGTGAAATCACAGGCAAGCTAAAACGGTTTCCCGACGGAATCCGCTCTGGAATATAATACAAAATACGCCAACTCGTGACATAGTATACAATCTCATGTCTGAATCTCAATATTGAAACAGCTCCGTGTCCCAGAGTTGACAGTCCCACATTAGAGCGATAAAGTGGCGAACAAGACTTGTTTTCTGTGTTTGACCACCTGGCTAATTACGACACACCAAATATGAAAACATTAATTGAGGTGGGTCAGAAAAAACAGGTTATGGACGGCGTGTTTGTTATCAGTTCTGCAATCACTGTTCCAAATCGTGGGCTTTATTGATTATGGACCAGGGGAGATTAAGTGTCCGTACGAATGTCTTCTGAGCGCAGAGGTTAGGATTGCTTAATCGGACACTAATAGTCCCGGCAACGATCAACATTCGGAATCTTACCATCTTTCATCGATTCCTTGGCACTCGGTAAACGATCTGAAAAGCTTCTTTCTTACTGACAGAATGATTAGAATCAGTCAACTGAGCAACGACCACGCTTGAAACCGTTTTAGTCACACTACTGTTTAACCATGCAGGATGATGTTCACGCACTCTGTCAGACAATCGCCTTGTAGTACGACCAATGTATGATGCTCGACAGGAGCAAACAAATGAGTACACACAACAGCTAACTGTAGAACATGAAAGTTTGTCTTTGAGTTGTGACATAATAACAGGTGTTGAACGGAAACTCACGCACATTTCAGCGACAGGGCAAGTTGTTTCGGTTGACTTACTGAGCCCGACCTATACTGCTACCCCGACCTATACTGCTACCTCCCGACCTATACTGCTACCTCCCGACCTATACTGCTACCTTGGCGAGGTGGTCGGGCTTGTGTACTGTTTTGATCCGGCGGGCTATGCTGACTAG
>JTDE01000254.1:87982-117842 GCA_014338405.1 Paragonimus skrjabini miyazakii
GTAGGTGTCGCCTGCCCGGTTGGGGTCCTCGTGATCACTCAAGCCGCTGGTTAGGGACGCTACCCAAGATGGCTAAGTGTCGCAGTCAATGGCGGACCTGTATCCATACCATTTCTAGTTCTTCCACTTAGTCTTGTTTTAATAATTTTCAATCTTCTTAGTAACGTTTTCTTCTAGGATATTCCACGTCACTGTTGAGGTGAGCGGCGGCCCGAGCCACAGTACCTTTTGGTCAGGCTCATGGCTGTTGTGATTGATTTTTTGATTGATTTGACTTACTGAGCTTTCTTGCAATAACTTCGGGGACGGGATCTCCCTTGAAAGAGAGACTAATAAACGCAAGTTCCTTTTTTACAGAGGGTGGCTTAAGTTTCAACTTTACCGCCTGCACCGCCTTCTGAATGAAACGCACTGGGTAGCCATTCTGCATGTACACTTCTTGTAGAAAGTCTAGCTCAGCTTGTAAAGTGTCAGGGGTGCAGATCTTTAACGCCGTACCCGTCAGACATCGTATGAGGTTTCGCTTTAGATTTAGCGGAACGAAACTGTCGAAGTGTCTATTGACTACTCCAAGTTTGTTTTCTGTACACATTTCGTTGGATTGAACCGAATGTTGACCGTTGCCGCGACTATTAGTATCCGATTACGCAACCCTGACCTTTGCACTCAGAAGATATTCGTACGGACACTTAATCTCCCCTCCTCCTCCCCCTCCTCATAATCATAACAGCCATGAACCTGATCAAAAGGTACTATGACTCGGGCCGCCGCTCTCCTCAACATTGACGTGGAATATCCTGGAAGAAAACGTTACTAAGATGTTTGAAAATTAATGAAAGACTAAGCGGAAGAACAAGAAATGGTATGGATACAGGTCCGCCATTGACTGCGACACATTACCATCTCGGATAGCGTCTCTAACCAGTGGTTTGAGTGATTGCGAGGACCCCATCCAGGCAGGCGACACCTACCCACTTTGCTCAATGAAGCAGTTAGGGTCTTCATATTTCGTGACCACGTTGTTGCTTGACCACCACGTAGTTTGACCCAACTGTTGGTGGGCTCAGCATATAATGCCCGGTACGGTAAACGATCAGATGACATACGGAGTACGTGACCTAACCATCGCAAGCTGTGCAACGTAATTAGCTAACTAACTGATCGCGCATCCCGAGGGTTCCGGAATACGCGCCGGCGAACTGCCATATTGTTCACGCGATCAGTCGACTTAATATGGGCCAATTGGCGGAGATAACGATGGTCAAACACAGCAAGCCTTTTGGTATCTTCCTTGTGAACAGGCCACGTTTGCGAACCATGGGGCAAAATGAAACGTACACAGGCATTGTATACTCTTCCTTTCAGTGACAACGGGACGTCTTTTGGACGCCACGGAAGACGCAGTTTGGCAAAGGCAACTCGTGCCTTTGCGATCCTCGCTAATATCTCATCTGCTATATTACACGCTGACGAAATAGTGCTACCCAGATGTGTGAAACTATCCACAGTCTCAAGCGGATTATCTGCACTATCAAGCCTACGATTTAGAACAGTGATTACGCAACTGATAACAAACACGCCGCCCATAACCTCTATTGATCGTTTTTCTGACCCATCTCAGTTATTGTTTTCATATTTACTGTGCTGTAATTAGCCTAATGATCAAACACAGAAAACAAATCGTGTTCACTACTTTGTCGTTTTCATGACTTCATTGGATATTTTCGAACGTATTAAACAGTGCCACATTACTTAGCAGGGTGACATGAATAGTTTTGTTATACGCTTCAAAAGTGAACAAATCAAAAACAACCAACGGCGTTAGTATTTTATCAGTAGAGTGTAAAATGATTCGTTTACCGCAGCTGACAATGAAAGTCAGTCTGATATTTTGTTAGAAATGGTTCATTTCGTGTTGAATCATTCTAGGTACGTTTTCAGTCATGTTTAAGTTGAGCGCTAGAACATCGAGACTCAACAACGTCTAGCCTGAATTACCTGACACAGTGATCACGTGTGAGCAGTTGGCTCCCTAGAGGAAGGTTCAATCCATCCATCAGACCGGCAAATGCCTCATCTGAATACACCATCGAAGGGAATACCCCAACCAGACTGTGTCTCCTTCTCTTGCAGATATTCAAAAGAGTATCCTTGTGTAACGGAACTAAATCGCATCCGATTTCAAAGTCGTACATGAACCCACATGTTTCTTCTCTCAACTAGAAATTACTGTTGGTTGTAAATAGTTAACTTGTCTTTGCAGCCCACTTTTTTCTCATGTTACTGATGTGTAATATCTTTCTTAGCATTGTGTTTTGTGCAAGAAAGGTCAAGTTTTTAATGTCGCATTGGTATTCAATGTTCATCTTCATTTCACTAAACACTACATTAGTGTTTCAAACGGTACTCTTCAATGCAGTTAACTACCAATGATGAATAGCACAAATGTTTTGGAATTTCACTCATCTGAATTGCGAGATCTTAATGAAAGTTTTTCATACACTTTTTACAGGAAGGACGCGGTTTGAGCCCATTGCAATTATCGTTCTGGCCGTGTTCATGGCTACCATATCATTGCAATTGTTGGTAGAGTCTGGGGAGGCTATTTATCGTATGTCTAAAAATGAAAAAGGCCCTCCAAACATTACAGACACAATTCTTCTAATCCTGACTGCTATTATTGGTGAGTTCATTCATGTTACTGGTAGCCATTGTATCGTCACTTTATTGTTTGCCCAGACTTCAATCGATCGATCACTTTAACTGAAACTTTGCCTTTCCCACTACCATGACACTGCATTTTTTTAACGATCATCTTGCACTCTGTTGTCTAACTTTTTCAGTTTTCTTCTTTAAATCAAATCACAGAAAGCGCTGTTCATTTGAAGAATGAAAGCAAAATTGTTCACGTGAATGCTATACATAAATCAAACGAAAACTTTTAAAACCAAATTTACCCTGAAGTGACTTAGTCTACAGTTAATTATTCAGGATTGGAAACAGCTGACCATGTTTTTGTACCGTGTTGTACACAAAAGATTTGTGTGAGTGAGTACAGTTCACAGTCTGATTGGATTCTCCCAACAAATATTTCGCAAGCAGTTAAGTACTTTTAGTCAATAAATTTGATGGATGTCGTGCAAGGCGCACCACTACATTTTGTGTGCGTAGAGAAAATGTTCGTTATCAAGGTTGGACGGGGTTTTTAGCAAACGACCTCTGGTGAGGTCATTAAAAGTATTGTCGGAAGTGGGCCTTACGGGTTTACTATTTTGCGTCCGAAAGGGCTAGGTTAGTAAAAATGTCCAGTTTGAAGCTTAGTGGATAGTTACGAATCGAAATTTGTTTTTTTTTTTTGCCTGGTGCTAGGGAACAGACGATGCAGTATTGCGTAACAGCTGACATGGCCTGCACGTAATTCTTTAACGTTTGTTTTTGCCCTGAGCTTGATATTTAGACTACAGTTGTTTGTCTTTTTTGAGCAAAGTAGTGGATTTGGTAACTGTGGTTGTTGGGTTAGGAATTTGGTTGTTTGCCTAGCTTGATAGCTATTAGACTGCTAACGTTTCTTCATCAAACGAGTTGATGTCATCAGTCTGTAGGGATTGACATATTAACTTGGCGAAGTTTGTTGAAAACTCGCCTTTAAGTGCATTAGTATGCAAATTGCATGTGTGAAATACTTCATTGAATTCTGAGATGGTTTGTGCTGTTCGATTTTGGATTGCCGAGTTTGTGGTATGTGTGCGTGCGTGTGTGTACACAATGTGAAAAACGCCCTTGATGTCTTATCTAGATTTTGTAATCCTTGCTAAGATTTGACATTTACATAACTGAGAACAACAGTGGCTAACGGTGTTTAGCCTAACTTGTTTTTTGTTGACCTTCTATTGAGTGTAACAGATACCTTCTCCATGCAGCATGCAGCTCACTTCTGTTTGAAGAAGAAAAACACCCTGCCTAATATGTTTTATAATCAAAGTCTTGTGCGCACCACTGAGGCATCGCACCAAAGAGCATAAGGGAGCGGAGAATATCCCATCAAAGTTGTAAGAGTGGCGCCAAAATTTCGAATCTTGCGTTTGATGCACAAGGTTAATCTCGATCGACCAAACGTATCCGATACAACATATGTTAACCCAACCGCAGTGAACCCTGTTTGACCTCCTTTCCATTCTCAACGTGTTTCTGCTCAAAATGGTCCTAACGAAAACCCACTAGGGTGCTTGAAACATTGACCACTAAAACGTACTCGAAACGTCACATGATCATTTTGACTTATTGATTTTACATCAGGATTCATTATTTCATTTACTTGTGTGCAACTATCAACCAATGACTACGGTTAAAACTACAATCAGTGTTGCTAACCGGCCATACAGCCATAAAGGGAAAGGGGAAATGAGCAACGTCTACTCTAGTTAAAACAATCACAAGTTATTGGAAGTATATTATCTTTTCCGAAATATTTCTTTTTAGTTGTCAAACTCGTTTTATGGTTTATATGCGCGAAATTCGGACACAGCCCAGCTGTCCGTGCCTTAATGGTGGATCAGAGAAATGACGTATTTTCTAACGCAGCATCTTTGTTGTTCACTGGACTTGCAAGCAGATTACGTGAGTTCTATTTACGAATATTCTTCACTTTTGTTAATCTATACTTAATGAACTATTTGTTTTGCGCTGTCAGTCCTCGCACAAACTGTACGTTCCATCAACCTAGAGTTATGACGCAAAGCCAAATCGCCTTGTGATTTAGTTTTATTGTCAGTTGTTGAAATATCACAAAGGTTTACATTTTAGATTAAGTTTATCAAGGTACAATTAACCAACTCGTTATGCCCACATTGACATCTAATCAATATTTGACAAAAAGAGTGGATCCATTTATTCTCGAAAGTTTTCGTAATATTTTAATTGCTTATCCACTAAATTAATCCACGTACTAGTAATTACGTGCTCTTAGATGTTAATTGTCGGTTAACGTTGAAATTATTGGGCTACTATCATTTTCAGAGTGATAAATAAGTTTCCCACACAACTTATTGCATCGTTTGTAATAAAACGACCACTCAAGAAAATTACACGGCTGCCAATTCTTTTAACAAAGCTACTTTATTATTAAGTCGAAAGCAGCCGTAGTTCTCGATATAAGAACACATCCTAGCGGTAAGCAGTAGGTTAACCTTTGTTTGAATAGTCCTTATAAAAACCGAATTGTACACAAATTAAAAATAATATCACCTACAAAATTATACTGTCACTTCAGGTTGTTAAAATGCTGTCAGGCTGAGACTGTGTTAACCTGCCACGTAGATTTCTGGTACGTTGAAAACCCTATGCACGGTTAAAGTTAGACTTGATAATCTGCTTTGTCCGTGTTCTGGAAGTTTGTTCATTGTTATGTGATCCAGCTCCATTGGTCCGTCTACATAATTCCACAATTTAGTGGATTGACTGATTTGGAAAGGGACAAGATCTTGACGTCCGAACAGACGCTGTTGATCTTACCAAAATTATGAAAATATGCGGTCGCGCATTATTTTTTGGAGCTCAAAATACTTCATGCAGAAGAGGCGGGAAGGTGATGGGTAATCTTACCTAAGTGAGACCAATGAAGTGTTACACTAAGCTCCACCTTAGCAAGGAATGCTTCGGTGCTCAAATTCACACGTACACTCAATATCTTGCTACGAACTCCGCAACTGACTCTAGACACTACTCAGTGGTTGCATAAAACCGTTCCGTAGAATCAACAGCAGTAATGGCATCTCTTATTCTGAGCTAAAACTCATTTTTTACCTCGTCATTTCCGTTCCTCTTTAACCTCGTTGATAATGACGTGCTTAAGCTTGATAGATCACGTGACAGGCAAACTGTCGGCGTGAGCTTCATATGAGAAGTGTGCTCTAATCAGCGCACTGACGATAGGCGCTTGCCGATTGGTTTGAAGTCGTTGATAGATTTTTGAATTAGTAAAGTGGTCACAGACCCTGAAAACCTTTCTGCTGCTTTCCATCTGTTTACAGTGTAGGTGACTCTAGTCTCTCACCGAAGTGACGCCACAATTCACACATAACGTTTCCTGAGGGTGTGGCTGCTCTGTCCAGAAAATCAAGCCTTTAGACCGGCTTGCTTACAGTCCTTTTCTGAACCTTGTAGGAAGAATGCGCGGCATATTCGTTTATCATCTGCCTACACAGCTCTACAGCCGCATTGGTCTTTACCTCGGGGCTAGCATATTAAGGTTTGAATCACTTCACACTAAGTCGATAGTCAGAACGACTTCCAATCAATTTGTCAAGAGTATTTCGCATCATTTCCACAGTCTGAGAACATGATAACCTGAGATGGCTGTATAATTTGGTCCGTGCTAAGTTCCTCATTATTTTCACGTGTCCTGCTTTTTCTGTAACTACGATTCAAGATGCTTCATAAAACCCGACAACCATCGAATGATAAGTTAGGTTTCGACTGCCCCGAAATAACTGACCCCGTGATGTTTCGCAATCCGTGCCCAACAGATGAGGAAATCTTCAAATTTCAACAAAGCGTTTGGAACATAGAGAGTGGTAAAGACAACCACTGCTCATTGACCCGTTAGTACCAAATTTACAATAAAATTTATCGGTTTTCCATATCAAACCATTAGGAGGATGGGATGGATAGAATCGGCGGGTTAAGAAAGGTCACGAGGTCCAGTTCAGGGTCAAGTTCATAAATAGTTGTTTCTGAACACACAAGGCTAGCTTCAGTCAGTTTATTGTGACCTCCTGGATAAACTACAGGAATATTGAATTGGAATAATGTGTGGTGGACTGTCAGGCAGGAGATGCGAGTATTCCAACTCTCGGCGGAATGCCTCAACGAAGGGGAGGTGCGTTCAAAAACCCACAGCGAGCGGATGGAGGACGTAGTGGGCGACCATATGAGTCATCGCTCGACCGGATAGGACCATCGGGCGAGACATGGCAGCCAAAATAGGATGGATGACCAAATTGCAGGCGTGGTCATTCCAACACTCGCAGGAATACCTCCACACGGTCATGGAGTACGGTCAAAGCCCACGGTGGATAGACGGAGGACAACACGAGCGACCGAACGAGCAATTGCTCAACGAAATCGGATCAACGGACGAGGAATAGCAGGCAAAAAAACCCCGGATAGAAGGCGCCGACCACACATATAAACCGGGCAGAAGTGCATACGACGTGTGAGCGGAAACCGGGGGTTGTTATGGACTGGAATTGTGATTCAAAATCGTGAGCGCGCATGTGGCATCATCATCATCATAACAGCCATGAGCCTGACCAAAAGGTACTGTGCTCGGGCCGCCGCTCACCTCAACAGTGACGTGGAATATCCTAGAAGAAAGCGTTACTAAGAAGGTTGAACATTATTAAAAGTAGACTAAGCGGAAGAACCAGAAATGGTGTGGATACATGTCCGCCATTGACTGCGACACATTGCCATCTCGGATAGTGTCTCTAACCAGCGGTTTGAGTGATCACGAGGATCACATCCAGGCAGGTGACACCTACCCACTTTGCTCAATGGAGCAGTCAGGGTCCGTAACGTGACCAGTGGTTAAGATGCGCCTAGCGGCTGCGGACAGTGATTGTTTGCATGTTTCAACGACATTTTTACTCCTCGGTAATACGGACTTCTGCACCCACTCAGGCAAATATTCCTTCAATCTAAAGACCAATCACCTCTCGTTTCTGCATATTTGGCTTTGTTTGCAGCTACATATGCATTGATAGACACCACGTGAGGTGGCGCCAACAGGCTGATCTCTGACTGAAAGCACTTGGGGCTTCTGGGTCTGACCTAACACACAGAATTCGGCTACGTTAACTTTTCATCTAATCGAATTTAAGTCTTTCCCTTATTTGATGCATACTGTAACCACTTTCTAAAATCAATTCTGTGTAAACCTTCCCCCTTAAATAACGAATGGGAAACGCCTGTCTTGGTTGGCATTTAAAGTCTCCAAAACAGACACACCTGTAGAATGTCTGTACTTGTTGGCTGTTTGCTCATTCATGGGGTCTCTGTCTCTGTCCACCAGGCTGTCTTATGCGGAAAGACTCACCAGAAAGACATTTAAGTCTGCTGTAGGTATCGCCAGAGTGAGGATTTATTGTGGATTGTTTCTGCATATTATTCACCAAGAGCGCCCGATCGATTTTCTCCTACCCAAATTTGATGTGGGCAGTATCCTAGGTACCACTGTTGTCGGTTGTCCATGTGGTGTTGCGGAGCTATTGATGACTGGTTTCGAGACTTAGAATATACTGACGATATCGTCTCTGTTTGTGCCACGCCACTGACAGGACAATAGACACACATTAGCGCTATGTGTTTGCCGATTTCGCTTGCACTTTGATTCAGTGGAGTACATAATTCTACTGCATGGCTGGAGGGCGTCGCTGCTCACAAGTTGTCATCGGTGACACAATGGAGATTGCTAAGAAGTTTACTTATCTGAATAGTTTTATCGGCCCTGTCGAATTGCTTGATGAGATCAATGGACGAATAACCAAAGCCCGGAAGACCTTTGCAAGCCTTCGTTTTGCAGCTCCAAGGTCACATTGGCCCTTCATTTAAGGGTATGGGCATATAGCATCTCAGTACCCGATATCCCTTTGTATGGTCTTGATATTTGGTCTGTTCATGCAGACCAATCAGAGATTGTTCGCTTCCGACTGTCAGCATCTTCATAGTCTTACATATGTGTGATGGAGATGTTAAAGGTTTTTTTTAGTGTTTTCATGTTAAGTAGATCTGTAATGCCGATGAGACCGTCAATCCCAATGGGTAGGTTACATATTGTGGATACTGGCCATAACTTTCCTCTCAGTGCAATTTTCATGCAACCGAGGTTACATTAGTGGCGACAATCAAATAGTCCTTGTATACCCATGTTCGTGAGGTGAAAGCACTAGTGACTGTTTGGTTATTTGGGATGTTACTGGACTTCTGATTAGGTTCTAAGGGATGGTGATCACATGCGATTAGAAGGGCTGTTGGAAATAACGCAAAATCGAAGGCAGTGCCGCGTCTGTTTTGTGAGCTTGTGGTTTCTTAGTTTCGCTATCCATTTTTGTTAGTTTTACTCTTTTTCTTTTGTTCACGATGGCATCTAAGCCAACCAAATTGTTGTAGGTCTACAAAAAACGTGTATATCTACCGAAGGAACTGGGTGTCCCCATTACTTTATACCAGAGCGTATATCAACAGTCTTAGGTTAATATTTTTTTAGCGAAATGGTACTCACGTTTACCGTCCGGGCCGTTTCAATCAACACCAAACCAGGTGAACGAAAAGTGTTTAGTTCATTTGCCGTGCGATCCCTCAGATTCGACTAAGCCTGAATAAATACAAAAAAAATTCATCTATGATTTTTTCACCAAAGCAATATCTCGTTTTTAACTTAGTGCACCTTCACTAGTCTGGATTGGATCAATAAATCTGGTCAACAACACAAGCTTGTTTTTGTCTGTCACTGGGGTGTTCGTGCTGAATTTGAAGAAAAGAATGTGGCACATTGCACCGCGTTTGACGCAGTGTGTCTGACACTCTGCAGAAGCAACGAGGCTGGTATTATCTTGTAATGTTACTAATTTTGTCATCGAGAAGGTTGCTGTTCGTGCAACGTTCGACGTAAAAGTTACTTATGTATTGTTGTGTATATACATAAGACGGTTGTTTCTGCTCTTCTGAGCGCAGACCTCATCCTTCTTAGTAGCGGATGTTCAATTTTAATTCATTTGTTCTAGTCAAGTAAGTTCGTTTGGAACTAACCTTTTGCATCATTAAAAAACTGGTTTAGATGGCTGTTATTGTTAAACCTATTTTGTGTATCCTAGTGTCGGTAGCTGTCACAATCGAAGTAGAATCTCTGGCGTGTATTTCAAAGATATTTCTCCGATAGCATTATTGAATCGTAAATCGCAGACTGGTTGAATCTGACCGGATCAAAACGTTCCGACTATGGTTGGACTCATTTTAAGGCCCACGTGGACCTCTGTGACAAAATGAAATATAGATATCGTAACCATTATATCCTTTTGTAGGCACATTTGCTCATCGTTGCCTATTAATGCTGTTTCATTTAATTTTAGCCCCACTGCTTGAAGATAGTAAGTTTCAGTTCTTTATCCGTTTATACATTATGAGGTTGCATACACTTTAATTTGAACGTAGAAAGATAAAGTTTCATGTACACCTGTGAGATTTTAAACATTTCTCCATGTTGAACAAGGCTGAGTTACATTTGGCTTCACAAAGGACATTCTATATAAATTACGCATATTTTCATACTGATGTTTGTCTCAATCACTTTGTGGAAATTTTAACTATAAAGGAATATCTCTCTGAGGTTTAAGCTGCGAGTGTATTGAGTGAACTTTTAGGTAATGCATTCGTGCACCTGGTAAACGTGTTTGAGCTGGATGTAAAATATAAACCGTTTGTGAATACTTGACTGTTACCGATTATGTTCAACTACACACATCGAGTGGTACTACTTGGTAAGCAACAATTTGTTCGTTCGATACTTTGAAGTCATAGAATGACTCTTTGCTCAATAGGGATCTCTTAGTGTGTGGAAGAACTTTGAGTGAGTTAATTTCCCTTCTAAGGTGTCTAGCGCATTCAGACTGGGCCTAACCCTGCTAGCTTCTTTGCAAGGAACACTTTCTTTTGCTCCATGATTATTCTTTTTTGAACACTTCAAATTGGTGACAACTTTTCTTTAAGGTTTAGTCAGCAAGGCTATGTATTCATCCTCATGTATGGACGGATTATGAAGCCTGGTGCACTGATCAAGTATTCATGAATTCGTAAGCGGTAAAAGCCGTCTTGAATGGAATACACGTTTAAGTGACTGTTCTACGAACACGGTTTAAATTGGCACTCCTGAATGCTTAGCAAGAGTTAAAAGAAAGAAACATTTCAGGACCGTATACTTACAAGTCGGTTTTCTTGTTACGTAACACTTTAATTTACGTGTACATTTGTTTGTTCGGATTGATTTCAGAACGCTTCGCGGAACTAAAATACCTGGACCCTATCGGCGCCATACTGATGAGCTTGTACATAATTTTTTCGTGGTATCAACTCGGTGCTGGTACGTTTCTATAACTTCTCAATAATTTATGCGTCAGCAGTAGACACTGGCCAATAATGCTTATATGTTCAGGTTGATAAAAGTAGCATAACGTTCACTTTTTAATACAACCGGTAAATTGTTAGTTTCTCGAGAAACAGGCAGGGTTTCGCCCTGGGCAGGAATGGATAGATCACAGTTTCACCCTTCGTCACATTTTGGAGCAGGGTCATGTGTACCACCGGCCAACAATCGCCGTATTCCTCGACTATAAAGGTGCATTCGATTCGGTGGATCGATCTACACTCTTAGAGTTGTTTAAATGCAAGGCTATACCGACTGAGTATGTGAACATACTGTCGGCGCTTTATTCCCATACTTCTGCTCAGGCTAGGGTTTACGGCGAACTATCTGACAGTTTCAGCACCATGAGCGGCGTTCCTCAAGGCTGTCCCCTTTCACCATTTTTGTTTAATTTCGTCATGGACGAGATAATGGAGGGCTGTTTGCGTTACTCAAATGATGCTGGTGTGGACCTCCTACCTGGTAAAAGACTGATCTGTCAAACGAGTGCTTTTGTTCAGTCACTACATTTGCACAGACCTAGATGGTTAGTTCATGTACGAAGGATGCCAGCTAGTCGTTTGCCACACCCAGCATTTTTCGCCGACGCTGCGGCCGACTGGCGCAAGGTACGAGGTGGACAGACGATGACCTGATGTAGACAGACGATATCGTTCACGAAAGGGTTGGTCACTGTAGATCGGGTACGTCTCCCGGGCTGGGACCCTCGCGACTCACAGACTCGGTGGCTGAAGACGTTAGGTGAGATGGCGGCTAACCGAGCTCAGTGGCGTGAAAGTTGTCGTTGTTTGTCCGAGTTGTCTGTGAAGTGAGTGCACTTAATGACGCGGGACAGGTGAAGCTGTAAAGAAGCTGTATTGCTGGTGATGCCTTACTTTCACTTATAGCTCGTTTGTTTGTTTGCAAGTTCTAGGTGCCTTGATGTTGTATGTTCGACATAGTTATTTTTAGTAGTCAGGTCCCTTCCTGTCCCTTTCTTTTTCTCTCTCTCTCTTCCTATGTAGTTTTCGTCTTCCTCATGGTTGTGTGATAGTGAAGTGTCTGTGTCAACCACTGATGTATTGCTGTCTGTGTTGATGATAATTATCTTGAAACTATTATTTACTTCTACTGATAGCCAGAATTATTAAACCGTGTTCTCGTGCTGGAGATCATTCACTATCAAGCTCCATAGAATCTGTTCGTAAAAGTTAGTGACCGTAACAAATTGTCATCATCAACCCCCAGACGTTGTCTAGTTCTCGTTGTTCGTGACGACACATCCTAGAGGTGTTTGTCTCAAAATGCTGGAGTAGCAACAGGAATTCCACAAGTAACTTTTTAATTGCTACGTATATATGCATTACAAACCTCATGCTTCGGATGAGTATGGACGCCTATGGAATCGTTTGTTTCCACGCAGACAGCAGGCCATTTTTCTCGGCGGGGGAGCATCTGCCGTAGAATCAACCGAACGTATATATATATATATATATATATATATATATATATATATATATATACGTATGTATTTAACGGTCATGTATACAAATATACATTTGTTTAACGTTTTGATAGATATACGGAACGCATTTGAGAGCAGCGCTGCTCCGTGGCTACTAAAAGTGGTTACTTATAGTGATGCACGTGTACCGCCTTCGTATTTCTCATCATCGGCGTATGCGCTGCGCTGAAATTATCGACCGGTATCAACTGGAATGCTGCGATGAGGTTGTGAAGGCGGATTCATCTGTTCAGCCTTTAAGGAAGCGTACATTGAAGTAGTTGGACTATAGTTGCTGACTGGTTGTCCGCCACTGTGGACATTCTTTGCGAACGTTGCAGTCGCTTGGTGCTAGGCTCAATGTAGGATATTAAAGACAAGTGGTGAACCGTTGGAAGTTGGGTCCGTTTTGTGGGCTGAGACGCTTATGACTCGTTGTCTGGAGACGTTAGGAAAGATTTTACTGGTGTAACTGTTAGAGTTACTCGGATGAGTTGTTTGTACGATAGCTGCATTTGCTTAAACAGACAGATTTACAACGCTTCTGTCATATACATACCGCCCTAATCTAAACTGAAACTTGACTTCTCATTTGTAGCTGTGGACATCGTGATCTTGCATTTGACATTAGACATCGTACCTTTGTGCGTTAAGTATCGTTCCTTTCTCCACATTTATTACCAAACCTGGGTCTGTATTCTCCTTTCTTTCTGGACTTAGCATTTTAGTTAGACATCAGTGTAAGCCACTGGTGTGTTACGGTCGATAAAAACGTTGATGCAATTCTGTCGTTTTTATCTGCTACGCGTAACCTATATAAGGGCAAATTCCAGCAAATTGTTTTCATGCAAGGTATTCCCGTGTAAACACTTTCGATCGTGTGTTTCTAGCATATTTTGTCCTGATTGGACAATATAGGAGATCGACGACTTGTGATATGAAAAAACCAGCTGGCAGATGTCGATCGAATGTTGTCCTTTTCGAAGAATTTTGCGTGGACTTGCAGGATTGTTGACTGCTTTCACTCGTATTATTTGAGTTAACTGAAATACCAATGCTGTACCGCTTTCCAACACCGTGTTGCTAATTTTTCGGAAGCTTGTATCCCCCCATGACAAGCACCTTTTTCATATTTGCGTGATCAACCAATGATTGTTGTTGAACTGCTTTTTGAGGTTCCCGGTTCTATATGTTTAATTAGGCTTTCGGTAACTACACTTGTATCACAGGCATATCTGATGTATTCTAACCTCTGTTTTCAACTACGTACTTAATGAGTTCTACATAACAAAGTACCCTAACTTGCTTAGGATTATGCATGCTGTAAAACTGGAGAATTGGTACAGTTCTTATACAGAATATGTATATTTGTGCTCTAAAAGCTTCCTATTTGAGTGAAAAAGATGTAAACAAATGTGAATATTTTTCAGTTTGACTCAACCAAGCCACCGGCAACTCATCGATATTTATCTAACAAACAGGGTGTGCTTTGCAATCTGGTATACAACGTTTTCTCACCGCTACATCAATAATGACTTCTGTGTGTACTTCTCATTTGAGCTTGTATTCACCTACTGCATCTAGTTAATAATTTTATTTATCACGTAAGAAGCATAATTCTTAAGCTTATTTCCATTTTATTATTAAAACCTAACTTTTTAACATTGTATCTGACTAGATCCTGGGGAACAGAAAAGAGCGGAATCCTTCGTAAAACGTGTAACATAAATGAAACCCTTTCCTCACAAGGACATTAGAGCATCATTACTTACGGAACACATCGAGTGGTATTTACATCCTAATAAATAAGTTCACTAAAAAGCTGTCCATTATCATGTAGAGCGATCCTTGTTCATTATATACCGTGTTATAAATTTATTTTGCATGCTTCAGTGTTTTCCCGTTGAAACTGTTCTTGTTTTAGCACAAGTCAACCTAGTAATCTGCGAATCCTCGTTGCCGGGGCAACGATGCCCACCACGCTGGTTACAAGAGACACTTACCGTTACGGTTCAACTAGGTTACACCCTTTGAGCTACCCCTGTTAATTTCGATCAGTCATTGTTGTTAGGTATCATATAGTATGTTGCTTTTCATGGTCCTTCGTTGCTCAACTCACATCGAATTTCCAAATGAAGCAAATGCACTCACTTAAATGTTCGTAATTCGACGGCTAACTGGTGTGACCCGATGCGACAATCCTTAAACTGAAGACCAAAGTCCCCTCCCAGTGCGTCATTTATAACGTTTGCTTTTTGTAGGTCTAGCCTCGTATGTATACAGGTTGTTTTGAATAAGCTACTGACGAGATAGGTACAAAATATTACCATCCTAAAGCACACGTATTTTTGGCGTCCTAATAAATTGACTAACTCTATTTCAACTTAATTAGAACAAACCCGAAACTTGGCAGGGCACACCGCTGATCCGGAGTTCATTCAGAAAATCGCTTTCGTCAGTTTGAATCATCATCCCGCGATCGAAAGATTGGACACAATTCGGGCATTTCATTTCGGCTGTCATTTTTTGGTGGAGGTGAGTGTTCCATCCTATGGAACTGAGGACAGAGTGTGGGTCATTAAGTCGTAAAACATTTATACTCATCAGCATGTTAGCATGAAGGATCTTTGTACGCACAGTAATCATACTATCAAGAGAATGTTTATTTGTTACCGCGCACCACAATTATCACAGCGTCAGCTTCCTTGGAAAGCAGTTTCTGTGATAAAATATCCCTTGGATTGTGGATTACTGAATACGTGTCCGCAGGATTTTATCCAATTCAGTTTGATATGTTTATTGGGTTTTTCTTGTTTAGAGCTCAAGCATAAAGATTTCTACACGTGCGTTTATCAAAGAGAAGTAATAAACATTTGTGAGCCAATGGTCTCAGATTGGCATGTGGACTTACTGACTTGGATGCAGTTTAATTTGAGGAAAATATCGCCCACAGATTAACGCATTTTTCACACTCCCATAGACGTTTCAGACAGCTCCGTTTGAAAAACAGCTTTGCACTTGGGTTTCGCTTTTGTTAGGGCTCATCAGTCATGCATGGGCAGGAGTTGAACTCCAGCCACACCTTCTTGAGACAATTGTGTTTGCCACTACGCTGTTGACCTCACGCTAGGCACGATGAAATTATCACACGCAAACGCCACAATCACTTGCGAGTATTGTCCAGATTTTCCGATCACTTCTTGAGGAGTTACAGTTACTGTCCTGTTAACTCTAATCGGTGACCTCACAATTTGGGCTTCTACTCCGGTTAAAATAAAAGAAATCATTGAGCTGGTTGAGGGACATTTTGGGTCACTGATATATAACAGGTGACTGGTTGATTTAATTCTAGAACGTCACCCAGACCTGATTCTAGCCATCGTATTCTCAGACTTTTCTGCCAGCACCTTTCGGAAAGGTGCGGTGTACTCGAGTTTTGCACGATTATTTGCAGATGGTGATCAACGTAAGTTGACAAAAAATCCTCATCACTTGTCTGGATGCAGATTACTCTCTATAAAAGTGATTATGGGTGTTGGAACTGGTGTGAGAGCAGGGCTGTGGTCTGATCCCCTTATGAGTTCCTGAATAGATTAGAATGAAGTGCCCAAGAACGGATTATCCGTTTAACATCCGTCTTGAAGTCAAATTTCGGTGGTGAATTGTATAAGGAGTATTGTTAGTTACGAACTGACTAATCCAACAGAAAACCAACCAATTTGATAGATAGCACACAAAAGGAGAGATGCAACAAACTACACTCGAAGTTTTCGTAAGCCAGAACAACATTATCAGAAGCGAGATAGTTTGACAACCATCTGTCTCATTGCGCTCAGACTGGGGTGATTCAGCAAGTGATAGTAGCCTCAATAAGCTTCAACCCTTGTTCTTATCGGTTCACAAATGATAAGTGTAAATGCTTCACGATGGCACTCATGTACTATCAGTCTAGGCTGTAAGTAGACACTTTGTTGGGGTGTCTCTCAACTTGCCATTATCGAATTCTTCCCCGAATCAACTAACTGAGTTATGCAAGTTCAGTTACAACATACTCACTGCCATTTTCTGTCCATTTTAGTGGGCTCATCAATGATATTACCTTCACGAGTTATGCGAGTGTAAAGGCTTGGATCTGCAGTGCCCGCTCATTATTGTTAGTCAGCTGAAAAGCAATATGTAGTTACAGATGTACCTAGAGTTATCAAACTTTCTGTGATGCAACTCAGCGAGGTACGCATTAAGAAACAATAATTTGAAGCTATTCGTGTATAATATGTATATACAAAAGAGTAACATGTCACAATTTCACGACAAAAGCCTTGCTTTCTGTTTTACGTAGGCTGATCTTTTGATTAGGTAGCCTGTTGCTTGTAGACTGACTTCACCCGAATAACACACGCCTTTCAAAATGTTAGAAAATAAACCTTGTGACAGCGTTATTTTACGCGCTAAGGCTAATACTGTCTGGCAACACTTGACCACTAAAATTGTAGTCTGTGACCATAATCATAATAACCGACTAATCCAAACAGTTCCTGGACTAACTTTGAGGTGGGAGCCCCTATGAATAGTTCGCATGATATCTGGACATAAGACTGATATCGAGATACTCCGTAAGAATGCACCGAGATTCTGCCCACTCGATTACTTAGAAACACGATTGGTAAAATAACCACACCTTACTTATCCTGCCCTTTTGACGTGGTGGTCAGGCTTGTACGCCGTTTTGTTCCGGACGGCTATGCTGACTAGTACCTCCACCTTCCAAGGTACAGCACACAAGCCAGAGGGTAGCAGTCCGATGAAAAGCACTTGCACTCAGAGGGTTGTATATTTCATTACTGGCCTTGTAGGAGTGCTTAAGTGGTGAGGCACTATCCGATTAGTGTATGGCAGAACTGTTTTTGTAGCTGTGGCATCGCTTTTTTCGACTCAGGTGGAAAAGCACTCCGATCACTCACCGATTGACCATCCCCCCCGGTGTATTATCCCATACGGTTGAAAAAAGTTTGGTATCATCCAGAAGCTTGATGTGGCATTGAGTATATGCGCTGCGCCCAGCGGTTATCAAAATCAGTGTTCGTGGGTTGGACAAGCCTCTCACTGCCAGATGAATCAGACTGTCCAGTAATTCGCTCTGTGTAAGATGCTCTATTAAAACCTTATACCTGTTGCCTTGAAGGTTAGAATTTTGAGTCAGAGACTCCGGGTAGGGTCCCTCAAGTCAACCCACTTGTGTGGCATAAATGACCGGGAAGTACCAAACGTTCTCGTAGCCGTGGCAGACCAGCTTACTCGTTCTCTACTTCCTGCTCTGCTGCTAAGTACTTTCATTTAGCGTCCATACTTATCTACAAATGCATCAGCAAGTTTTGCTGGTGAGCACCCTCTGGTGTTGAAACTGGATGTGTGCTGTCTTCGATACGTGCCTTCACGATTCTAGCATTATACTTCACTTACCTTTGCTCGTGGGTACTACCTTGGGTCAGCGGTTTATCAGTGTTTCTGGTAACGATGAAACCGAAACGTGGACAAACTGGTGTGCCGATTGCACTGGGCTTTGAAACATAACAGAACACAGCTTACTCGACTGGATCCCAGTGACTAGTTATCCCTGTGTCGTCAGACTGAGTTCTGTCGCATAGTTGGTGTACACAAACCGGAAAAACATCGTTTATCTGCCAGGCCTAAGTATGTTCCAGTGAACCATAGTTCCGATGCTGTCAAGAACGCACTCAAAGATGCCCTCTCTGATGTTCTGAGACAAACTAAACACTACGACATCGTTGTGCTTGCTGGTGATATGAATGCACAACTTAGTCATCTCACTCCAGAGGCAAAGCAGCTGGGTGGTATGTTCGGTGTCTGTGCACGACACACTGACAGCGGCGATCGGCTATTACAATTATGCGCATCTCACGAACTCTGTAGGTCGCATTGTGCATTTTAGCACGTACGACGGCGATACGTCACATGAGGACCACCTTGTGCAGCTCAAACGTGGACGCAAGCCGACTATATCGCTGTTGGCTATCGGTGGTGTCACTCCACAAAAGATTATCGTTAAGTTTGGACTAACCGCTTTTACTCAGATTATGCAGTTATTCGTGCCCGCTGCATCCTGTTCTTTACTCACTGTTCATCTGTTCGCTAGCTTGAAGTGTTCACTTAGAAATTGAACGGCAAGGGTACACGGATCACACATCAAACGTCGTTGGTAGTTGAACTTCTCGGGTCAATTGTGTGTCGACCGAATTTTCACTTTGTAGCAGATATGAAAGTCTTGACACGCCTTTCCCACCTAACGGTCTTGGTAATTTTGAACCCCAGGGCTGCTTTGACTCGGATTCCCATACACGCCTTCTGGGACTGTCTCCATGGCAGAGAAGACGTAGTATTTCCGCCCTGATTGAATAGTGCGCATTTATGAGCAAACAGCTCGAACATCCTCTGAGTCAAGTGCCATTCTGTTTACTTTTGCGTCGGACGATGTTTTGGAGGGTGGACTCAGGAATTTCGACAATCTCGAAATGGAGCTTCTACCAGGCAGTAAACTGAATGACTCTGAGTGTGCGGACGACATTTTTTTACTTGGTTCGTCTGCAGAGAACGAGTAAGCCATATAGGTCTGTATGGTATGAACTATGCACCTTCAAAGTGTAAGGTCTTGTCACAAGATTGGGTGAGCACTGGTTCTGTATTGTCATTACTGTCAGGTAGCTAGAAACTGTCGGTCGCTTCACTTGCCTGTTTAGTTTCGTCTTATCAACTTGTAATATTACTATTGAGATGTCCACGAGAATAGCGAAAACTCGAAATGAATTGGCCCATTTCCGTCGCTTGTGGCGTCACAAAGACATCCACTTGTCAATTAGACGCAGAGTCTACGGTGCGTGTATGCGGTCAGTTTTGCTGTATGAATAAGAGACATGGTCCATGCATCTGGACTCACGATAATCGACCGCTGTTTTCTTCGCCGGTTAGCTTGTAACGATCAAGCCGACTGTGTGGGCAACGCGACAGTTCATCGGCGCGTATTCGGGAAATGTGCAAGTTCGTGACCGATAACCGCTTTGGCGAAAATTCACAGCTTTTGCTGGTTGGCTCACGTGCTCCGTATGTCGAAGGAACGTCTGTCGCGCAGTGCATTGTTTAGTTTGGCTGCTGACGGTTGGAAGAACCTTCTGCTGGTGATGTTTTTGATCATCCACGATGCTTTGAAACTCACTGACATAACATCTTTTCGCAGTCAGTGGAGAGCCCGTTTTCTCTGCAAAATTATTGACCCCTCCTTTTTGTTAAACTCAGTTGTTTCTGTCTGTTGTCTTTCCCACCTCGTTATTTTTGTTGTACTTTTGCTGCCCTGTTCACTGTGTTCAAGACCATCGGTGTGCCGATCCGTCATAACCACTGACGCGGCTCACAGGTCATTATAGTGGTGACGATAGTTAAAGATGTCACACATTTGCGTTTCTCCCGTTATGTCGCTTATCTCTATTGCAATGAAAGGTATTAGGTAGTGAGGAAAGATTAGCTTGCGTTCTTTGGAATTGTTTTACGCTGGCCTTGAACTCAACTACTACTAAGAACGGCTCAACGAACCACCCAGCCTGCCATCCGTACCCGCAACCGTGCAACAGTATATCATTTTATTGATAGCAAGTGGAGTCAAATCAATTATTTCAGGGTGTCTGCCGCAGTTCGAAACGTCTGTTAACGTAAACTCCTGAGATCCCGTTGATTGAAAGTCAGACCCCTAGCGACAGATACTAGTACGTCTACCAACTCGTAGATTACGAACCACTACGATCTCTGCATCGCAGTTTTGCATGTGTATGCCTGTCTTACTAGCTTAGACGTTGTGCCAGAGTGCATGCTATGTTGAGCTCTGACTTTTGCCTTATATCTGCTATTTTTAGCTGATACCAACAAGTTGGCACATCCGTTCACTACATCGCAGAGACGAAGTATACGATATTTTCATGTTTATGGCGTCTTCTCGTTTAGGCTCTGTCTACTTCAGTCAACGTGGAGAGGGCAATCCACTAATTCCAGCAGTTTTGTACTGTTCAGACAAAGAAGAAATGGGGTTCATTGTTGGCTAGTTGAATTTTCTGTCTCACTCAATTCCGAATAATATTTCGTTCAAACATTTGACAACTAAATTAATGGAAACCAAATAGCAACAGGGAAGTAGAAACTCATTTTCACCAGTCTACCTTATAACAGTTATTCAGTTACAGGCTGTTAAATTTTCACTTTTGCAACGTGTTTTGCCGAAAGCCTTCAATAGCCACATTCTACTCATAGTTTGTTACCTGCCAACGGTTACCTTTTTCAAATTGAATATCACCCACAATTGATCGCAGTTGTCGCATCCCCATAGACTTCTCAGCCGACCCATTTTTGTTTAACTGACACATTCTCTGTCCATACTAAAAATGTGCCCGTCTACTTGTTCACTTACAGTTCGTTGGACATACGAGGAGATAATTTCACGAAGATAACAAGCGAGCATCATACAGCCTAAGTAAACAGTAAATTGTGAACGTCGATAACAGAAACCGTTACTGCTCGCCTAATGCACACAAATTACACAGCTGGCCTGATGAAGGTATATAAAGTCTTCTGCAAAACTCTGGTCACAAAAGCTCTCTCCGTTCAGCAACGTTGTCTCAAGACTACAGAAACGTTTACCATCTGGCACACTAATATTTTGCATACAAAAGTCATTCGTTCGTGCCCTAAGCCCTCTGTAGCCAGCTGTCTGTGCGGATCAGTCACAAGTGACATAAGTCGTTTGTAGTCTGTCTGACTAAAAGCTAGTCTGTGTTATCAAACAGTACCGGTATAGAATGCCTCATTCTCTATATACTGACCTAACGATCAGACCTCTTGAACGTGTTAATCACGTTATCTTTTTCAATGAATGGTGTAACCTTGGTGACTACTGTTTAATTCGATCAATAGTAAATGCACTGTGAACGTTTCTGTTGGAGCTCTCAGTTGGTTGATCATTATATGCAATAGGTCATTTTAGAAAAGTTTTTATTACCTTATAAAACCTATTAAACGTAGCTAATCTTATTTTAATTTGCCAAGGTGGACATAGTTCTCCCCATGGGAATGCGTCTCAAAGAGGCACATGATATCGGTGAAGAGTTACAGAAGAAATTGGAGAAGGTCGAGGGAGTGGAACGGGCGTTTGTACACTTGGATTACGAGTTCACACATCATCCTGAAAGTGAACATAAAGTTGTTTGAAAGCCCTGTCGCCTGTGCATATATATATATATATATATAAAGCTATATATATACATAAACATCTGACAACATTTTGTTGCCCTGACTATACGCAAAAGTTCATTTCTTATTTCAAGTTCCAATTACCCAGCTATGTTTGCTTATCATGTACCACTGACTGACTCAATGCTGTCCATCGGAAAATGGTTTTCGTTAGTTTCCTGAGATGTTTGAAATATTTTTTGAAGCCATGATTTTTATTGATTCCTATGATTGTCACTGGCATAAGCAATGTGGTTTACTTTTCTATTCGCTCTTTCATACAAAACATTGGTTTGACTTGATTCTTCGTTAGAAATACAATTGATTTACTTGCCAACTGGTTTGATCACTAGCTGTTTCTCGTGGTATCTGCTGCTCCGCAATCACGAGCAATTCTCTATTTGTATCGGTTTAATTTTCCTTGTCTACGATGGTTCGTAAAAGCAGTTGCCTCTCCGTATTTTGGCCACACTGAATGTATCAGACTTATACTTGAATAGTTGGTTATTTGCTACAAAGTGCTATTTAGGGAGTCGTCAGTCAAACGAAGTGGTTTCACATTGACAGTAGAATTATTTTGTATGTGAGCCATATAAAGTTAGTTTTGTCAAGGTTAGTCGGCTCTTCAGATCACCACTTGTGACGGTTCTCTGAAACACTCTTATTACAACACTGGCGAAAATGTAATGTAAAATATGTGACCACCAGTGTAGTTCTTGGTATATTATGTTGTGTTTTGAAAAGCGTTTTCGTACCCATTTCTTCCCGTGAAAAAATGACCCAATAAACTAGGTTCATGATGAAATGTTCTATCTTTAGAATGACACGAGCACAATGTTGAATATAACTGTTCCACAATCATAGTTGGTTGGGCACTAGAGCAGAACGCATAGCATACGGAAATTTGTAATGGCTACGCGGATCTACAGATTGAGTAACTCAAGTCTCGGGGTAACGTTATATAGTTTTTGGAGCGTGTGAAGGTGTCTTCAAAGTGTACTTTTTGTCAGTATGCGTTGATTTCTGTAGGTGATTCTCCATATGGCAACTACCCATCAGGGGCTGGAACGGTTGGCTCTCTGAGATGGTGATCGCTGTGAGGCTATTTGATAGATATCTTTATATTATGTAGGCTGTGCCGCCCAAATAAAGATAGAAGGAATATCTTAACTAATTGTATACACATTTCGGTATATTTAACAAATGATAAACTTGCCACGAAATGAGAATAAAAATGGTAGGGCAAAAATGAAAAAAGCTGCAGAAAGGGGTGGGAAAATAAATGGTACCGTTGCCCAAAGTAATTCACAACACAAGCACCATTGACTTCTATTCTTCGCCACGCGTTCAGCGAAAGGTATTCAGTGTTCTTCGGACCTCAGCCAAAAAGCCGGCAGCGCTCTACTGTAGAAATCTTCAGTGTAAGTGCCTTCATGCCCCAAAACCAAGTCATACGCTGGCCACCAGGCTGCCGCTTTTAACCTAACCCGCCATTCGCAAACAAGGCAAGAGATGGCTGGCGGTAAGTAGGCACCCGCAAAATGTGGCCAAACAAACGAAGCCTGTGAGATGAGGGCAGCATGCTCAGGGGTCGACACGTCGGCGTACTTCGTTATTGTTGATACGGTATTCCCTGATGCTTCAGAGTCGCTGATGGAAGAAAACGGATACTCCGTAAACGTCCTCAGCGCAGATGGACCAACTTTCGAAACTTTATAATAGGACTGCCCTTACAGTGGCGCTACACACTCGGCCTTTCACAAAAAGAATGAGATCATGCTGGCGTCACGGATGACATAAGTTAGTAAACACCAACTGAGTCTCTGCTATCCGATTTATGGTCTCTTCAGACTTTCCGCCACCGCTGATCCAACTTCAAAGGTACACGAACTTAATAGCTACATGTGACGGCTAACCGCCAAGGCTGAGGGCAAGCGCAAAACCCCGCCAAACTTGCAAGAGCACCATGCAGTTAGTTGGCACGAAGGCTATGTCAAACGGAAACCTTTAGCCTGTCTATGGTGTTCTGCGCTGCTTTTGAACCCTGGTAGATTAGTCGATGTCGTCTGCATATGCTATGTTTCGAAGTCGGTTACCTGCAACCAACTCCACACCACCATATTCACAGTCTGTCAGAGCGTACTCTAGAATCTCGCTTACTGCTAAGCTGAATAGGAAAGAGGAGGCTAGACAACCCTGTTGCATCCCACTTGAGACGCTGCCATAAGCCATAGCCCTGCTCGGGGTGCACCAGTAAATTGTTTTCAGGATGTTCACATACTTCTCAGGCATACCCTTCCTTGATGGACAGTTCCCGACTGCTGTTCTGTCAACTGATGTCCGAGAAGACAACAACTGATGGCCTTCTATATAAATGGCAAAGTGTAAAGATGTGCTCATTACAACTACTGCAGAAGTGTATCCCAACTCCTCAGGGATATGTTGTTCGCGCGTTTTGTTTATTCTTCGAAATGCCATGGCTGTGACCAGCTTCGATGCAAAAGGAATCGGGTTAATCTCTCTATGATCTGCGCATGAATTGCGTGACCTTATTGAAAATGGGGATGGTGTTATTCAAATTCCAGTCGTTGGAAACAGATTCACTGATGCAGAGTTTCTAGATCAGAGTCGTTAACTCCTTAGCTAAGGCCGGATGTCTATCTACCAAAAGAGCAACAGGGAGTTCGTCCGGGTCTGGTTGCCCTTTGATGTCTCAAGAACTTCATCTCAAGGGGCACTTGCTTTTGAAGGCGGAGAAACGTCAGTAAACCAATGAAAACAGACGGAGTCCGAAGGCATAACCAGTGGCACAAGTGGTCAGTTGAACTGCTGTTGAATGTGCACAGTCTAGTGTCCCAAGCGTTACAGATCTTGAGTGGGCTCATCACTGGCTTCGTAGCTCGCATTCTCGCAACTGGCTTTTTGCTGCCTACTGCTTGGATGAGGAGGAAAAGCTTTCCAGAGTTCTCGGTAGCAGCGGCTTGTACTACTTTGATAGCGCGTTGTACCCACTAGGCCTCGCGACCCTCTTGCAGTTGCTGCCGGTGTTCCATGTGAGCACTCTTGCGGGCCCAGTAATACTCGCTGCTGGACGAAATACGCTGGTGAGCGTCAGTGAGTTCCAGCGATCGCATGGAGACTCAGTGGTTGACAGCTGAACTAGTAGTAGTACCACACGAGGCAGTAACGCACTTATACAATGAATGTCATACATATACTCAGTGTGCTTCAATGTCGCCTAGTGTGGGGGAACCTAGACTAAGGGCAAACTCATTCAGATAAGCGTAGAGCGCCTGTGTCCCTACTGGATTAGATACGTCAGTTTATGGTTAACGGCCAAGTGGCCTCCCACCAAAGCGCACAGTAAACTTGGTGCATAATACTGTGTTCGGAATCCATGCAGGTGCTCTAGATTAATTTGCAATCTTCGAGACATCCACGCCACCCTTAGCTGATTGCCATGTGGTCAATCTGTGTCCACGATTGATTCGGCGATGGAGGTTGTTATCAGCATGTAACTGCAACCAATGTCCATTATTGTTTGTTCCGCGGATACCGTATGAGTGTGAGCCACTTACGCCACGCTGGTCGGTGTTTATTTTGCGTATGTGAACTTTTAAGTCTCCAAGCAGTCCTACAACGTCCATGCTCCTCGCCGTGTGCAAAACGTTAGTAAACTCATGATATATTTTGGTTATAATCTTCATATAACCTGCCTATCATTTGTAGCGACACTCTTATCGAGCGTTTGCTGTTTGCTCGGCATTTCCCATTCGCCCACCAGCAGGTTGTACTGAGGGCTAGCTACTTTCGCTTGCTGTACTAATACACACTCAATGTGCCGTGGTGGATTTTACCACTTTCAGGACCAGTACATTCTCTTCCTTACCATTTTACTCCGCTATGAGATTTTATTTCTCCTGTGTCTTTCTCATGACCACTTGTGCATTTCACAGCTTTATCTAAAATTCACTCCTGGAAACTTACCAAAGTATGTGTACTACTCAAGCTTCAAGTCTGAGGGTTTAAGTGACATCTATACGTTTGGTTATATACTTACGACGGGAGTTGTGCTTACGGCTTCATTCCACTTCCGCTTGAATCTGCAATTTTCAAAACATAGTCTGATAGTTGTGATTATAACCTCCACCATTCCGTCACTAACCAACGAATTGTTTAAAACAGTTGAACCCTTTATTATGATGATTGCACATGCTGATCTGCCTTAGCATTTCACTTGGTAATGCGATCGTAGTAACTAGTTTCTGTGTTCCAGACTAACAGTTTCAGTGAGTCGAAGCTGAAAGGTTGAACAATTGGTGGTATGTTTTTATGGAAAGAAAAAACTTTCAAATGAATGAGATGGAATTTCAAATGAAGAGAAAGGTTAACGAACAAAGGTAATACGCTTCCATTTGCAACTACAGCTTTGCTATTCAGCGTGCTCAACCACGTTAAGAAGATCCCCTTGTTCATCTATGCCTTTGGGTTGACCTCACGAAATAAAAAACAGTTGATGATTGGTTACTTTTGAAATTCCTCGGTCTTTTGCTTTTTCGTTTCATTAACGGTCCTTACTTTTTTTCTTCCTACCTGGATGATGATGTGTTCAATGTAAAACATTTATATGTGACGTTTCTCTTCTCTCGTTACGAGACTTTTATTCAAAAGCGTACGAAAAAATGGTACATCTTTATCTAACTACAAAATGGCGTTCGTATGGTATTTGTTCTTTTTGGATTATAGGCAAACTAGTTCACCTTTTGTGGAGACAGTAGGGGGCGCACATAGCCTAAAAGTTTGTCTTCGATGAATCTTCGGAAAAAGCTTGTATCTGACCATTATCTTAACTTATGTTAACTCAAGGGACATTTATGTAGTCTTCCCTTGATGCCCTGAGTTAGAGCTGATCACGTATTCGCTTCAAACACAAACTAAACATGTAACGTTTCGTGCAGTTTCTCGTGTGAACTCCATTGATTGTTAACAGTTTTGGAGTGCGACTGTGTTCAGAAATTGATAATTTTTTGCGGTTTACTATTTATCTTGCTAATCCTCCGCCTGAACTACGCTCATTTCTTTTTTGGTATTGGATATCGTCCATCGATTTCACCCAGAAGAGGGTGCGTTCTACTTGACTATACTACGGATTCACATAGCCACTAATTTGTAACCTCACCAACATTCACTGCTCCTGATCAGTTGATAGTTGGATCACAAAGCTTTTATTATTAGTCGGCTTAGCAAACATTTAATACGGTTAGAATCATCATAAAATTTAATATCATTCACCTCAATTCCGATGCGGACGAAATGACAGGATAGTTATTTTCATTTCGGTAATCGGAATCTTGGCAGTGTACGACAGAGTGTGGGTTGTGGATGTTGAACAAGTGAATTCTTGATAAGCTAGGTAGGCGACCTCTATGGTTACTGGTTAAAATCGTTGTTTACAAGAGGTTCTGGTGTGACAGTATTTTGGATGCACATCTCTGAGAATACCGAATTTGGCTGAGTTCCCTCACTTACCCACTAAGGTTAACGTCAAAACCCTGTTGGAGCGAAAGTTGATTAGTTTTACACATTTGGGGTCGTTTGCAGGGTAGCAAACATTCACAATAGTTTATGGCAAATAAATATTTTGAATGAATTCTGAAGTGAATAAATTTCCTTCTTTTCTCCTAGCTGTTCGTCTCAGGCATTCGCTGAAGAATTATTTGACAATCGATAAATTTCCACGCTGACCAATGTTTTTGTGAAGTCTGGATTTGGTTGAACTCATTAGTCACTTTTGCTTCTTGGTCAAATTATCTTTTCTATGCGAACATCAAGCAGTTGCTGGGCCGGTTCAACAATTTTAATCACTTGGAGATTTCGAATGGACTACGCAGGAAATCGCTCACACTTGATCAAATCTAATTCTTTTGTTTTGAATGTTAGCGAGCGCAGGTTTTGTCTGAACGTGAAAGCTGCACTGAATGTGAAAGATGTACAGCTAATATTTAAACAGGGCAGGAAGAATTAATGTTTATTCCGTATGGCATCGTAACTAGTATATATTTGGTCACTTCCGGTCTGTCGTTCTGTACACTACTGTCAAGACTGTGGATTAGGTTGAGGTCGAACCGTCTTGCGAATAGCATAGCCACTTAGGAAACGCATGATTGCACTCGTGCCAATCTTGACACAGAAATTCGTACAATTGTTTGACTTGACTTATTAATTCACAGTTCACTGCAAACGGTTTTCGGTTTAACAGCTAAACCAATCGACACTGCTTTTAAATGCTCATTTAGGAGTCTACTTCGGTTTGAACAGAATGGATTTTCGAAGGCCAGTGCGATAAACGAATACATTTTTCACGAAACTGTTTGAGTGGAAGGATCATACATATCTAAATTTCTATTCACTACATCGACCTGGTGATATAAAAACGTCTGGCAGATCCCTGTCAGTTTTCTCCAGTGTTCGTATTACTGCAAAATAACGGTGAGTTTTCAATCGATTAGATTGATCATCATGTAATTTCACAAAAGCGGGACGCTATTTTGCGCAGCGAAATTTCTGTTTTGTTACAAAGAATTCTGCGAATGTTGGGTGTTGTTTTCCTACTGCCTTTATAAAATGGTTGGTTGAGATATCTGTTTTCTAGAAAAATAGCTCGAAATGAAGTAACCTGTTAATTTGTCATGTTGTAAATGTGTTTATATTGACTTTTGGCAACATAGAGAATTGGATCATCTACAAAGAAAAGATTTCAGTTGTCCCGTTTCTAGTGATTCAACTCCTTCAAGCACAAGTGGGAAGCGCTATGTATTCGATAAACTTGCATGTGACCGTCACGTGTTCAGACCAGTACTGTCGTACACATGAGTGAAATGCTTCTATTGATAAAAAGCCCGAATCGGTATGTAAACAGACGTTAATAGGTCACAAGCATTTAGCCGACAAATGCCAATAAGTCATCAGTCAATAACTTCCAGGTAAACAGGACTTTATACGGTATTACACTTGAAAGATGTGCTTCAACTGTGACCTCTTCGGAATCACTAGTTCAGTCAACTTCAGTAATGAGGGAGCGTGTCACACCTGGGGTGGTACGGTAATATGGAGACCTTACTTCATCGAAACCATATGGGAAGTATCGTAAGTCAATGAAAAATATGGATGCAGTTCCACTAAGAACCGTCTAACGATTGGTTCGAATAGAACGAGGAACGGAATCTGTCCATTAAAGTAAACAAACTTGAATCATTATCTGACTTAGTAAATATATCCTGAAAGAAAAACTAAATGAAACCGTATTAACTGGGAACGTTTCACGAAGCGCTTTGATAACCCATGCTCCTACTTGTGTTTCAGTTGAATTCACTTGTTCCTCGGAATGGCAAGTTGGTGTGAATTAAGAATAAAACTGTAGCTCGTGCGCTTCTGTGTGAAAGACCTTATCACTTTACAAAAAATGGTGATGAATATCTAATTAACCATTTCTTTACTACGGCTGGCCTAGCAGTACACCATCTGACTTAACATCTACAAGATTTTGTCTACCATGTGTATAATTTATCCTGTCAAACGCGAAGTGAAACTAATCTGAAAATATGATGTTCCGTTAAATTGAAACAAATGACAGATAGAACTTGACAACTGGTCTCAGTCCTACAACACATACTTTCTAAACAACAGACGAGTACTGATGAGAAGTCGGGGATTTGGTTAATTTCAAGTTGAACATCACCCACAATTGATCGCAGCTGTCGCATCCCCATAGACTTTCCAGTCGGCCCCTTTCGAAAAGAAGCACTAGACTCGAGTTTCGCTCTCATTAGAGCTCGTCAGTACTGCATATCATCGCCACTGCAGCCGGGACTTGAACCACGAATACGCTGTTCATG
>JTDE01000254.1:144335-213061 GCA_014338405.1 Paragonimus skrjabini miyazakii
CTTATATTCATGTTCATCGAACATGTCGTCGTAAACCTTGCGGCATCGTTATTCGTTGTCCAGTCAACGAATCAGCTATGCTTGGGACAGCCGCTTTCCTGTTAGCCTCTTGAGGAAGATAATGATGCACAAAGCAGGCACATGAGATTGCAGTTGATAAAGCGTACACAGAAAATGAAACCGCGAACTTCCGTTGGGATTTCCTCTCAGTAACTGACCTGTGGAATTACAACAAAAAGGTCATAACTTGCCGATTGTATACCAACCTCTTATAGAAATCCCTGATATGAGATGGACTGTAATGAGAAGATTTTGGAGACGTGTTGTAGCATTCAGACAGAAATAAAAGGATAATCTCTCGTTAGGTACCACAACATATCTTACCGAAATCCGTGTGGACGTTCGGAAAAATAGTCTGATATGCTAAACAAATAAATCTGATGCAGTGTGTACGTTCAGCGTTTGAGATGCGCAGTGCCTTTTACTGAAGAAACTGTTATTTCTCACACTTATGCTATGAAAACTTAGGTTTAGCTCCATCCATAACACCGATTTGACGACATACTTTTACATATACTTAAAATCAGTGGCTGCTATTCGTGCTTGTTGGTGCACTTATCGTAAAAGGATAATAAAACACAAACGCATAGATACGAAGTCAGCCGACGATTCGCAATGGCTACGGCCAATCACCGTCGACAACGCGAGCAGACTGGGATGTCAGCGCAATGACGAATCAGGATGGCACGTTGCCTTAGCATCGGATTTTGTTATAACGAGTATTGGAGCATTAGTAAAACAAATTGTTTAAACGCATCACACGTTAAATCAAACGAGCTACAAGCAGAGCTGGGCCGACAAATAGGAAAACCAAGCAGTCGACATCAGTTGTAATTCTTCATTTTATTGATGCATACTGTCTATAAAATAACCAATGGAACCTCAACAAACTGCGATTTGCTTTTCGCTAATTTTGATTTCATTCTGGAAGGTAGCGACTTTTTAACATTTGTCACTGCCACTTCAAGTGTATGTATGGACACACTGTAACCTAGCTACAAGATGTCACAATTTAAGTTGGATATAATCTAAACTCGCCAGTGGATTTATCAGTATGTTCCAGCTGGCCCGATTATTGTTCGCTGGAAATACAAAATGAATACATATCTACTGAACATTATTCACAGGCACAATAACAAAACAATTTAGACTAAGAAGAATTACTGGCACTCGAAAAGTGGACATCCAACATGGAAGTACGAACAAATCGTAACCAATTATCAAACTCACATTATTGAAAATGGCTGAAATGATTAACTACTGCCATCTAGACACGTTAAGTTTGACCTTTCATATAGACACGTCAGAATTCCGTTCACGTGTTAACTCACTAAGTTTGGGTCAGTGGATTGACCTTGTGTACACCAAGGTCACGTCGTTGACTCGCATTCGATTATGTAATACACGTTCGGATTTCGACCCCTTTGTCATCTATCAGTCTCGAGTGGTTGAAAGTCTTCAGTTGGATGCATGTTAGTAATCAATCAATCACATTTGCTTACGGTCATACACAACTTATCATTTGACAGCGTCTGTAACTGTAATCACCGAGTTGTTGTACGATGTGGCACGTGTATGTAACAGACTATATTTCAGGTGATGCAAACAGCAATGCGTGGCTGTGATCAGAAAGTATTCTGTTGAACATTCTGCTCTAATCAATACACTACTTGAAAACAATACGGTTGGCATTTACATTAATAGAAGGGTTAAATACTGTGTTTGTTTAAGGGAGCTTGCGAAACGCGTAGTAGATATACAAAGGGTATCATTAAAACTATGGGAGATCAGCACAGTTAGTGTCGGCCGTTGTACGTGATAATAAAATAATTAATTTGGGGTCAAGAAGTAAAAGCATTTCGGAGATGCAAGACGCAAAGGACGGTTTTCTTACCTTATCGAAATTGCCAGCCCAAGTAAACGAATTGATAAATTCGCGTGAATTACATAGCCATGTGAATGCAGGTATTTCTATATTTCTATAGGAACACCTATAGAAATAGCAATTCTAGATGGCATCACGTAGTTTATTTGTCTCTACATTGGTCATTGACATGTCTACCAGTACTGGGCCCATCATTCTGTCTGTGACACACTCCAATGATCTAAAAATAAGCATATGAGGTAGAAAATAATAATAAATCCTAGCTGGTCAACGGGAATGCCCATGATGGGCTGACTGCTCCAAATGTGATCGCACAAACACTTAATAGTTTCTCTTGAAAACACGTAAGTCAATAGTGAGTTTGTGTTTAATGAACGCACGTTGCGATTCCTGATACACACTCATCGTTTGAATCAGAACGGACTTTTAAACTGAAGGAAGTCGGTTGTGATTTGATTAATTCCAGTAACTCCACCATCCACTAAGCAACGTCATGATATAACGAACTCATGTAGATTAAATATCACCCACAATTGATCGCAGTTGTCGCATTGCCATAGACTTTCCAGTCGGCCCCTTTCGTAAAGAAGCACTAGACTCGAGTTTCGCTCTCATTGGAACTCGTCAGTAGTGCATATCATCGCCACAGCCGGGACTAGAACTCCGGCCACACTTCTCGTGAGGCAACCGTGTTTTACCACAGCGCCACTGACTTCAAATTGGGCACGACCGAACTGTCATATTTGAACACTCAACCACTTTCCCTTGTGAGTAGTGATCAAGTTGCCCGACCGCCTCGAGAGGAGACATAGTTACTGTCTGTTAACTCCAATCGATGACCCCTCGATTAGGACTTTTCTCCAAGTTGAAATCACAGAAACCATTGACTTGTTGAGCGGTATTTTGATTACTGATGAAACGGGCCGACTGGAAAGCCTATGGGAATGCGACAGCTGCGATCAATTGTGGGTGATGTTTGATCCATACGAAAAATCAAAAATCCCCTACTACTCCTCAGTAATAGAACGAATTGTCAACGTTAAGAGCCAGTCCTAAGGGTGCCTTATCTACGTAAATTTTAGAGACATCATGGAGACAAGAAATGACCTTCCGTGTTATTCTGGTGCACTCAGTTGTATCAATCGAACCCGACTGTTTTACCTCACTAATTAATACGGACAGCTTTTCGCTATAGCTGTTGTTTACATCCGATTAGTTCACATTCCATTTAGTTTTGAACTATCAGCCGGTATGAATAGTAGTCTACCGAAACACCAGGTTTTTCCCATTAGAACAATACTGGACCCCTTATTCCATCAACCAAGGCTAAATAGGTAAGCCAGGAACATACTGAATACAGGCCTGTAACAAGTAACCATCTTGGACTGTGGTTCCAGTAGTCGATTTTTTGATATTGACCTCTCAGTCCTGATATAAAAATCTGTCCATTTTGCTCACAGGAACGGTCAGGATCTTCGTATTGTCCGAACATGTCTTTCGTCAATTCGATTGCGGATTTATTCAAATGTTGGTTGTATCTGTAAATCATTTTTGGTGCGCTAATCGTTCATCGGGTATGCGTAGCACGCGATCCAGTCATTACAGGTTGTAAACCTACTTATTTGACCAACTAGTCGCGTTCTGAAATACTCGCTAACAAGCAACCGCACTTCTTACACGATCATCCCACTCTACTTGAGCTAACTGGCAGGGACAGCGGTGGACAAATGCAACTCTTCCGTTTATATTCCCTTTTCGGCACCTTAGGGTAAAAACATCCCACGCAAGCAAGTAATGCCCTTTCATCTAAGCGAAATCCAAACGTTTCCTTTAAGTCATAGATGGAGCAAACTGGGAAATGCAACAACTCCCTATTTATTGCCGCCGATATCTTATCAGTAACATTACAGCCTCAAGGGATAGCCCTACCTAAGTATGTGAAACTGTCTACAGTCTTAGGCAGACTGCCTGTAATAAAGAATGTGGGAGTTTGAACACTCCAATCCTGAAGCGGCACTTTACACTTTGAAGGTGCGAAACACACTCAAATCACACCAGCCCAGTCATTCAAATTGTTCATCTTTAGTACACTGAGTGAAAAAGAGAGTAGTACTCGCGTATCCCATGTCTTTCGACGTGGTTTCGGGAGTAAAACCGACACAAACTCATCGGATTTCTTAAACCAGCCTTTTGGATTATCTTCCATGGCGAAATTGAACAGCGAGGAAAAGATCGGATACATCTGACGTACACCAATAAATGTTAAAAACGTGCGAATCAGTTGCCTATAATCTTTTACTTTGCTTACCGAGGGATTGTGCAATGGTGTTGTCAGATTCAGGTATTTATCTTGAACATACTTAGGAGAGACAGTTTTGGAGGACGTTAGGAACAGCCGAATGGAAGGCATTTTTCCTGTCAAAACTGACTACAATTACCAGCTGTCTATAAAAGTGCCAATGCCCTAAGTTCTTTCGCAGGGTAAAACTGAAGCCGGTGTACCCCCGACTACATCAAAAACATGTGTTCTTTGCATGCCTGGTATTTTGTGAGTATAGTGAGTAGATAAAAAATGAGGTTAGTAAGTAATTTGGATACAAAAGGTATTAGATTGATGTCTCTATGTTTGCCATACGGACGATTTGTAAACGGAACTTACAGCTAATAAGCCCAATCATTCGGTGCCTCTTCGATTTCCCGAATCGTTGAATTAACTTTGACAGCTGTGACGTCAACCTACCCCCAACAACCTTGAAAAAGTAGGAGAGACTGAATCTTGTCCGGTTGCCTTGTTACATTTCATAAACCTAAGCACCATGGCTACTTACGACCATTCGAGTCCAGTCGCCAATATGATCCGGAGGAGGCTGAATAAATTATTTGGCAAACTTTCCAACCTATCTGCAAGGCTGATTCGAACAATATACAGGAAGTGAACAGTCCTTTTCAAATATAGTCTAGTTTACACAAAATCGAGGTTACCTACAGCAACTTATGGTAAAATGGATTCTTCTAGTTTCTAAAAACAAATGTTTGTTTTATATTCCTTGACTACTAGACCAAATGATCCTCCTGTTTTTTGCACACTCTGTTAGTCAGTATGCGTTAAAGTGATTGTTGTCATAACCGCAGCCGGATCGAATCGAGCGAGACTTAATTTCATAGTTCATCGAGGTGAAAAGTGTTTATTCTGCCACGTTTGCATGGGTGTTTAGGATCACATCATTTCAGTGCGGTGTTTCATAACTACTGCAACTTCTTCCGAAATTGCTTACTTCAGTTGATTTAGGTAGCTCGTTTCTCAGTGCTTTCTAATGTATTCTGAACACCCTCGTATTCTGAATGCTAGCTAACTATTTTACCGTTACAAGTGTGTAACCTCTGAACAAAAAGCAACAAAACAAGCACGCAGAACAGCATGGTCAGAGTCCAGGTTGCCAGTCAGAAAGCACATGAGTCCTTTACAGTGTGGCGCTACACGTAACCAGCTGCTGCGTGGTCGATTAGTGTCCGTAATTGAGATGCGTAGGGCGGTCTCAAAGTGGCATAGTGGTCCTTCCCGTATTATAGTGAACCACTCAAAATATGAAGACTGCAAGATGCGCATACATGCAACAGTCGTTCGTGATTGTAGCGTACGCTAATACAATGTATACAGGACGATTCAGTGAATTGCGTTGACATAATTTGAACGAAGTAGTGATTCTGACAACGCACAAGCCACTGTTCGTTGGGATCCACTGCAGCAAAGTATTAATCTGCTCTGGAACTTAGTGCGATGTGCTCTGCAGCGTGGCCGCAAGATTTAGTCTTGGTGTCCCCAGTGACCCTGGAGTGATAATTGTCTAAAGGTAGGCTCAAAGGAATATCGGTGCTCGAATCGTATATCTGCGTCCCTATGGTACAACGAGTATCAAGACTTGAGGCAGTACCCACCAAAGTAGGCTCATAACCTAGTTGTCATATGAGACGAACATTAGGAACGTTAATGCTGTTTGACTGTCTTGGCTTTAGAAAAAAATTATAATCCCAAGCTAAAGAAAATAGTTGAAGCAAACGGAAGAGAAATGAAATGACAAATTCGTAATCACTGACTACCATCATTATCGGGAGAACGATAACTTCTGATACTGCCAAGTCGTTTGTGCCACTGAAAGAGAATGATTTGAACGACCAAAATCAAGGTACCTGGCGGTTACCTGGCCTGTCTCAAACCTACAACAATTTTCTACTTGAGGAGTCCTTGGTGTGCGCGTCACCGTAAACCCTTCTATTTCTGAGCAACTGCACTACTTGCTATTGATTGTAGATTTCGCATGCAGACGGAAATAACTCCTCACTGTCATTCGCATCACGGACTTTCTATGTGCCCATCAGCCTAAAGTCCCATACAGTAGTATGTTCTGAGGACAAACGTTTGTTTCTGTTTATGAAATTAACTTGTGCCATTTAGGGCATTAAATAAATTGAACAATATATTTGACGGTGCGAGACTATCCTGTCTTTTTATTGGTATTTAGGATATCTTAAAATTCGAAGTTGTTTGAAATAGTCTAAGCACGGCACTTAATTAGAAGATTAGACATCATTATTCCACTTTTAAACTATCTTCTAAATGTGTAGATCCTATTATCAGAAAGATAAGTTGATTGATGAGTAAATAAATTTAACATGTGTGGGCGTTATATTTACTTCTGTGAAAAATGTACAAGCTGTTATTATTAACAAAATAAAACACGGTAAGTTTAGTAGGCCGGATTGTGAGCATGCTACGTATGATTTTGTTTTACCGTTCATGTAACGAGGTTCACTCCGCGTTTTTCAACTACATAAGGGCTATGTTCTGTAAAAGGTCGATATCCGGAATGTTACAGTCTTTCATAGTTTTCAGTCGCACCGTTTTTAACGCATTATCGTTCAAAACTTCTTTTGTTAATCTTAAATCCAATGAAACTCAAATATGATTACAAATGAAAACACGTCATCAAATGTGGATGGTTGAAGAGGCACATCTGGTCATCTCTAACCACTCGTCAATCTATGAACAGGCTATGATTGCTGTCGCCCTATTTGGGCACGAACACTTGCGTGCTAACAAGACTGCTGTTAATCCTCTTCTGTCCACGCCCATCAGATTTAGCATGGCACAGGCCTCCGAGCGACCTCTTTTATTCTCCAGGTGTAACAGGTCAAACTGATGCGACAAATGTTGCATGCAAAATGACTCACTTTTGTTTTGCTCTCGTCGTCAAGGTTGACGGCCAACCTGCTATTCTTTCTGCTTCTAATAACCGCACTTCTGTACAGTGTTTAACGATACTCTATCCCTGCCCCTCTTCTTAAAGGAGCTTTCGTTCATTCATTCTCGCCGTGCGAAGTCTTGCCAGTTTTCGTTTTGACCCGAATGACGTGACAACACTTCATCGTTGGTCGTACTAGGAACTCTATGACTTTTCGACACGTTCAGGAGCATTCGCATGATCTGATTCACCATAGTATATAGTCAACCAATATTTACTTGTTGACCCCAGGTGTAGTTGTCTGCCAACTCATACATTAGATAAAGTTTGCTTCTGTACTCTCCGCGCTTGTTTTGGCAAATACTTTCAGTGAGGAAAACTGTTCTGTTACATAGTGTTGTATATCAGTGAATGAGAACAATGCACTTACCACCGTAACATGTGGTGAACGAACGACGGAGGTCACCGAACTGATGTTTTTGTATCGTGTGCTCTATCCATCAGCGCTGCAGTCGTTTTAATGCTAACATAAGTTGGTGTGTGTTCAGGTCAATTCTGCTCATATCATAAAAATCAAGAAAGCAATCAATTCTTCCTGGTGGCTACTTAACGGTTACATCAAAATAATCTATGTTAAACGAGATAATGCACCATTTGTCAGGAGTATCATAAAGCTCTCTACGGAATAAAAAAAAGAAAGATTGTCTGAAATTCAAACCGAACACCAAAAAGGGTATGAAAATAGGTGCCTGAATATAGCTCAAACATTTTGTTTTGTGGTGCGTTTTTCATGAGCCATTTGATAGTGGACGATGTTGGATATTTGAATTTATTTAGAAAAATGAACGAACGACAGATTTTCGTTGAAACTACATTACTTTGTCACGTTAAATTGCAGAGAAATGAGTGCTCAAGCAAGCAGGATGCAATATCCAATATAAAACATCAAGAACGATAATATAAACTAAACAAGATTAAGTACGGTCCATGTTCTCTGGGTATGCATATGTCCACTATTCTAGAGCTATGCTTTCATAGAACAGCCCGCGAATACACCAGAACAACACTTTGTGTGGAGGTTTCTTCACTGCTCATGAAAGACATATCAATAAATACTCTGAAGCAATTTGTTCCCAGCAGCACTTGTGACGTTTAATTTCCGCTCGCGAAGCTACTCGTTTCTACATTTTTTGACTGCCCACCTCCGGTTCTGGGCTTAAAACCGAGTGAAATATTCAAGGTTTGTTCACTTCGATTCGGTGTTTATGAGGTCAACCGATGTTGATTTAAATTGAAAAATTAACAGCCACGTAAATGCAGTAAGAGAAATTCCCAGTGTCACGTATGGATTGGTGACTGTTACACACTATGCAACAAAACGTAACCGTCTTCTTTTCAGCTAGCTTCTCCCGAAAAGGAACACTACTAAATTTTTGCCTGGGTTACAGCGCGTCCGTAGGTATATTGTGGAGATTTACCACATGACAGTTCAGCAGTGCCTAATGTGAGGTCAACTAAAAAACGACCAACATGGTTGCCACATAAAAGTGAGAGCGGGGTCGAATTTGGACATTCGCTAGAAAGTACACTGCTGACGAGGTCTAACCTGAGCGAGTATGGCACTTGTCTTCAAAAGGGGCTAAATGAAAGCTACGACCTACCGCGAGTGATGTCTGATTCATGGTACTCAAAATCTCTTGTTACTTATTCGTAGTGTTAGTATGCATTAGCAATCACTGACAATATCATCAGCTTTCTCGTTTTGTAGATTATCATCACTAACAAAATACACATCGGTTCTCAGCTGACTTGGACATCAGATAAAACGCACAACATAATAACACTGACTGCCAGAGTGAAGCTCAAAAACAGGCGCACAGAATGTAAAATCGATCAATTCATATCATACTACTACTGGCCGGAGTAATTGTGACACCCAGAAATGCACTATGAACTAAGTGACATTTACCGGTTCACTCTGGTAAGGATGTTCTCCATCCAAGGTCGTTACCACGTCAGTGATACCGGCTCTATGTAGACCACCTCATTTAACTCAGACTAAGTAAGCAGGCACTTCTGGATCAGCAATATGTTACCTTTGGAATAATGCTTCAGATTGTAGTGCACTTCAGTTTATTATTTTGCTTCACGTTCCATCAAATTACTAATCATTTATTCCAATAAATAGCGTGACTGAAGTAACCAATTCCAATTTGAGAATTGTTTGAAAGTTCTAGCAAAATTAACCTTCGTACTGTGTAGCCCATTTGGTTTTACAAATTATGCTAACTATGCCAAAGATTTTCTGGTCAGACCACACCATTTCTTAAGTAATGTGTACTGCTGACAAGGCATACTTCAAACAGAACTCAATGGGAATCAGCATATATCACGTAACCTGATATATTCTACCCATTCATTTGTTCAAGACGTAGCATATTGGACAGGAATGATTTCTTGTACACTGATTCACCGAACATCATGAACCCCAACATGAGTTACCCAAATGAGATCTCTCTACTCAAAAACGTTCAGTTAAGTAAGACTATTAACCATCCGTGTAATTATATTGAGGAAAACAAACTTGATTTTGGTAGTTCTGTGGACAGTTCAAAAGAATTGTTACCAGTTCAAGCGACGAAATTTAGCTTCATTTCATTGGACGGCCCAAGGGACGGAGCGACGTTGGAACAGTGGATTCGCCTCTAGACTCCGCTCGCATTTATTGCCAGACTAGTTAGAAATTAACCTCATCAAGTCATTCTTAATTGCAACCTCTACACACGCTACGTAGAGCATATGATTTGTCTGATCGAAAACAGTGACAACACGAAAATGTCACTGACTTCAGCTATAAGAATGCAAAATTAAGGTTCACCATCGAAGTAAAAGACAGCAACATGTTAGCTTTACTAATGAGAAGTCGGGGATTTGGTTAATTCCAAGTTACACATCACCCAAATTTGATCGCAGTGTTCGCATTCAGATAGACTGTACAGTCAGCTTGTTTCGAAAAATGCACTAGATTCGAGTTTCACTCTCATTAGAGCCAGTCAGTAGTGCATATTTTTGCCACGGCCAGGAGTAGAACTCCTGTCAAGCTTTCGTGAGGCAACCGTGTTGACTGCTTCACCACTGACCTCAAATTAGACACGACTGAATTATCATATCTGAACGCTCAACCACTCTTGCTTGCCACTGATGATCAGGTTGCGCGAACGTCTCTCGAGAGAAGACAGTCTTGTTAACTGTCCTGTTAACTCCAATTGATAACCACAGCAGGCTTAGTGAGATCGGAGATTTTGACCTGTCTAGAAGGTCCTAATCGCGAGATTATCGATTGAAGTTAACAGACAGTAACGGTGTCTCCAACTGAGATTATCGGACAATCAGAGCATTACTCACAAGCATTACTCACAGTTCGAATACTAAAGCCTCTCCTGATCTTATGAACCACGTAAGTTGCAAGCAGCATTTAACTTCCAAAATGATTTATCAGCCTTCGTTCCAAATGTGCTCATTACGATAATGAGAATAAAGATACATAGGCGAACACATGTTTTCGATAATTCATCTTCAGATCGGTACAATCAGATGAGGAGTTAATTGAGTCAGATCGAGACATCGATCAGACTTATTGAACAGAAGCTAGGTCACTGGTCTATTAATTGGCGATGGCTTGATTGGTCGGTTACGTCACGCTTGTCCATTGGTTTGGCCGCGCAGGTTGGCCATCGATCCGATCGATTCGTGGCCATGGTAGGTGCAGCGCCTGAACAAACCGTTCTGATGACGTAATACAAGCAGCCTGATTCCAATGGCCTCGGCAGTACAAAGTGTTCTTATTAGGACAGCTTTTGATGGATTGCTTGGCACGTGATATACTACTTTGAAGACTTGATTTGTTTTCATCTGTTGCCAGCTTTCAACCAGATGAGCGAGGATAGCACTATTGACCGATCGTGATTCCCCGTGCCCCAGCCACCGTGGATCGTGTTCTCGGATTCGTTTCGAAAGTTGTCTGGACGTTCGACCAATGTAACCTGTTCCACAGGAACAGTATGTATTTGTTATTAAACCTAAAAATTGGGGATGTAGAGAATTGATTATGGGGTTTAGCTGTAGCAGAGGTCTTGCTGATTGGTTGAGCCTATTTATAAGCACTTCCGCGGCATTGTCACCTTTGAACGGCACTTGAATAAACACAGGCTTCTTTCTTACGTCATGCACTTCAGGTTTAAGTAATATTTCGATCATATTTATGGCGATAAATCGTTTTGGGTAGCCGTTATCATGAAGGAAGTTCTTTGTGAATTCGAGTTCGCTTTCTAACCTATTCGCCGAACAGATTTTGCATGCTGTAGCCGTCAGACACCTCACTAGATTTCTCTTCGGTTTTAGGGTAAAAATCTGAAAGTTTGTTTACTGACCTGTCCACGTATTTTTGCGGTGAATTCTGCGTTGAATAGTTCCGCCTATTCGCCTATATAAACCAACAACTAGGAAAGATATCGTGTTTCCAGTCTCCTCCTCAAGTGTAAACTTAACTGACTGATGGACACGATTGAATATGTCGAGTACTGTGTACATATTAGTATTCGAACTGACTACGATAAATATATTCTCTTCATATCGGTGGTATTTACTGAACTGGCTGGTAGTGGATTGAAGCGTAGTACGTTCAAGCCTTCCCAAGAATATATCGGCCAGGAGAGATCCGAGCGGGGATTCCATTGCTACACCATCTCGTTGCTGACACAGCACACCGTTAAACAGCAGTTGTACATGGAATGTGCAACGGAACAGAAGCACTTTGAATTTCAGTGATGGTAAACCAATATCACTTCCGGTTTCAGACACGTAATCACAGCGGTGTGTTTGTGATTAAGGACACTACGTCTAATGAGCATGATTTCCGTGAATTCATGTTAACGTTTTTTATGCATTCGACAACTTCAAACGTATCACGCAGACTGAGCGGAACAATAGCTTCTCGGACGGGTTCAAGAAGTTTCATTAACCAATTCGCCGTTGAGTGGTAAGGCGAATTAATTGTATCAAGTATTGGACGAGCCAGTACATCAGGTTTGTGGATTTTGGTAGCCCATAGAGACGGGGTATAGTAAAACCCTGTGGTTGTAGTTGCTTACAAGTCAGCCACCGAAATTAGCACATATCCCAAGTAGTTATCCTAACAAGCTTCCTAGTGTTTCGCATGCGTTTCTTCATTGTAACAAGATTTGAAAACCTCTACAACCTTTGTACTTAGGTTGCAGTCGTCTTTTTCCAGTTCGGGTATTATAAAATCACGCAAAAAACATACTAGTGATTCATCTCGGTTCAACAAGTCTACATAAGGAACTATATACCAAATGAGCCGCATGTATGCACCGGGCAGTTTGGAGTGGGACTTGTTATGACCCTCCGATAGACAAAAACAAGAACAACGCGAAGACCACGAGCAGTATCTCAATCATGAACGAGCGCGACGATATCGTAAAACTGCACGAAGATTAGAGCGCAAGTATCTGGACCCCACTCTCGCAAATAAACATCCCTCTACCAAGTAAGGAAAAAGACGACCTTCAAACGAGCTATATGTGCTGCTAATTCCGAAGGCAAACTAGTGGTTTACAGCGACTGTATTTATAGGTTTTGAGCAGCCTTGGTCCTAGGTCACCGAACGGAGCAATCAGAGGCGAGCGCGAATTCTCAAAGTTTCAAGAATTCAGACAGGCATTCAAATTCCCAAAAATGAAGAATCAATTTACCTTGGAAAATAAAACGATTTTTTGGGAAAAAGTGCCTTTTCCCAAAAGAGCTAAAAACGTTGCATGTAGTTTTGGGTAAAAGGGTTTAACTTAATCGTGTGGAGTTGACGCACGAGGTTTATACACCCATTTTTCGTACGGTTTGTGAGTTGTGCCATGAGGTTGCAGATTTGTGGCGAAAACATTCTCAGTCCTATATGACGTTCATAGAGTTGTGGTCTTAGGATTGAACTGTTTCAGCCTATCTGAAGGAAAGCTGAGTGCCACACGACACTAGGTCCAGCTCTGTTTGTTAAAGGAATTTGATGAAGATCATGAAGACCAAGTCCAACGTCTGCCTTCAGTCTGTCCAACCTTGACGACGTGCTGTGGATGACGACATCTTTTAGATGCTAGCTTCAACAGTCAATAAGTTGACGTGTTCCGCAACCGGCATGTGCTTTTGTTGTTGTTAGTTCCACACAACCAGCTAAATTCCACCAACCAAAGCATGCACGGCCTGACCGTGAAGCCGGGATTCACTGCTGGCTGAACCCAGAATAACACTCGTATTTGCGCTTGTCGGGAGTTATTACCAGCTTACGGAACACCAGGGAACGAATGAAACTGACTGGTGGTCTTGTGCAGTGGACCAGACACCAGGAAAGGACGAGGCCGCAGACATCGAATACTGGCACAGGCAAGTTTTGTGACCTTGACACTTAATTGTGCGATTGATATCAGCGCCGTCTGGTCACAGCTACGTGGATAGTTACGACTGGCGAGTCCCAAATGAAGCAAAATTTCGTTCAACGAAACAAGAGTTTTGTTATCCAACACCCACGTTCCCATCCCACCAGCGTGCTTGCGTTTATGAACCAGAATTCCCCTCCACAACGCGGCGGTGGTTTCCAATTGCACGTCATGTACACTTCTGCCTGGTTTGTGTTGCTCTCGCTTTCTTTCTTGAGTTTCCTGTTTGCCAGTTTCCGCCCGTTGGTCCGAATTTGTTGAGTGATGACTCATCCGGTAGCCCGTGTTGTCCGCAATCCACTCGCTATGGACTTTGACCATATCCCACCATCACGTCCAAACATTTCTCTGAGTGTTGGAATAAACGCGCCTCCAATTTCGTCATCTATCACATAACGTGTGCGAAACTCGTGTCTACTTCTTCTTTTCAAAAAAGGTCGACTGGAAAACCTGTATGAATTTAAGGCTGCAATCAGTTGTGACTGAATGTCAATCTAGGACTAACCACATTCTCAAATGTTCATCAGTAACAAGAGTTGCTTGTGTCATAAACCGCTACCCGGCCGAGCATTTTATAATGCCTACTTTCAAAATTTGAATACTCATAAGAAACAGAACTGTACGACAAACACGACAAAGTAACAGGACAAAATGGAGTCAACGTTTCAAATAATAACGGATTTACGGAATTTAAGCACAACCTGGATAAAACACATCAGCAGCTATTTGTTAGGCTCTTAATAAGCTATCCAGAGTAAACCATCTGCAACGTAAGACAGCAATGGATAACCAGAGCGACGAATACCATTTAACCCATTAAGAACAAACCAACTTTGAAATATATATAGGGTAATCCAGGCATTCCGCAAGTGATACTTCATGTACATTGTGCGGAACCAATTAAGATATTTACAGAGCTCAATATGTATAGACTGTTTCTCACTACTCGCACTACCACAGAGTAATGGCGTCAGCTTACCTTAACATACTTTGCACCCATAGACCAAGACATGCGTTGTACCCGACGTCCTAACCGGTAAGGGCAGTTTGTTAGGGGCTGAACCAGTTCTTATCATCATATAAACTGAATAAATTGGGCAACTGCAACCAAAATGTATTTGTTTTTCCCGCAGATCTTTCTCTGCCTCCATCAATAACCTATAGAAATAAATCCAAAACTTGACACTGTGCTTATCCTTGCATGAACATGTTATATCTGCTCTCTATACTGTGAACCAACTAGTCGATGGCTCGAACTTTTCAATTTGAAGCAGACCAGCAAAACATGTCACGTTGTGACACACAATGTGTTTTGCGCATACCTGCAGACGATTTAAACATAGTATCCTTGTTGATACCAGACTTTTGATCTACTTTCAGCTGACACCTTTTCAACGATATTACATCGCGTATTCGCTGCTTAACTAGTTCTTTATTTGTAATTCCATTCTCGACGGCCTTGTGACACATACTAAATAATATGATCACGAGGCTGTTTGATTCACGTGGTTTGGAAAGAATGTTTGCCTTGTCATCGATTTACAATTGGAAATGTTTGTTCAGATTGGCAAGTAGCATGGATTTGTGGCTCACTTAACGAACCTGGCTGATGGCATCAAGTTCTGGAGTATCCTGTAACAGTAACCGGAGTCAGAGGACGTCCGCACAAAAAACGTCACCGCAAAAGGTTTGCAGTTTGCTGCACACATCCCGTATCCACCTGCTTAACCAAAGCGTACTCACGTATCGTGTAATATACCAAGGAAACAACTAGTTACCAAGCACTTGGATGTTAGCAGCGTCCAAACCAGTCTGTTTGATTGAAACGATGGTTCGTACGTGTATGACGGTTGTGACTCATTGTCATGCTTGCGGCACACATACTTACACATCTGTCAAGGGAGAGAGTGGCAACACAATGAAATGTACTACCTGTTACACGGCTACAAATCCTACATGCGGGATGCAGATACATGCGTAGGATAGAATAGATGCAAGGGAAACGTGAGAACAGTTCGAAAGATGACTTGCTTGATCGGTATGATATTTTGAGGAGGTTGTGTGTATCTCAGTGCTACGATGCCAAGTACCTCTTTGTAACTTCGAGAAATTAGTCATCGGCTGTAGATCTACATAAACTCCAGTAAACAAAAGTTTTTTTTGACCAGGAGTTAAAAAGCAGCCAGTAAATTTCTAAATGGTAGAGTGAGTATCTTAAAATCAGTGTCGGACTTACTTATACTTTGGAAAGTTTAATGCAATCCCAGTTGCACCTACACAGCTGTTTCAGGACCGGACCAAAAGCATACCACTTATTCACGTTTGTTCAGTCAGACTTAGCGATCCAGGGAAAGCAACATTCAACGCACATCCATGTGCTCAGTGTATTCCCGGTTTTAATCACTATCTCCAAAGACAAACAGATAAACGACTGAAACAGCAACGAGTTCACCAACTAGTGATTTTAATGGATGATGGTTATCGTCGAAACTAGTGGGGAAAATTACTGGTAAATAAAACTTCTACCGTTTATTGGGATAGTATTCGTCAGTTCCGAGTTGGCAGGAAGATGTTGACCGTAGGATCTTTCTTTTCTAATATGAGAGTATACAAAAATTGTTGACGGCTGTGCAACCTACGGCAAATTTTACTTAGATTCACTTATCATGAACTGATAGGTTGTCCGTTTTGGGAAAATTAGACAAAGCTAGTGATTACTAAAAGTAATGTGAGAACCCACACAAATTTTCACCCGAATTCAATGGGTTATCTAATTGCAATAATTCAGAAGCCAACAAACAGCGCAGTACTCTTTATATTGTCATGACCAATGAAGAAGAAAGAATACAACCAAATAGTGTCCTATGTGTAGCACGCGGAACGGCGAACTGAACAATATGGATGCAAGCGGGAACAACTGCAATAGATCTAAACAGTATATAAAACTTTGATGTGAATATGAGATCAAAGTGTGATGAAAATGAAAACAATTGACTCACACTAGTTCGAATTGATGCGTTGGTTTAGAGCTTTACTACACCGAATGACGTATCCATCGGATACGATCTTTCGTGTTGCTCCCAAGGGATTTTGAGGTCATAACGTAGATCATTTTGACGGCATATAAATACGGAAGTGTGCTGAGATAGATGGTTGATTCCGTTAGACTTTAACTCTCCAAAAATCTGTACACGAGCGACATGGAACACAAGGCTCGCGTTATCGGAAATATATTTTGTATTATTGATTGTTGACTCATTCGCTTAGCTTAGTTTAAGCATCGGGTATAGATGTGTATTTAAGGAAGGTAAAAATTGTGAAGAACAGTGAAAATTATAAAGTATAAAATACTATACGGAACGTTACATAGCGTACACGACTGAGCTAAATAAGCACATCTCACTGGGGAATGTTAATTTGTACAGCAAAGTTACAACGAACATGAAACCATTCTAAGGGGTTGCTAGAGAACTTCTCCCCAGAAGGCCACCAGGGGAAACAGGAGCCCTCATTACAGAATGCAGGCGCGCAATTTTAGTACCACACTAAAACACAATGTCCATGGATGGTTAACTGTCCGGCTGGCCAAGAGCGCAGAGGAGAAACGGAGGGAATAGTTTATAATATGCTCGGTCCCGATCTAACGGTGGGTGGTTGGTTCCAATCCGTATTTTATTCAGATTATTGTAGTGATTGTAATTCATAACCGAACACTATACGAAATTGTTGTTTTATCGCAGGAATAATCATGTTCCACATAATACTGACTACGTTATGTTTTATTCGCCTAACGTGCTGAGTTATTACTACGGCGTAGAAGATAGATCTGGGTAAGTGCTAAGCACATTTTCGATTACTACTGCGTATCCTTAAGTTAATCTTCGGTGTACGTCCATCTCAACCTGCTACGCAACCAGTAAAGATTCGCAAATGAGAAAATAAAGATGATAGGTTTATCCATTGTTGAAAGATAGCCTTCATGAATGTTCTCTCTAGTGCACCAAGTCCACAAGATCTAAAACTGAACGAACGGTGATATACCAGTACGAGGCTCAAAAACAAGCTCACCTTATTAACAAACTGCCCAGCATCAGCATGGTTTTCCATTCCCTGACTAATGTACTGCACTGGTTCTACTGAGATCGTATCCCAAAAAGCTCGAACGGATAAGCGTGGGTGCGCACACGGAAAGAATCACGTAACGGACAGTTTAGTACACACGGGGTTTCATATTTAAAGACGTTAACATATTCAGCAAATCTTACGGAATTTTGTACGCGTTTACCATGTCGGTCGTGCATTTGAGGAATACGCAGACCTATTGTCGAATGGGCTTGAGATAGGTCTGATGTATTCGAGGTGTGACAGTGGAATTAGATGTGTCGGCAAGACATTGAGCACAACTTGCCCAATAAACGTGAGTCTAACTATGTCAAGTAAAACTATCCCAAGTGTGCGTTACGCTTGACGGTAAAGGAGGTTTCGGCCCGGTGCAGCACACGGAATTAACGCGTACACGGCGGTTGGAGGGGCTTCGTGAACCATCTGCGTCCATGAGGACTTGAAAACATAAAGAAAGCTTTTCTTGCAAATGCACGAGTGATGATTACTCTTATGATTGCCCTGGACGCAGTCATCATATGTGGTTTGCCAACCGTGCCACACACTTTCCGCAGTGGATAGGTTTGATTGACGGCGGGGACAATAGTTCGTTATACAAAAGTAAAGTACAACCGCATACTAGGTGAGCTGGCGTGGCTTTCAAGTCCATTTTGACGGTGTTACGCAACCCAAGGAGAACTAATGGTTGAGTCTCTTGACAGGAGGGGTTAGATTGCCAACTGTTGGCCACTTTCCAACTGGTGGTGGAAACGTTCTACTATGTCGTTGGATTCTGGATGTTAAGTTGTGGTGCATGTGGACATGCACCGGACAACATTCAAAAGATCCATGAAAGACCCCCCCAAAATGCGGGCCGTGAATAGTGGTCACCACTACCAGATAATCAAATTAGACTAACCAACGCTCCAAAAGGGCGCCAGCCACCGTTTTTAAAGCACAATCTGGAAGCGTAATTGCTTCTAGTCACTTACTAAATAGTCGATACAAGCCAAAAGGAATGCAAGGCAGCTAGAAGGTGGCAGCTGTTCGTCAAGGTCAACGTGAACGTGGTAACGATGTGCATGTGTTGCGAGAAAAACACCACTGAGGCTCTTGGTAAGCCCACGGACCTTGGAACGCTCCTAATCTTGACAACAACCGGCCCAATCACGAACGTCGTGGTTAAACTTAGGCCATATAAAATGCTGAGTGATGGGTTTCACTAGAGCACCTACGTCAGGGTACGGTAGGTTACGCAATGCATTAAACATTGTGCGACGAAACGATAAGGGCGCTGCAGGCTTAAGTGCGCTTTGCGGAACACTACACAGAGTGGCACTCTCAGTGGAAGTTGAGAGAACAGGATATATTGTGAGAGCTGCGTTATAGACGCTGCTCCAGCTCTGAATCTCTTGTTTGCACAGCAGACACAGCGACCAAGTCGGCAGGACCAAGCGTAAAATTGCTAAACTTGTATCATCATGATAGTATGTTTGTAACAGAATTGTGGACATCTCAGACCTGCTATATATTTGTCGTGAACTGAGAAATATAACCTAAATGTTTAATTACTCGGGTGAATATCCGTTTGACAAGACAAACCGTGGATTGTTGGTTTTCAACAACGCGTCGAAAACGGCGCATCGCAAAGGCAATTATTTGCTGAATATACCTTGACGGAACTCTGCGTGTTGTAACCGTCAGGAAAACAATGCTAGAGGTTGACAATGACTGTCCACGAATTGTTGTAACGCGGTGTCAACAGTTGTCTCAGAAGCGTCGGTTGCAGTGAACAACTGTGCGTTACGGATGGGCGAGCAGAGCTCTTTTGGAGATAGACTCTTTAAGCTCTTTAAACTGTTTGCACAGAATCAGTGAAGAATAGTTTGTGACAGCCTGTACGGAAGAGATCGGTCATTGGATGCATGATGTGCGTGCAGCGAGAGATGAGTCGACGACAGTAGTTCGTCAGGCCACAAAATTAGCTAAGCTGCTACAAGAAAAAAGGTTGCCGATAATCCTGGATGGCCTGAACGTTGTCTTGGAGGGCAATCAAGTAATCGGCTTAGATCTGGTACCCTGGAAACTCGATGGCCAACTCATCTGGCTCGCACTTTGCTGAGTTGACTGTACTACCATAATCAGTCAACTTTTCGAAGAAACTCCGTAGATGTGAAGTGTGTTCTTCCTTGGAAGAACTGGCGACTAGTATATCGTCGACTGAGAGTTGAACGAAGTCTAGACCGCAGGTAGCATCATGCATGAAGCGCTGAAAAGTCTGAGAGGCACTGATCAATACAAATGTCATTCACAAAATCTCGGAAAGGCCAAATAGAGTAATCACAGCGTCCTTGAGTACGTGTTCGACTGCCACTGTAATTTGACGAGAAGAGCGGACCAAGTCAGCTTCGCTAACTTTGCCTGTGCCTCGAAATAAGTAAGAAGACTCCACATGTGCGGAATCATGTTTTACTCAGTGGCATTTATTCGGCGGTAGTTATCTCGGCATTACCAGTCTTCCGGTTTTCTTGGAACCGAATGCAATGGTGATGCCCAAGACTTACCTGAAGGGTAGATAGTCCCGAACACGGATACATGTTCCAACTCTGCCCTGACGCGTTTAGGCTTTCCAGAGGCTAACCTGTGGGGCCTAGTCGATAGGCATGGGCTCTTGATTCTAATGTGATGTGCGACATTGGAGTTTACAACGGACAGTGCGTTCAATGTACCGATTAATTGTGGGAATTGTTAAAACGTTCCGCAGAAGGTGATGGAGCGGCCGGTTTTGCGTAAATAGGGCCGGTAACTGTGACGGTCGCGCTAGTGTCATTAATGCCCAGGAGTGTAAGGCGAAAAAATAGCTTCCGGCGTTACGTATCGACTAAAGGGAAATCAATATCGGCGTCCGGTTTCCCTAAGTTAATCAGGGATCCTAACAGAAAACTGCACACCTCATGGCTTCGGCACCGTGTCTTCCAAGATATTAGCATTAACCACTACGGAGCTGTAAATTACATCGTCGTGATGTCTACATAAACAGAGATGTTGTGGAGATTGACCTCGGTCGCAGCTCACCGTCATATTGCTTAAAGTTGTGTGCAAATCAGGTAATCCTGCCCATACAGTCATGATTCTTGCAAGTGCGGTTGAAGGATGACTGACAAACTGTCTTGTCACTAAGGTGGCAGGGATTGCGCTTGTTTGTGAGGTATTGACGTCACTAAGGAGCCGAAAACATTCGGCCACTCGTCTGACGAATTTGGCAGCTTCTGATAGCGGTTCAGAGCGGGTTAAGTATGGAATCGCCTGGGCATCCTCTGCATCCACAGCTCTCGTAACAGCGAATCGACCACATAAGAACCGCCAAGAGTTATTGCGTCTCTCGAAGCGTAGTAGAGGGTTTTTTGTCATCCAGCTGTAACCTACTGAGGGGCCGCTGAAAGCGGGTCTTTTCTGATGGGGTTACCCGCCTGATTATGACCTTCTTCAAAGTAACGTAACAGCGTTTCGTGGGCCAGGTAAGGAGGACATCCTGCAGTTGTGCGAACTTCCTTTGGAAGCCTAGACACTGACTGGCCGAGCATCGCCCAATTAAAACGAAACTCAGTCATTAAAAGCAGAGAGTCCATCCCCAAGGTGACTGCACCTACCTTATATAAACCTAAGGACTTGGTACCTTCGGCAGACATGAGGAAACGTTAGATAGCCCCAAATAAATAACTTGCGAATAGAAAACAGGCTACTGAATACGGAAATTCGATCGAACCCAATATATATGTGATATGAAATAATACACCCAGGAAAAATAGTTAAATACCGTGTAAAAATAATTTGCACAAAGCGGCTGGCTCACCAAACAGCATGAATAAAAAATGTAGGATTAAAATACTTCGATTCGCCGAAGGAAAAAACAAGCCAAATTCAAGCAAACATGTTTTGTAGCGACTATACTAAATGATATTTTTGATAGTCGCTTTCACCTGTACATTTTTGATGATTTTGGCTTTTTGCCTACTTTTGTAATTTCCGCCCCGGGGCTAAAATCTCAACTCGCTCCGTGACCCGCTAGCTTGACGTGCTTTCTCTGTACACTCTATTTTCCAGGGTCGATACTAACATACGAGGGTCAACGCGCTAAGTCCTTGCTTTTCATTGTCGATTGGTTTTCGATAGTGACTACAGACTGGGTATTAATCTGTTAGTCCTGTTCCAAAAGTTTTCATCGGGCTCGCCAGTTTGCGGGGGCACATCCATACAGTTTCACCTGAACCTAATGGGTTACCTAATGGCAATAATTCCCCATGTAGCACACTGCCCGTCGTCATGTGCTGGTATCACGCGGGCTTCGACGATCAGTGAGTAAAATGTGGAAGATAAAAATCCAAACAGTTCACTGTGAAATAAATAAAAGTAAGTTAACTCCACTTTGAAAAATTGGGTATTACTGTCATCAAATTTACAGATGTTCGTTTAAGCGCACTCATAATTTCAGGCATTTTATCATGGCTGCGCTGTAGTGATCCGCACGGTGGGTTCCCAGAAGTTTGGGTGTTTTCCCTCGTAATTCGGGCTACAGCTGATATTAAGTTGCTTATATATTTTTGCAAAACACAGAGAGAGTACTTTCAGATCGTTATACTATTTCTGTTCTACCTAAAGCATTTACGAAGATATGGAATTTCAAACGCTCCCGTAAAACTTGCATTAATATGTTTCATGTTGGAATTTTGTACAATTTCACGAAGGCATATCCGAGCTAATCGATAGGAACTGAAAAATATCATTAGTATTATTAGAATGCCTGGAATGAATACTGTTTGTTAGAGTGACCTATTGTCGCCAATGCTATCCTTCATGGCAATGCGCGAGGTTTCAGCTCAACCTCAATCGGAGCATGGTTACTTGTTTTACGATACACTGGTCAGCGGTTTCGCTTGCGCCAACAGTCAGATTCTACTGCCTGAGAAACCCAAGCATCTCCCCCGAAAAGCTTGCAGCCGGTGCTAGTGATCTGGAGCTATCCAAACTGAAGATAGACACGCAAAAGTTTAAAATCGTGGTCATCTCTGATTACCATAAACACGAGACAACAGATATCGCTGACGAGTCTATCAGTTTTGGTCCGGACACTATCCACTATGTAAGCGCTTCTGACAGGACGACCTTTCAATGTGTTCTGTTCAATTGGAGAGTTAAAACGTTCATCACTTACCGACCACAGTTTCGGGTGATGCTGAATGAAACAACCAAAGGGTCCCTGAAGCCGCGCCATTGTCTGTACTTTATGAAATAGCATCTGGCCCCGAGCTGAACCATGTGCTAGTTTTGAGTCTAGTACACCGAAACACCCACAAAGCTATGGCACGAGCCTCTAGGTGTTTGAGCAGTGGCTCCATCCCTCCAAATACACACCAACCAGTTACATCCGTGCCCCAGTTAGGTTGGGTGGTCTGAGCATTCCGTATTGGTCCACCGCCGTTCTCAAGTCGTGCAACTCATGAGTGGAGTGACTGTTGATTTTGTTGAGGTCTGTTGCATCGTTATGCGATTGCTGTGCTTTGTTTGGTTAGCGTAGAAGGGTAGCCCTATGTTTTGTTCTTTTTCCGAAGAATGAGCAGTATTGACCATTTTTATTCTTACACCAGCTACTGTAACCGTTTTCCTTACTCTCAGCTAGTCTGAGCCCCGAACGTTTCTAAATGTCCAAATCAGACATTTTTCTTTCATGTTCTTTTTTTAGTAGCTTATAATTCATACCATCCCTCAGTGAATAAACAATCATTTTGCTCTGACCAAACCAATGATCATATGTCTGGATGAACTTCATTCCGTTTATCGTCCCCCATTACTGAGCGGTGCCTAATTGTCAAATTCATCATACGGCCACATTCTTCAATCGATTTCTGAGGATATTTCACATTCGAGGTGATACATCTACTTTTCATGTGTATTGATTTAATTAATACCGCACTCAATCCAGTTTTTACGAGCGCCTTTTTATTAGCCGTTTCGAAGATAGATTATCTTCTATGCCGTTGGAGATTAAGAAAGGTATTTTTGGATCAACAGATTCCGCGTAACTTGTTGTGAACTTGAATCGTTAGCGAACGATTCAATAGTGACTGCTTTATAGCCAGTGTTCACTTCCTAGGAACGTAATCACAAATGTATCGTTTGGCCCTGTCATGCTATACATCAACGTTTAGACATGTTTATTGTGCGATGGCGACGAACAAGAGGAGGCCTATGCGGCGCAGATGAACAAGCTTTATCATACGGTAGACGGCCGTGGTCTTCAAGATGTCTCGCTGTCCGCCCTCCAATTGCTCTCCGTTGAATCCTGGCCGCACTACCTCCACGATCTGTATTCGGGGCATCCAGCTCCGATGCAGTATTTGGACTGAAGACCAGAATGCTGGAAGTGATCGAAGTGACCACTTGGTTCTCTGTCGTGGCGGCTGCGGTCATCTAAAATTCCCCGCTTATATTCTCCAGTCAAACTGCATAACCCACTATGTGCGATATGCTCGGTACAACTGCATAGCCAAAGACCTGGTGAAGAATCTGTACAATCTGGGCTACGCAATCTTTGTTGGGCTATGAGTTCCATTGGCTGACTCTATCATCAAACCCGACGCCCGTGTTGGTGTTGCTGTGGTACTGAATATTGGTATAGTGGAGGACCATCAAAACCAATTTGCCCGGACAGACACGGTTTCAGAATACGAGGCCGACCATCATAATGCTGCCATTCAGTCAACTTTTTATACGGTCGGATGTGGCGTGGACTCTGTTCCTCACTCATGTATGATAATCACCTTTCATGGTACCGTGTATCCTTCTTGTTGCAATGTGATTCTTCTGCTGGGACTTCCCTCTTATGCAGACACTGCTTTATGCCTATTGACCGTTCTAGGTACCCTGAAACCCTATGGTACTTTTATATGGGAAACATGGCGTTGATTGTTGCAACTGTCTGAAGGATTTTCCTCCGTCGCAATGCGTAAGCCTTGACTGTGATAACGGTCCCGTGCTCTGAACAGCTTTCGATTCCCGTAGACGCAATTTTTTAGTTTTGTCTTATCTCGCGCCGCATTACAAGTAATTTTTATTTGATGACGTTTGATGCTGTCGTGGAAGAACTTGTCAACCGTTCAGTGTTGCCAGTGATACAGCGCCGCACATTTGACAGAGAGCTTGCTATGAATTTCCTTTTATTTCTGCAAATTCTGTCTAATTTTTGGTGTCACCGCTTGCGCTTCAATTATTCGAAGCTGTGCAAGTTTTTCTTCGAATTGAAAGATAATAAACAACCTGATCACCGAAGTTTTTCAGGCATGTGACCAGGAATCACAACAACCGTAATATTATAAATTGTGTAGCATAATTTCGATCTCTTTCATGATGACAGGAATAAGGTGTTTCTCGGGAATTACTAGACTGTCGGTTGCTATTAAGTTGAAATTAATGCACAGCAGACAAAAGCGTTTGCATTCAGATAGGCTTCTCTGGCAGCTCGTTTCGTAATGGAGCACTGGGTTCTAGCTTCGCTAGTGTCTGTGCCTGACAATGGTGTACATTTTCGAATATTCTGGTTTGAGGGCAGTGTAACTAGTAAGTTATTCAGAAAGCTACTATCCATGAAATCCAACGTTATTGATAAGGAAAGTTTGCCGAACTTGTGCTCAGCATGCAGTTCATTACTCATCTGGCCAACTGTGCTGGTTGATGATGACGTATCTTTTAAGTCAGAACTTTTAGTGTGCTGTTCACTTCATTTATTCCCCGTCGGCATGTAGAATAATATACATGGAATGATACAAAGTTCATTTTATCAGTATATCCTTGAGATACATTCAAACATTCTACAGAGTACAATACAAATTTGTTGAAAATAACTCCCACGTAAGATTATCAAAAACAAGACGTAACCATAAAATGCCGTGTAACGAGTTATAGTATTTCTACCTATTAAACTGGTACCACCGATGTTTTGATGGATTTTCAAAGCTATGTATTTCACTCTTTCAGTGAGATGACTGGCATGTTTTCCCTTTTTAATTAGTCCTCGTAACTGCTGACAAGTTTCCTATGAAGCTGTCCTGATGAGATTTGGGTTCAAGTGTTGGGGAGCCAGCGAAAGGTCACTAGGATGTAGGTATAAGAAGTCGCACACTAGAACATAGTCAATCCTGCCTTAAAAATCTCGCCAGATCATTTAATTTGGACGTTAGTCAAAGTTATCTTCATATACAGGCCAATGGAAAATGCCAATAAGTCTCACACGGAAATTCGGGACGTAATTTTCAACAAAGGTGACAGATAATTCGATCATTCGACAAAGACTGATGCACCGGACTTCAGTTCGTGAAACTACTGGTAACATGATTCAAAAAATTGAGCAATACAACTTTTAACTTTGTATTACTGTACGTTACTACTTTTACGTACATTTAGAAACTGTGGCGACTGCTACCAAGCCAACTACCTAGTACTCTTGTTTTATCACGTCGGCGATAAAAATTTACACGATTGCGATCGAGCGACAAATAATTGGACTACTGGAATGCAAGATCTCATTAGTACTGCGTCGAAATTCGGGCAGGTCAACGCTTTGTTTCCATAGTACTGAAAATATCACAAGATTCACCGATGAATAACTCACCTGACGAGTTTTAGAGATGAATGATAGAAGGTAAAATGGTTTCGTTGATACAGGTTAGTTCAACATGGCTTTAGGGTAAATAAACAACGTTGGAATTTGAGTGTGTAGTGACCAGGGATCGTGTAGCTTCTCTGAATATCCTGGCTGCAACCGTGTTTTCCCGCTTGTTTGCTCTGCACACATGATTCTGTGTGCACCTGCTAGAGGGGGCCTGATACGAACTCAGTGCCACTTTTTCCAGTCGTACAACTAATTGCACACAGTGAATGCTTGCTCTTTTCCTAACGACTCATTTACCATTTTATTCTTCAAGGTCGTTTGATCCGGACATATTTGAGCGTGGTTTAACGCACTCGTAGGTTCCTCACACTTTTCGCTTGGCGCACTTTTGAATGTCGCCGAGTGGGCTATAGCCCACCTTGCGCCTTTTTCCTTCTCCGCTTCGTTGCTGCTGTTGGTCTCAGACTAAGCTAGAGCTAACTACTTATCATATGCCCAAACATTGCTGGAAGCGTGTAGATTGTTTCCAAACCTCACTGCGTTCTTTAGCTCGTTGCCTGTTGGGACTGTGTCTCGATTGCTCTTCGGGAAAGACGCACTGAATTGTTAATGGACGAGGGTTTAACGCATACTCACTTGTCCACTATAAATGTACTCAAAATCCGCTAATAACCATTACATTGTGCGCTTCTCATCCATTTACCTCACCCTCGTGTGTTGACCAAGCCTTGCACCCAATCACTTGGGGGTTAGCTTTTCCACGCCTTCGCAAGTCAAAATACCCATCGAGTTATTAAGATATAAATCGATTTAAAGTATAGTGCCGCCAACATACATGCACCTAGTTTGACTCATTCGAAAGACGGACCATTGGGAGACAGTAATCGTGCTATGAAAAATTCCTCATTGGGCGTTACAACCGTGTGCAATGCGCAGTACGTCACACCACGACAAACTTAAAACAGTAGGCACGTTTTTCACATATTCTCCTCTCTCTGTTTCAGAAATCATATGGTGTTGGGCCAAATTACGCCTTGGACTTGGCTTCAGCTTACGTCGTATCCTCAATCCGTTTATGAGACCATCATGAACTCATTTTAAGTCAATAAAATGCCGGTAATTATGTCGTAATAATTATTCCATCATGAAGTCTATTTGATAGAGATATTCATTGGTTGCCACTACCTATCACAAGAATGCACATTCGACCGTGCCGTTTACAAGGTGAACGCTAAACTTGCATTTTTTTTATCAAAAGAAGCCACAGTAGGCCTCGTTTGGTAGGCCCTATCTGTGCAGAGGCCACCACGCATACATGCGTTCCCATTGGTTGCTCATTGGTTAGGTACCACATGCTGGGCTTCTGCCGAATGACAACAGAATACATTTTCAAGTTTCAATAATTTGTCTTTCTTTTTTAGGTAGTCCAGCACGATTCTCTAACAGTTGTATGTTTGTGAATGGGTCATGTTTGTTTGTGCTTCCGTTGTTTTCTTCTTTAGAGTAGAAAATGCCGTCTAACCCCGCTGGAGCACGTGGCGACTGCGATTCATAACTGAACACTGTGAGCTATTATTGTTTTGCCGCATGAATAATTAGGTTGAACAAACATTGATTACATTACTATTCAGTTGGCTGGCATGTTGCTTTATTTCTACTGCGTAGAAGGTAGTTCTGGGTCTGAGCTGAGTATACTTCCTATTACTACAACTTATTCTCGATCAGTACAGGGTGCATTCCAGCATTATATCACAAAATAGTCCGATTTCAACTGTGCTAATATTCTGTGCTGTACTGAGTGGTCATATATACTGTAATGTGCGACCAACATCATCAGGCGCGCACTACCCAGTAAACACGTGGCCGACTCGGTCAGGTTGGCCAGCAGTAGGCCAGACGTTGGCCCGTCTTTTCTACTCCATTGACCAACCAAAAATGAGAAACTTTGGTGAATGGCACGTTATCATGGGACTTCTTTTGTGGTTGAATAACGATTACGAATAATCTAAGAATGGCATTTTTCACTGCAATAGGTAGATGTTTGACTACGGAATATGTGGTTGCCATTTGAGGTTAAATTTTGTTCATCCAAGCTTGCTTGTCACTTGCCTCTGGTTTGGTCGGCTTTCACACTGTTGTTTTTTTTGTGGTTTTATGGATAATCTTGGATAACAATGTGTCACGTTACTCTGAATGTTTGTGTGATATAACCTACTTTTACTGTTCAGTGAGGACTTGCTACAACTTGACCTGAAGACTAATTTTCACCTAGATGTTTGATTTTTGGATCTTCATACTCCATGAAGCCATCTGGTTAATAAACTTTTGATGCACCATGAGTTCCGGGCTAAGGCTGTATTGTCGTACCACTATATATCGTCGAGTACGGCGAGAACGTCCACGACTAGGCGTCGGTTTTGTCGGTACTTCCTCCAATACTATCCCTGTCACCTTGGAGAATAAAATTATTCCATCAGAGAAACTTGGTAGTCCCTTATTTTGTCGTTTATTTTAAATTGAAGATGACGAAGATGACCAGGTAGTGAGCAACATTTATTCGTACACCAGATGACCTGCTAACGTTGGAAGGTCGTGATATTTCAAACGCCATCACAGTAAACAATGTGAGCATACGCCATTCTTTGAACTTATACGCTTCTTAGTAGGTGAAACCGGACGAACGATTGGCTACAGGAATCATGCACTGTTTCTTCCCGCTGCTTACTTTGGCCTCTGTAATCTGTGCGCACAATCTCGGTTTGATTATTGAGCGTTTTGTGCACCCATTTATACAAAACTGTTATACTGGCACTTGACAATCTTTAACTAACAGTCACGAAAAGTTTGTTGGATTACTCGTCTTCCTTGAGCCACAGCGGACGTTGCTAGTAACTCCAAGTCGAACCCGTTTGCCTACAGCTATTCAAGGTGAACCTGGCACTTATGCAAGATTCGGCTAGCGGTAACGGTTTTACTGTTAGTTTTGCGATCTACTCGCAGTGCAGCTCAAAGTACTCTTACAGAAGCGAAGTGTTTGCTTTGACGGTTTTGAAAACTCGAGAGCGGTTACGCTGGAAGTTGTTTCAAACGGCGATTCATCTCCATATTTGAACCAAACTTCGGCGTTTCGTTAGAGTCAGTGTAAATATGCAGCAATCTGAGTAGAGGTTGGAAAATTTTGAAATTATCAGACGTCATGCACATTTTTGAACTCCGCTTCTTTGACGACGACGACCAAAAGCAAACATGATTACACCTGTAGAAGCGGTAAACACTATGGGATACTCTGTCACATCCTCAATAAATTGGCTGGAGTTATCCTTTATACCGCCAGAGATATTGCTCCCGGTGAAGTCCGGCAAAGTGGACTACGTATATAAGAATATTTAGAACGTGAATGCACGTAAACAACACACATGTTCGACGTATAAGTATATATAGTACGTACGTCAGTTTGTGAGGAACTATTTAATAACACGCCGTAGTCCATCGGAGCGATTCCAGTTTGTTGGCATTTCTGGTTTACCATCATTTTAGGGTCAGTGGCAGCGAGCCTTTTGTGATTACTGATTATCACCTCTAAATTATGGGACCTTTAAAGCTGTCGCCATACCGGAATTATACGAGACTACACCAACATAATCACTTTCAGTTGGGTCCTAAAAAGGACAGTGAGTGAAAGAGTGTAAACTGACAAAAGTAAATGTGTCATAGTGAACAGAAAGTGACTGACTGTTTGGAAGGTAATATACCTGAAATTACGCTTTTATTGTTAACAGTATAGGAACGCGACCTCAGGGCTTTCCGGCGATGCGGATTTTCCTTTCTTGTGGCTCAGTCAGCTAGTTCTCTTACGGTCGGTAACATAACAGCTTGCCTAATATGGATAACTTCGGATCGCTTTCTGCCGTGGGATATCCACTCAAATGATACTGAGGATTCCACAGTACTATTGGTTGAGCAATAGGATATGCTAGGCAACCAGCCATACATCGCAACTTTAAAAGTCAACGGTAAACCTATGCCATAACTTTACCGACCGACTGCTTTAAGGTGATCAAATACTGCAAGCGGGACAGGCTAAGTTACCTGACAAGACTTTTAATAAAGATTTCCTCCCAATGAAGCACATCAAATAGAAGTAGGTAGATTACGCAATGTCCTGGAGTCCGACAGAACAAAATGTACGAGTCAGCGTGTTCCATCAAGTTGCGAAACGCAGTGTGAATTGCATACTGAAAGGCCAAATACAAACTTGTGTATCTGAAATATCTAAAGAGGAATTTTCCAACAAGTTTCGAAATCGCGCAATACAGTGTTCAACTTAAAAAGCTGGTGTAATCGGGATATAGTGGTGCTTGCTCAAATACGAGACGTTGCGTGGTTTGAAGATGCCGTTAAGATCCTGTGAACGGTTAGCCCAGAAGTCATATCTTTTATCACCCCTACGGTGACGTGGTAGATTACTGTGACAGGATAAGACTAACAGGAGAAGCCCTGAAGATAGAGAGATAACGGTATATAATTAACTAGAGAAAGTTTGTTACCTACATTACGCCCACCTAAGTATTAGTATGTCGCCCGAAAACAGTCTTTACCACCGCATGCACCGACGTGTCATAAAGGTCATTCGGTGGGTATTACGGCTCGGCTTGGTTTTCGATTGGCAGTAATTCTTACCAACTGTAGGAGGCCAATTCTGCAACACATACGATGTAGCTCAACGGGCTCAAAACTAGCTATTCCAGAAGTTATACCTGACTCGTTGTATGATATATTCGGTCAGGTTTATCTGTTTCTCGTTGATAACTGTTTTGTGTGCGTGGTGTGTGGTATGATGGCGGTGAGCAGTAACGTTCCAGGGGATGAACGAAATCGTTCCAACCAAACAGTCAAGCAGGGAAATAAAGTGGTCTAATCAACCAAACGATAAAAGCGACCATGAATAGGATAGCAATAAAGAAAACTGGTGGCGGTAACGAATGGGTTCGAAAGGTATGCAGAAAATAGGGTGAAAGACGTACTGGCAAAAGTAGAACGACTAACTGACAAATTGAGGTCCGTTGCGTTGTACACATCGCTACAACAAGGGAAGGACGACGCCAGGGAATAGGTTCAGACGACCTCGCACAAACAAAAACGGGGTAAGATGTCGAAGTGTTTTGCGTTGGTAGTGTTAATCCTGTAAGACCAACGGTTGTTTGAGCAACGCATATTCTACTCACAACGACTGTACATAGATTGGATCTAGAGTAATCGCGTTCGTAGGCAAAGAACGTCTATAGGGCCTGCACCCGCTGAGCAACCGATTCTGATATAAAAAGACGGTGATACTGACGAATCAATTATTAATAAGGTACCTAGTTAAAGGAAGATTAGTATCAACCAAATAGAAGAAGATAACAACAAGCCTTGATACTAAATCCACGGAATATACAAGTTCCGCGACTGACGGTTCATGCGAATAGAATAGAATTCAACAGTCGCGTGATGGCGGAGCATTCAACCACAAATAAAACCAGGGTACGTATGAACAAAGGTCCAGTAATGAGAAGTGAGGAAGGAATACTACTCGAGAACAAGTTTCTACAACTAAGCGACATTAAAAATTGGCAATGCATCAGGATTAACGTTCGCGGGAGAAAGGATTTGTCGCACATGCAAATTGAATTGTCGTGTCAGTCTTTGCAAGCAAGGCTCGCAATCTTTACCAAGAGGATTTTAAATGTAATAGATCAACGAGGAGGGAATAAATGAAGACAGAGAACGTGCTCACCAATTTGCCATCAAACACACGATAGTCGTCACTCGATGTAAACAGATGCTCTATCAGATACGTCAGCAGATATGTGGAGCTGAAACAGTTACTGTGCAATTAGTTCACCAGGCGAAAATCCATTCAGAATGAGGCGACAGATGAGGTTTGAAGAAATTCCCGTTCACTGTTGGAAGTAATCAAATTAAAATATGATTACGATGCTTCAGAAGAAAGGTATGGATGGCATCATTAAAATTGTGCAGACAAAACATGCCAAAATTAACAATAAAATATACCCGTGAACTGTGTAGATTCAAATGATATCAGCGAACTGTAACCTTGTGCGCGCCAGTTACAGTTATTTTTACTTACCTGAGCCACTTTTATCCGTAATGCCTAGGACACATCTTGGGTATTCGGTGGTCAGGCATGATGATAAACACTATGGTACCGCGGCGAGCGGACGTGAACGAGATGGAAGCCCTGCTGCTGCTGAACCAGTTGCGTTTGCTAGATCACGCTCGTCGGATGGACGATGACCGTATCCCGAAGCAGGTGCTGTACGGACAACTGAGATCAGGTAAACGAAATACTGGTAGCCAAAAGCGAAGATACCAGGATGTTTTGCAGGTAAGTTTATCACGTTCTAAAATTGAGTTCAGATGTTGGGAAGACTCAGCGTTGAACCGGACTACCTGGAGGAATACAATTCTGACGGATGTCCGCGGGCTCAACGAGCAGTTATTGCGCGGCCGAGAACGAAAGCGCGCGGTACGCAAGGGAACCATTGGTGCCATGGGTCGTGATGACATGACTACATGGCGTTGCAATGTGTGCGGCCGCGAGTGCGCTGGTCGTTTGGGACTAGTTGGTCACCAGCGTACTCACAGTGTTCCGTCCGCGAAGAGGCTACGAGTACGTTAGACTCGGGTAGTTCAATCGGTTTACCCATTTTATTTTTGTTAATGATTGCAACGATCGAGACTATGATCGTTTGGCAACTAATCCGCTCCTCTTTTTCGAACCTCAGGTGTCTGCGGTCTTCTACCTAATTTTTTCTTGAGCTTTGTTGGCGTAATGAATGATGAATCGTTCGCCTGACCCTTTCGTATTTCAACTTTGAGTTTTGTTTTTCAAATTTATCCTCTCCAGGATGCGCTCGTGTACTGAAATGTTTCATGTATTACATTTTACATATCTTTCTTCTTAGTATAGATCTTGTAATTGCAGTCTCTCCGTTTATTTTCCAAGAGATAGGAGTTTCTTTTTCGTGTCAACTATTCAATTGGCTAACCAGCATTGGCCGGCTGAACACAAACACCTCACTCACACACCTACGGGTCTTACACCTCTGAGTCCGCACTGGGTGCATGTTGTGTGAGTGAAACCGAAAGCGATGAAGCAGAAGCCACTTGAGATGATGGTTTACCACGCAGGCATCCTTTGGCTCCAGCCACCGTGACAAGCTAATCCATTTTGGATGTTGCCAACCGTATTTTCACAACATTAACCGAACAAAGTTAAGAACTTTCAACACTTACAGAGATGAGCAACGGTGTAGAAAGCGATGTATCGTTCGGGGGCTAGTTAACATCAAGGCGAAATACAATACTAAACGTGTACATCAACACCATTATATTCAGCCTGGTTCATTCCACAAAAGCAATGCAGGAACTACCTAGAATGTGTTATATGATTCGGGGACGTGCGATAATGTTAATTTCAATTTCAGTCCAGGAAATGATGAGGGCTTGCGCCTGTTGACGTTCTGGTGTCTGACTGGTGTGATCCGCAGATTGACCACACTGCGTTTACTGTGGAAACGGATGTGTTCGGTAGTGGTCTAAGAGTAAGAATAAAAGAAAAGTGTTGACAACTCCTGGTTGCTCTGACGCAATAGCAGATCATGTTTAGATTAGTACTGAGTAAGTAAAAGGTTGCTGCAATATGTGTCTAACTCTGTTTTGATTACATCTACGTTGCAGGCCTCAACGATCTTTGCAGGCGGTTTGTTCCACGGGCTGACTACCCGTTTTGTGAAAAACTTGAACCGACCAGATAATGGTGACCCTGTTTTCTTGACCGTGAACTTGCGACCTCTTAACCCTTTATCCTGCCGTATCACAAACAAACATGTCATGGGATTAGTGCCGGTGTGGTGGATAATCTGGTACACTTCAGCACGGTCCCTTCTACCTGCCGGCATTCGAGCAAAGATAAGTTCAACCAGCTTAGTCGGGTTTAGTAGCTTAGACACTTCATACTCCATACCTGTGGCGACCTTTCGTACCTTTCCGAAGACACCTGTTTTTTGAGATGCGGTGACCAAGCCTGGACACAATATTCCAAGTTATGGCGAACTATGGCCGAGTACAGCGGGATGAACACTGCTGAACATGGGTTGGCGACCGCGGATTTCAGTCGATAAAATGCCAGCCGTGCTTTTGTCGCGGCTGCGGCAAACTGAGAACATAGAGCAAACGTGCTAGTAATACGGATACCTGAGTTTCTTGTTTGCTGTTTAGTTGCTAGTTTGACCCTTTGTCCAGGCGCACTCCTTATATACGTGGGGGTCGGCTGGGAAGCGTTAGCGAGTATATGATTTTTGAGAATCTTCAGTGGTAAATCTCATTGTAACGTTAATTTGCAGACTTCCAAAATGCCTTCCTGGAGTGCGTCCCAATCCGACGCATTTCCCATGTTCAAGGTTGTCGGGACGGCACCGCTTAAGTACGAAAGGATGCTGAAGGAATAGCAAGTAATTATAAGAAAGACTACAGGACTGCTTTATAAGAAGGGTTGTATACATACAAAAATAGAACTCGTCCGGTTCACTCGCTTATTGGCTGCTGGGAAAAGAGATCACTAAGTGACACCGCTGCATCTCGATGCCGTTTACAGCGTCGTACTTCACCATTTTTATAAACTGACTGATAAACATTGAACTTCTATTATAAGGGGCGTCACACACACTGTGCATGTAACAATAAGGAAATTGATGTCATGCATTTTGAGATTCACGCTGATAGCTCCTTTTATTGTTTCGTGTCAGGCGGTCCTCATACGTATAACTCAACTTGTTTCGTAGACATGGACGATCGGCAAAAAGTGACATTCCCTCATTACTGAATCCGTCAAATGGTCAACAAAACTGTGATGACGTGGTATTCAAGTGTCACTGACTTGACGTTGTGCGGCCCACTGCCTCGCCCCTGTGTCTCCCAATACTTCTATAATTACTGTTCTCTTGCGTCCCTTCTCTGACTTCAAACCGTGCGGATGCTGCTGTGTTCGAGGTTTTGTGTGTAAATTGTCACTTGCCGTCGTCAATTCAAGTCTAGCTTCGTGCTTTTCCTTGAATGTCGAATTAATTCAGCTTGCAGCGATTTTTGGAGCCTCACACGATAGTGGCACGCGACTGCATGGGCTGGTGGGCGATGTGTTACATTATAAAGTCATTTTTCATGAAGAATTTGGCAAAGCGGTCAAATGGACGCCCTTTACTTGGTGTTATTCGCGCGGCACCTACTGAGATGGGCACTTGTAATCACGCTATTTCCTACAACCTTGAGAGGTGTGTAATGTACAGTTCAAGGATCTTCCGGTTTTACAGCAACGTTTTTGAAATATCTGGGAAAATCGCCGATTTATTGTACGATTATATCTTAGTAACTCGACAGTTGGTTCAAATTTTTTTGCTGTCAGTTTCCATTTATGTTATTATTCTTTGTTCGCCAAAATTTATGTACACTTACTGTTAATCGTTAAGGAATAACGTCGCTCATCACATTATTTGGGTCACAGTATCTATGAGCAACAAAATGTTTACAATTATGCATTATACAACAATCATCACTGTTTAACGTGTCAATATTTGCTCGGTGCAACTACTTACTCGCTCCACGCTCCACCCCTGTTGCCTAACTCTTTTGATAGCGCTCGCACTTGCCGCATTTGTTCAAAATGACGTGCACGAGATTCAGCGACATCGGTGGACTAGAATTATCGAGTAGTTGAGGCCGATTCGGCTGCTTTATGAATGTTCAAAAAGGCATGATGTGCCAGACGTTCCTACGGTGGTACCACATTAAGCGTACTGGCCTCAAGGAGGACCAGTACACTCTGCTGGCCTCTTCAAAAGTCCGTTTATCTGCATGAGCTGCCTTTTTTTCGTGATGGCTGCAATTCGTCTGGGGCTGTATCCGTCCGGCTGCTTGCCATCCGCAGTGAGCAGACACGTTCCAGTGTAGTTGCAAGGCGTCTAAAAATGCTGCACAAGACCGCAGTCAAAAAAGGCCTGATTAAAACACAAATGGCTTAATCTAAAATGAAGTGGAAACTGAACTTACTTTACGAGCACATTGCGCTCAACCTTCCCGAAATGGCGGTAGCTAGCAAGGCAGCGACTTTGTCCACAGCTCAAGTTGAGCAAGCCGCCACGAACTTGAGGGACAAGGCGCTACGTGAGAGGAGGTCTTTTTTGTGGGGACGGTTTTCCCATTTCCCTCCAAGTGAACAAGACACAACGGTAATAAACACCTAGTTCTCTCCAGAATCAACAGGCGGTTTTTGTCAGCAGACTTCTCTCCAAAGCTGCTAGGAAATCACCCGGATTTCTTGTGACGTTACTCGCGAAGTCAACACAGGAAAAGTGTTAGACTGAACAGTTCTGCTAAAGCAAAGTCATGCTAATCTAAAAGCGGCCTCACTGGATCGCTCATTGCAGGAGCGGCAGGAACGCTCCGAGCTTGATAGAACCAGGCCACGTATTAAGGCTCACCCCAACCTTCAATCTGAAGCAGAAGTCCTTATTCCTTTTTTCAAGAGGAAACCAGTGCGTCTGAATGAATCAACCTACGTGTCCACACCCAGCTTGGAGGAGGCTGCCACATCCCCTTGGATGACCAAGCATTTTTGGACGTGCACGAATATGAACCAGTGGCAACATAAGGGGCTACATACAAACAGTTTTGCTTCAAACCCCTAACCATCCCAACTTCAATGAGTCCTGTTAAAAGTTATTTTATTCCTAAGCTTCACAACCCAATGGGCCTGTTTGGTTCATTTCTCACATACAGAAATACTCACACGTAACTCATTTTAGCCGCATTTTTCTCTGCCGGATCACGATCATTTCGTTCTAAGTTCTTTTTTAACCTGAAACCCCACCCACATTTTCGAGGGTGCAAAACTGCAAACCACACTGCAGCAATTCAAAAAGTGAAGGCGGCCTAAATGTCACCGGCCTTGAGCCAACAGAAACGGGCGAAGCGTCCCAAAAGGACGTTCACATATGCTCAGGCCGTGATGAAACGGTCGCCACTTTCCGAGGAGACTCAGGAACCTCTGATGTTGTCCACGCTTTCACTCTCGCTATTAAGATTGCTTTCCCGAACTTTTTATCACGCCCTTCTAACTCTTTTTGCGCCCAGCCGAATGAGGCGATCGCTATCAAGTGCGTGTGCATTAACTGTCTGAATCTTCTAAACAAACTACCAGAAATCAAACAGGCGATCCACAACACTTGTCCTAATATCCTTGTTTTGACAGAAACGTTGCTTTCCGCAGATATAAGCGATAACGAACTGCATGCTCCTGGATGCTCATTGTACCAAACAGCCATCTCCCGCGGACACATGGGAGGTTGTGTTGTCTTTTTAAGCCAGAAGTTGACAGTACCAACTATCATAGGGCAATTTACTTCCCCAGTTTCATAGTCGTGACACGCTCTTTGTCTGTGCTATTTGCCGATTGCCATCATGCAGCACATCCGACAACGAGGTCTTTCTTGCCGCCCTAGACCGTCTCACGTCTACCTAGCGTTTATCCCTTCTTATCATTATGGGTGACCTCAACGCACCAAAATTAAACTGTATAGCTGCTCCTGCTGAGGACCCCAACTGCGGATTTTCGAAATCCATGGCAGTATTGATCTATGAGATGTCGAACTTCCAACACGACATCGCCCAGGACAAAGACCCCTCCCTGCCTGATTTGGTTTTCACCAATGAACTTCATCTGGCAGATAGAATGGTCACCAAACTACTGCTAGGGCATACTGATCACATGTTACTAGCTTTCATTTTTATCTGTTACTGGTTCCGAAATGCCGTAACAGAGATTCCCTTCAGAAATTTTCAGAAAGATGACTCTGACATATTAAAGACATTCTGAAGTACATTCAAACTTGTGTCCGATTCAGTGAACGCAAACTACCTTTCTTTTGAAGTTGCCATTCATGAAGCTGATGAAGCATTTGTTCCTGGCAAACTATGGAATTCCTCATTACACTCACTGCTTCCGCAGAGCATACGTAATCTTCTGGACTTACGTTCCAGCCTATTCTCTAGGCGGAAGCCTACGGACAAGCCGGAGGATCTAGAAACCATTCACTGCGTACGGAACAGATGCAAACGAAAAATTCATCAACACACCCAACAGGCAGATTCAAAGTCCTCCTGGTGGCCCCCGAGAATAAGAATTTTCTTTTCAAGTACATCGCCAGAAAAAGGCTAAGCCCTCAGCGCTTTCTCCGCGGTTTCCGAGGGCGACCTACTCCAATCCCAGGTTGCTGCCGAAGTGTTCAGAGAATACTGCTCGGCAGTTTACGCTGTGGTTCCGCCCAGTTGGCATCCGATTCTCCTCGGGAGAAATTTTCAGTGCCCACTTCTACCAGCCAAATTCTCTGTTCGACGTTCAGGATCCCTTGCTCAAGACCATACCTTACATTTCAGTGAAACAAGCCGGGATTCACCTCCGGAACCTCAGAGGCAGCCCTGGGTTTGGCGGTGCCCCCCATAGTCTGTTTAAACAGATATCTCGGATGAGCACTCTCCTGGAGACATGGAAAGAGGCAATTGTCACACATATATTTGAGGCAGGCGATCGTCACTCTCCTGATAGTTGCCGGCCAATCAGCCTCACCAGCATCTCGCGCAAGGAAATGGAGCGCCTGTTAAACCGCGTCATCGGTAAGCACTTCTTTTTGAGTAACCTTGTTCTCTCAACTCAGCATGGCTTTCTTTCTGAATGGTCACGCAGAACCAATACGCTTATCTCGATGGGCAGCATGAGAGAGGCCAAATACAGTGGTCACATCTCGGATGTCTTCCTTTCCGATTTTCGCCAAAGCCTTAGACTGTGCCCCATGCTGTCCTCTTGTACATAAACTGGAAGCTCATGAGAAACAAAGTGAGGTTCTTCGCTGGGTTACATCCTTTCTTGGTAACATGACTTTCAGAGTGAAAGCTGGATCAACCCTATTCCGAATTCCTCGTACTTCGCTGGCATTCCTGAGGGGTTCGTTCTCGGTACGTTGTTGTTTCTAATATATATCAATGACCTTCAAGACCTTATTTCTAACAACACCCTTCTTTATGCTGATAGTTTAAGAAACTGGTATGCGCGTGGTCCGACTGCTTTGCAGACTAATCTTAATCGTATTAAGTGGTGGTCGGACGACTAGAGTCTCCCTCTAAACGGCAGCAATTGTGCACATATGTCGCTCTGAGGACACTCTGGGAACCGAGTCGTGATACATGGTGCAGAAAGTGTAATAGATATCGCGAAAGTTGACCTCAAAAAGGACTTGAGGATTTGACATTTGACAGGTTTATCCTTTTCTTATCACCACCAGACGGCCGGCAAAAGAGATATAGGACACTTGGGATGATAAAAAACCTTTCCTCGAATAGGCAGGCATGCATTTTAGCCGCTCTACAGGGTATATAAGACCACTGTGTGAGTAAGCTAATCAAGTGATATACTCCGGCTTGAAGTGGGACATATTCGCCATCGAAAGCGTCCAGCAAATAGCCATCGAAATGGTCATTGGATTGCAATATTTCGCATAAGAATCTCGTGATAAAATTCTTGAACATTATTAACTTGAATTTCCTAGACTCTGTGGCGACGTAATTCTGACGCACTTCCTCATTAGCCCGGGGCTCATGCAGGAGTTATTTACCCCAGTAGTTGACAATAGTCGAAAGGGTCGTGACAAGAAGCTCTACTGTCCTACCTTAGGCAACAGCTCTTCTAATACAGGGTTATCGGCCACTTGCACGACCTTCTATTAGAGGTTTTTGGTTGCTCTTCCAAGGCCCGTTTGAAAGTGTTGTCAAATTCTTACTTACTTAAGAATTTGTTAGATAAGTATTCTGTTCTGTTGTGTTAGATTAGTACTTCACGCTGTTCTGGACATTCTTATAGTGTCCACAATTTACAGTTATATTTCACAATTAACTTTTGTACGTGTTTGTGTAAACCATTTTGTTTACTTCATCTGTATAATCATTTGACACTGTAGTGGAAACCAAGAAAGCAATCAACAATGTTACAAAATAATCTACAATAACTGTCTACAATAAATTCCACTACACTAAGTTCGCTATACGCTTGGAGAAAGTTCCTGTTAAATAGCAAACAAATTCCCACTAATCCAGTTCCTCCAGTTCATTAAAATCCACTGTTGCCACAGTCAACTGCCGGTAACAACAACCACGTGCATGCAGAAGCTGAGGCGCGCGAGGACGAAGCGTGTATTGATTCAAACAATAGACAAGGGTTTATATGTACAATGAACATAATAGGTATGAAGAACAGCATATAGCAAGAGAACAAAAGATTAACAGACTCTGCAACACCATCACCATCAATTTTTGAAGTTAATCGTTAACACGACTAAACGGAAGCCACCATGTACCGTCTCTGTCTTTTTCACTTACCAGGATTATTGATCTGGTAAATTAATTGCGCGGCGAAAGATTTTAGCCCCACGTATCAGCTGATGTGTGGAAGCTCATCGTTCATCATCTTACGCCGCGTGCGGAATTATTTATCGGTCGTCTAACAAATCTGCTCCTTGGCGCTGTCCTTCTCTTTTTTGGTGGTCGGCTCAATACATAGGACCTTGACTTATTAGTGAGTCGTTTATATTTTCCTTGACAGGTCTTCAGTTTCATTTGTACGTTATCGTTACAGCTCTTCTTTGGTATTACCATGTTTTGGTCACTTTTATCATTCGAATTATTAAGGCCACTGCATTCTCTGTAACCCCCGAGGGCTGTGCTACATCCAGTTTTCATTGACTGTCTTTCAAGTCAACGGAAAGCTGGTGACATCGAAACGGGCAAACTGACTAGATCCGCGTGACTTGGGCGTCGAACATTGAACCTGTGATCAAATCGCTGAAATCGCTGGAAATTGGTCTATTAAATCCAGTGGCCTTCAAACGACCTTGGCATTAGTAACGCGTAAGCGCTGCTTTCAAGCCATATGCCATCCATGGTGAATCCAGTAAATGCCACCGTCAATTGCACCCAAGGCCAGGAATCGGTTATTAACAACCTTCATTATAAAATGTCCAAAAAAATCGCTCAGCTAACCAAGGTATGTTTGACTTTGAGCTGGATTAATTTTTTGTAAATTAGGTGATTTATATGTTGAATAATAAAAACGAAGACACCGAGAACATGCTAGAAGACCTGATTGAAGCCCACAGAAGAGAACTGGACACCATCTCTGTGAATGAAAAATTTACTAGTGTTCGCTATCAGGAGATGATCGAAGAAGAAATTCAGTATCGTTCTCAAATTTCCGCACTCAACACGAAGATTAAAGAGTTTGTGTCGGATTTACACCTTCAGAAAGAAGTAAGTAGGCAGCTTATGGGATTGTGAACAAGACAACTGTTCCGTATAATGAGCCTGTACACATCATATACGGTGCCGTATATGATGTTTGGCTAAACAAATAACTGGTTTATACGTACAACAACTTCCTCAATTTTACTGTAATCCATTTGTGTTATGCACTTCATGTATTATATAAATAGGCAGCACAATGGCGAACAAGCGATTACATATATTCTCATTAACCAGATTTTTGGTTTTTGACCAATATATTGGTCAAAAATTCCATCCCTAAATTACCCCTAACTTAATTCCTAGTTGGTGCTAGCAGGGGTGGTTGACAATGTTCTTTCAGGTTTCAGTATACGGGTTCGATGCTGGAAGTCCACGGTACCAGGTTCTAGTCGATTCATCTGTTACAGTGTGCAGCGGATGTCCGTTAACCCGAAGGAAAGTGGCTTAGAACAGGGTGTGTTACCGTTCTTGAAGACTGCAGAGAGCATCAAGATCAGAGTAGAGTTACGACTCTATCAACGTTTTAATTAAATACAAATCCATGAACTTTTTGAAGCAATCTTTAAAGTTGCAACCAACGAGTTCAGAAGGGGGATCGTTTCAATAATGGATGAACCTGCAAGAAAAGAATTGCTGTCTAAGTACGCTTTGAGGACGGAGCTTGTAAAGCTCCTTGTCACGAATCCGTCAACCACTGTCCGATTTTAAGACAAAGAACTGCTCAAGGAGTCCTGTTTAAAAGAAAAAAGGCGTGAGAATTGTGAACGCGAAATCTTTAGAATTTAAGCAGATGCAGGTCAAAATTTTCAAGCCACGACTCATAAGTCACATGTCATGTACGATTGGTCGGATTAGTAGTCATCAGCTGAATCCACTCATTAGCAAATATGTCTTTCTTCACGTCGGTGTACACCACTTGATGAACATGTTCAATCAGCTATCTTATATAAAAACCATGAGGCGTTTGAATTACTTCCTTGTTTAGAAAGAAAAAGGTCCATTCTCTCATTTCAAGAATGGCAAGCTCCTATTCTTGATGATGAGAGAAATACAGATTAAGCGACACTCAGAGTCCCAGATCTTCCCTCAAATTAAATCTTGTGATGTATATTCTGATGATTTTACTGCAAATTACGAAGGAATTGCCAAAACTTCCGCCAAGCGAGCGCACTTTTTGTCATTCAGGGGGAGAATTCAGTCGCCTGACCACCGCTTAATTGCGTCAAGATATATCAGTGATACATTAGAATTACTTATATTTCAAGAACATTCTTGAATCTCATAATCTTCTAGTTTATGTCCGAATGGTTCATGTCCAACACAGTCGAACTCTTTAGGGAACTGGAAGAAAGTAGCGTGTGAGGTTAAGCCATTGTCTTTTACATTCGTCACACTATCCGTGAAGATCAGCATATTTGTTACGCATGAACAATTAGTAAGGAAGCCATGCTGCACGGAGGAGATGAGACATTTCCCCAGGAAGTTTCTCAAGGTGGAGCGTTTTAACAAGTGTTCCACTGTCGTGTATATAATTATAGTAAGGCTGGGTACCCGGTAGCTAGCGAGGGAGTGCCGTTCCTCTGCCTGGAATTTGGCGTGACCGTAACTTTCGTCCATGCACCAGGGCGAATGCCTACGTGGAGGACCTGTCAAGAGAACTTGCGTAGGGGTTCAACTAGACTAACTACCGCGTCTTTAAAGATCCTATCTGAACCCATCGTACTACACCAGTTAACCTTGAATAGGAGGTTTTCAGCTTCTGGCATGAAGAAGTCGGCAGTAATGGGCGGCTGCCCAAAGTTTCGCAGAGTTAGAGTAGGGTGCCAGTTCAGTGATGCAGTGTTGTAAAACACCAAATGATGCTGCTTAAATACTTCAGCAACTAGTTGCGGAACAGACGAAATTTGATTGCCTGACAGTCGTACGGAATGAGCTACAGCTTCATCCTTTCTAAATCGACACATTTATTTAATTGAGAAGCCTTTGTTTGCACTAGTCCCCAGCAGGACTTTTTTGTACGAGCTTAGTGTGTTTGCAGATTTCTGGGTTAAATCTAATTCGAACAGTGTGAATGGCCGTCAGGCCCTTTAGGTTGCCTTTAAGCCTATGCTTCATGAAAAAGTGAGGATGGTTGTCAAAGAGACAACATATTGCACGCGGAAGAGGTGGGCAGGAAGAGAGAGTGCACAGCTTGCGGGGTACAAATAATTCACCAGCCTTTCGGATTATCTTTTGAAATGTGTGGTAATGCAAGTCCGTAGAGACAAAAACAATTAGGAATCAACCAAGACAGCATTTCGGGATGCAGAAGTAGGCCTGACTTAACTTCCAAAATGTAGATTTTTATTGGTGTTTGCAACCAGTGGAAACTAATATAGAAAGTCAGTAATGAGTGGTTGCTGTGTCCAAGTGACGGATTGATAATTGTCTTGTCCACAAGATGACTATTATTTGTAATATCTGGGTGAAGAGGGTAAGGTATCTGATCAGGATGATGTAGCATAAAGATGATTACATGCTGCATTTACGCGTTTGCCTTATTAGCATGGACAACATCACTGAGGAACCGTTCTCACAGTCCAAATGTAACATTGGCAACTAATTTATCTTGAAAAAGTTGAAGTCACCCGTAATAAGTAGACGACAGAAACGCTGATGTCCTAGGAATTTTTCTAGACTTCCACCATAAACATCGTCACCCCAAATATTACATGGGGGAAAACGACATACAACCACCCACTATGAGTGTGTTCCGACCGCGAAGGGCTAGAAGGCATCATATCTATTGGAGGACTGAAAATTCTTGATGACACTGACTGTCGGGAAACTCTGATTAAGGTAGACTGCACAGTCGCCCATTCTCTTTCAGATGAACTCTGCACAATACACGGAGCACACAGAGACATTCTGATCAATATCACTGATGTCTGATGAAAACTGGGTACTGGTGAAGCATAGATGTGAGGAAAAGCATTATAACCAACCGTCCGATTTACGGAAGCTCAGTAAACAAGCTCAGACAGTTTTCATGCATGCAACTTAAAGCTACTTCCTCGTTTGAGCTTGTGAAAAGAGACAGAGGGTTCAAGCAGGATCCCTAGAAAGAGGAGTAAAATCTGAGGGAGGAGACGGGAGCGACCGATTTTCATTGACTGTCCTCCCCCAACAGGTAGCTTTTAACATCACGCTGCGGTGCGGCGGGCTCTTTTCCATGACTTGGGCATAGGTGGTCGTCCCTGTAGGACGCTTGACTTGCTCTTGCTCTATTGCGCACGACGTCTTACTGGCCACATCCTTCTTTAGAACCTTTGTAAGGCGGTTCGCCATATTCATGCATGGATCGTTAGGCAGTGGCTGGCTTTAACTTGATAAAATTCAGTCCACTCAAGAAAAACACTGAAGGAGTCGGCAAACTTTTACCGCCCAAAGTTTAGGAGAGAAGCCCAATGGACCGTCCCAATTACGGACTTCAGGAAGGAAGAACCCCGGCACTAACGTATTAAAGGTTGTGGGATTTGGTGACGCCAAAGATGACACAAGAATCGTTTTCCCTGTTCAGATAACTTCATTTTGAAGCCTGAGTCTTTGTACCAGGTGAGCAAGGAAGAACTCGGAGGCTGGTACATTCTTTTGAAGGTGCCAAGGGATTAAGAAATAATTTCTTGGGGAGGAGAACGATGACCGTTACCTTTACCTGGATCTTTGGGTCCGCCTTAATTTATGCCGTAGTGTCGACCACTTGACGAAACATCTTTTTCTTGTACAGTGGCCAATTGAGGCAACTGTCAAGCTGGAAACGCACCAACGAACGTTCCGTTTGTGACTTCGTTTGTGCTAATATGACCAACCAATGATAAACCGTGATTTCTTTAAAACTGTTTTACACCCATAGATTTGGCTTCTTTTTTCATGAGTACGAACAGCTTACTGCGTCCAGTAAGAGGTCTTCTCCTGATTAATTGCGTGGAAGGTTTCAATTCGAGTATGATTTCTAAAGCTATTTACAGTCTCTAGTTCTGAATATTACAGCGGTACATACAAATTTGTTGACTCAATGTGTCCGACTAGAAAATGCCATCTGCAGGCGGTTCGTCCTTGTTTATCACTGTCCTCATGATCTATACCATATAGTTTCTGTGTGATCATAACAAAGGTCGCTAAATTGACGTCGGTCTGCCCGTGGCCGATATGGAGGGTTTACTATTGTTCTGTACTGGCAACGGTTACCTTCGATTAAGTGGTGCGTTTTGTCGCCAGATTGATAGCGTTGCTATGGGTTTACTGTTAAGTGTTACCCAACATCTTGGTGAACATGCTTGGGAATAACGAGCTGAACGAAACTATTAAGACAACCAGGTAATGTCGACAATATGGGGATAATGTATTTTGCGTAGTGGACAAAGCGCAGGATTTGCGGAAGCGTCTTACAAGGGGCTCTGGAACAAAAAGCTGTTGGTAAGATATCATTTTTAAAGTTCAAACTAACACAAAACAGCTGGGTCGTTGCAGCAATGTGTATATGGGAAGAAAACCTACAGCGGGTATTATCTACACATCTACGGTCATATATCGATTAATTCAAGACGGAACCTCGTATGTTGTTTGATCAATAGAACAAAAAGAATGTGTACAGAAGACTCAATAGAATAGGACTTAAACAGGTCGAAGGAGGTCCTCTTCAATAACACCTACTTCTAAAAAGTTATTACCAGGAGCTTGTAAAAGAGATCATTGCAAGCCTTGATCAATTCAGTTGATAATGAAAGGTTTACCTAACTCTGCCGTTTAAAGGAGATGCAGTAGCCCAGTTGATAACACGCCAACTAACTGATACGATCAGCAGTACCTACTGTGTAGAAGATCCTGTTGTAATATTTCAACCAAAACGGACGGTACCACTTAATAACCATTTATTGGTCGCACCACTAGATGGTTATTGGAAAGAATTCATGAAAGCTGTCGGGCGTGGCCTGGATGCAGAACAAAGAATTAAATCATCCTTTCTGGCCGTGACCGATAAACAGACACTGAGAGGCATTTCTCGTCGTCTACCGTGTCCCGGCTACCCGGTAACGAAAGATAAATGGACACATACTGTTTACAACCGAAGCGGTCGCAATCCGTTTATGCTGACCGGATTTGTGTGTTCAAGAACAGTTCGTTCACACCTTGGAATAACTGTAGCCAAGCAGACATCTAACTTACGCGACAGTTTAATCCCGTTCCTTCAATTCATCTCAATTATCATTGACTTTCTAAAAACCTACTTCATCCGTGAGCATGGTCAAAACGAAGTAATGTTTGTGCTTTGTTCAGTCACCATACCTTTGTTCCATTCTTGATCAACAACTTCTCTTATTGTCGCTTAGCTTGATATGTAATTGCACCTGTCTAAGATGAGAATGAACTGAAAACAGGTCCGTTCCCCAAACAATTGGTTCTCGTGATTTCTACGGGGATATTCAATCATCAGTGTTTGGTGCTGCTTTGATTACAGCTGACTACTTCGATGAAGTTTCCATTTATGTACTCATTTTTATTCACACTTTCTTTACACCTATGAATCATTGAACGCAATGGGAACTCACAAACAAGGACCTTAATTTCTTCTGTGACAACCTGTGTATCTATAAGTTTCAATCAGTTGAAGATCTCCATCACCGCTACATCTTATATAGCGCCCCTACTGCATTCTATTTGAGAAGTTTTAAAGAAACATTTCGATGTGCAAAATATGGTGTGCTTGTTCTGCAATGAAGGTGAAATGAACGGAAACTGCTTTCAGTAGGTACTATTTAACTTTTCGTTTACCAGACTGTCTGATTTTCCATGTTAACTCTTTCAAAGACGACAGTGTATATGATTTGTTAAGTGATTCCACCGCTTTTGATGTGGGATATTTTCCAGTGCAGAATAACTCTTTAGACTTAGAAATCAACGGCATCTTCACGTGGCTTTAAGAAACTAATCACTTCTTTGGAAGTGTTGTCTGAAGCAACAGAACGTCGTGCTAAATGGCTTCGTTTCACTACAGTGGATTTACAAACTTTACGATTGGTTTCATATTTCATAACTAGTGTAAGAATACTCATTCCAAAATATTTCGTGTCCTTACCGCAATGAGTGGCCAACAGAAACGATAGTAATAGGTCAGGCTTAAAGCAGGATTTGCAGTTGTGATGAAAATCTGATCTATGACTGCCGTATGCGAACAATCCGCGGACCAATTTTAATTAGTGATAATCGTTACAATGCACGGCTTCGTGTTTGTTATTATGTGCCACAACACTTGATAGCATGATGTTACATTTCTAATGAAATGTATTTTTGATTTGTAAATAGGGTTTATTCGACGCACGCATAGTGATGGAAAGAAACGGGTGTATTACGTAATCCTGTGAACATAAATGCATGATGTAAACAAATGGTCAGTTTCAGTCGATCTGCTCATATTCGATGTGTTTCGAGATAATTTTCTTGAATTTAAAACATAATTCAAACATTTATGTTATTCGGTGTTTGTTTATTTTATATTCAGTTAGGGGATTATCTCCCGTTTCATTTTCATAATCGTATTAGGAGTACGAAAAACGTCTCTTGACCGTCACTGAGACTAAACGTGAAATGCAGAAGGACTTGGAGAGCAAAATTGAAAAGTTGGAAAGTTCAATGGAACATATTTTGACTGCGAAATCTGCAGATTCATTGGTTATTCTGGAACTCAGAAAACAATGGACTGAGCACAAATGTCCCAGTGTTGAACCGATTTTACGTGAGAAATGTCTACTAGAAAATCTTTTATCCGAGAAAGCGCACTACATTGAGCAACTCGAAAACGACTTCAGCGGTAAGTCTGGGCTGTTCAGGCAAGTTGAAGGGGTTAATATTTCGCCGCATTGCAAACAACTAATTTTTGGCGCGTTAGTAGAAACATTTAAAACGGAAATGTTTTGCCTTTGTGTTAGAATAACTAACGTTAAGAATGTTGACGGGAACAAACCGTTGTGATGCGATCGAATGCATCATAGTGTATTTCACAGGACTCGTCCGAAATCCTGATGAAATCCTAAGAATGCAAATGGTCTGAATTAGCCTCAATGCTGAAAAAGTATTTGGAAGAATGTTTTAAGATGTTGCTCAAATGATTGTATGTAGTTTTCGGTAGCTACATGTTTGTGGGTACCTTCTTGTTAGCAGCTTAAGTAAATATGATTGTGGCCTGTAGTACTGTTTACTCTATTACGCTTGTTGGTTTTTCAACAGTGTAACGTCCTTAAGTGAGATAGGTTGAAAACAATTTACTAGGACATGCGGTGGACTTGATGTACTGTGTACTATTGGACTAAAACGTTTTCAACCTCAGTATGTAAAAACAATTTCACAAAGTTTCACGTGATAATCTCACCACAATATTAGAACAACTTCCCTCCTGCAGTATACCGCAGTAATATTTAGTTTAGTTGCACAATACTTACGTCACTGTGTTACGAAAAGAAACTAACAAGTATTGAACCACGGATAATTTCAGGCGTTTACACAAGTTTGCGTTTATTAATGTACTATATTTTGCCACAAAGTACGTGGACCTCCTAAACAAACGACGTGGAAAACCTAGGATGGACTGACAGGACCAACTTAAAAAGCCCAACTGCATGAAGGAAGCGTGTCTTTCTACTGCAGAATAATATACCGAATACGTTTATTATTGTTGTCTTCTGTTAAGTCTTCTAGCTGATCTTCGTGTTGAAACAGAATGGCTTCTGCTCGGAGAAAACCTGTTGAGAATTTTACATCGATTATGTCGTCTAAACGGAAGTCAGCTCTCTTGATGACTCGACTTGCACCAGGACAGTGAAATTTTATTTTGAAGTCCAGTTAATGGAGTACCTATATTTATAAGATGTAATTTGGGCTATCAGATATTGGACATTTTTGCAGACTTCAACAAGGTTAAAGATAGCTTTCTGTTCTAAAAACAGTGTGGATTATTTCTTACTTAGGGTTCGATAGCACAAAAAGGACATCGTAGTTTTTTAATGAACGGGATTTGGCACACTTGAACAATAAAAGTAGAGTAAAATTATTGTCTGATTTTAGACACTAGAGACAACTTTCAAGTGGCCGCCGAATTAAAAGACAAAAATTATGAGTGTTTTTAGATGTACCTACAATTTGGACATTTTATTCTTTTAACCCTTAAGGGCTAGATAATTTCTGCGGTATTCAGGGCACTCCATCGCACTACAAGTATGTCTATTTGTTCTTGTATATCTGGAGGGAATAACAGATTGGCATTCAGTATTATACCGCGGTACATAGCATATTTACTTACTATGACCTGCGTATGAATCGCTCATACTCTGGATATAAATATAAATTTTCCTGCTGTAAACGCTCACAACTGTCGTGTTCAGATGTCAGCAGTAATTCGTTAGGAGCTTCATAAGCTTACTTGGACGTATTTCGTGCTTGATGTAGACTAAGGAAGATTTTTGTCTTGTACTAGTATAACCTTAGCGACTGAGGACAATAAAGTTGTTTGAAATACTCTCGGTTCATCGGATCTATCACCACACATTATAATCTACTGCACTAACCATGAGTTCTACATGCTGGTACCTTAATCAATTATGTTGGTGATAGCCTAATATGGGACCGGGTATACCGCTTTATAGATACAATATGTCAATCTAAAAGCTACAAATGAATTCAGTTAGTATTCGTTTATGGATTCATTTTCATAACAGTCTTGATAACACGCCTCTGAGTTCATGCTGATTTTGTATAACTATGGTACTGACCGGTGATTATCATAAAGTTATACCATAATCACTATCTTTGACAACACTACAAACAAAAGCGATTAGCATATGAGTGTACAACAATACTTTTCTTTTAAATATTGTTGTTCTACCTCATTGGTTGAATTGTTTTGTGAAGCGCTAAAACAGTAAATAATAACATTTACTCCATTGACCTAGGTTAGCTACTATTTCAAGGAACATCCCTGATTGCAAAATGGGGAGTTATGTGATCTAAATAAAATGGTAAACGTGCCTCAAAGTGTTTAACATACCACTGACCTCTTTCAGTTTCTTTTGCTATACTTAAACAATTAGTTATCTGTTATTTTAAGTCAGTGATCCAAGACATGGAAATTCACTAGTTTACAATTTTGAAACAAGTCTTACTAACTAATTGTGAATTTTTGAGATTTGGGTTAAGATTGAATTTTGATCCTTGCTACAAAAACTAACCGCTTCAGTTTAACTTTGACTATTCCGGTGATGTATTCCGATGCATACAAATATAAAATGGTTGATTATTACAACAAGCTTATTTGCTTTAAGGTTTAGGGGTCAAATTTTATAGACGCAGAAATTAAACCCGAGCATTCATCAAAATTTATTACATTTTTACTAACACACATTACAAAGCATATCAGTAAATGTTATTGAAGAGGTGTATTTGTCCGCAATCACTATTTAGATGACACAGGAATTTTAATTAATTGTACTGAATTTTGGAAATACTATTGCTTTCTTAATGATTTTACACATTCGTTCTAAATATTCGACTCATTCCCTTTTTTTGTCATGCAGATGTTAAACGTGAGTTGTCTGCTGCGTACGAGGAGCAATTGAACAGACTTCACAGTGAACTGCTTGTAAAAAAGAATACCCTGGAGACCAGTGAGAAAACTGTTACCATCCTTGGTGAACGTCTGGTTTCCGCAAAGGATGCCTTAAATTTAGCAGAGAAATTGCATGCGGAGAATGTATCGCTAGCTGTTTCCGATGCCATCTGTAAAATTGAAGTATCCTTCACAAACCAGTGGGAAGAAAAGTTCAAAGAGCAAAAAATTAGCCATGAGCTGGAGTTAGAAGAAGTTTACAGTTCATTTGAGAAAGGTCGGCGAGAATCGGAAACGAGCATGAGAGAGTTGTTGGGAAAATTAGAAAAGGTAATTACCATTCAACTAATCCGTGCTTAATCAATGAAGTGTTGATGGCTGCTTACAAGTTCCACTAATTGTCATGAAGGTAACTGCGCTGTGTTCTTCAGAATGGCTATCGTTACTTGCAAAATCCCCGAAACTACACCGGTGGTCTAACCAGTGCCTTATATTTAACTCTCGGTGATTAACTTACACACAACAGCAGCTATGTAATCTGACAGATCATTTGTAAACGGATCGCTAATTGCTTTAGCCCACTTGTTACGAAACATCGTTCAGTAATAGGACCACTGTTTAAAAGTTATTGTCTACTGTGTTATTTGTGTTTTTATTGCCTTATATACTTAAAGTGGTGAAACCTTTGGAATGACGTCTGCACTTCAGATAGTCTTCAAGGTTAAACGGCTGGAACCCAGTCCATCATAGAAACCAATGCAAGTTGGCAGTGAAACGTGTCTGCTTGATGTAAACAGTAAGGCAGCCAAAATGTAGAGCAGATTGTCTTTAGACTTCAGTGCCGTGATTAAGAAAAATCCAATATCTGTGGTTAGAATAGACCCAACTAAACAGAAGGTTTACTAATTCCTACTGCTACAAAGAAACTGAATGAACATTAACTTCTCGGGTTATCAATAATTGCTGCTTTAAAATTTCACCGCTTGTGTTTGGTTATGTAATAGAGACTATTTTTTGATTTAATTCGAGGTTGCGCTGGAGTAAGCCAAAACTTAGGGCAATAGTAGCGTAGATTTAGCCTATTTTATAGACAGTCATCAGGTTTGCTGGTCGGTATATTTACATATTTACACTTGCTTTGTATTTTGTTCCAATTTATATTTTTCTGTCACAGTTTAAAACGAGTTTCTGGCAGATATACAGCAAACAAAGTGATTCATCTGAGGTGAAGCATCTGTTTCGATACATTAAATTTATTGCTGTTTTAATCGGTGTTCATAAAATTCTCGACATATCAAAACAACGAAAGCTAGTGAAGTTAATTTTCGGATTATACTGAAATAGCTTAACTTGAAAAGGGGTATAGAGTGATCTAACTGCAATGTTCCTTGCTAGCAGATTTACATAAGCCTTGAACACCAACAATAATTGGAATTCAGTCGACCGGCCCTTGGTGAAGAGCCATGATGGATGCAAAGGTTCGTTTGTCGATTTTCGTTTTCATCAAGTTTTAAAAGATCCACACGTGCTACTTAATAACTACCGAGTAGTCAGTGACAATGTCAGTTTCCGTGAGTCAATGTTGGTTTATTGATTTCTTCGTACTTTTGTGTTCTACTTGGAGAAGATTCGCATACAAGTTAAAGTAATGCTACTCGCTATCACTGTAAGTAGTATATAACAATATATTATTCATTACACATTACTCACAGGCAAAGGTGTTGAGTGTTCACATATGATAATTCGGTCGTGCCTAATGTGAGGTCAATGGCGAGATGGTGAACACGATTGCCTCATGAACAGCGTGGCCGCTGCGACCAGTTGTGGGTGATGTTCAATCTATATGAATATACTGACAGTTTTTAATTACCAAACTCAGCGTAGAAATCATCCATGGTATTAATCAGCTCACCTCAAGGAAGTTTCCTGGGATTTACTAAAGCTTGGTTGGGAAATGCCTCTATGGGCTCACCGTCGTTAAGGCGTCCATATATATATATATATATATATATGTATATATATATATATATATATATATGTACGTGTACCTTGAGGTCAAGTTTTCGGAGAAAGGATGGATCACAACACTGAGCATGATATGTTTTGTAGCTTTATTCGCTACTGCAGAAGGCATCATACGGATGCACACAGATGAGTAGTATAGAGTAAAAAGGCACAAAAGCCGGTCGTTTCACTAAATATTTGCGAGTACTGGTTATTTTGAAAGGTACTTGTTGAGAAGCTATCGAACGCACTTTGCTTTAACCAGAACTAGTCGCGTTTGTTGGCAAGCTCTCGCTACTCTAGTTAAAAAAGTTAGGCAGTTTTTTAAGCACTTATACTTTACCAAGTTGTTTTGGTAGTTTCAAATGAACTGTATCCGCAAAACAGGAAATAATGTGCATTACTGACCAACTCTAACAACAGCAACACTCGAGTATGAAGTTCTGTCTCGAAAAAAGCTATCTGGAAAGTCTGTGAGAATGCAACAGCTGCGATCGACTGTGAATGGTGTTTTACTCTTAAAAATGAAATGCATACGCATATTACGTGAGCACTTTACTTAGTGACTACTTACACCATGCCAGCTTTTATGACAACCCGATTAGTCGGACGTCATATGAGACAGATGCTGTGAAATTGTTGACGTGCTGATAAGCTCGGTTTATTCTCATGATAAATGCGTTAATTATTCCATTACATTCTACTTGGATGAAACAAATTATGCGTTGTTTTTGAGTAACATAAGATATAAAGGTAGAACAAAACAATAATGAAAGAAGCCTCGTGCAATATCTATGTAATCAACCAGCTCAAATGTGTCATCGTTTTTTAACGATGCACTGAAATAACACTGTAGTTTAATAGATCGATAATCCTAACCGAAAGCCGGGTGTTTCTTACTTTTAAAAAGTAGTGAACGCTCTCCTCAAGGACCGAATATAACGTTGTCGAACAGTGACTTTTGCATCATTCCACCATGTTTATTGGTAACTTTTTTACACTAATTTTGGTATATAAAGTTTTGTGATTTTTATTTCTGTGAAACAATTGCGCTACAATTCGAGTGCGAACATCCAGGTTTACTTATATTTCATAAAATGTTTGGAACTCTTATGTAGTAATTCGGTTTACATCACATAAATAGACTAGCATTCCGCAGGGTTATTCACTGACTTTGTTTAGTCTGGTCACAATCTAATTATGTGAACGCACTCATGCAAGATCGTAAATTGTTCACTAATGTTTTCACAGCAACAGGAAGCGCTCATTGGAATAAAAATGGAATACGAATCGCGGATTAATCAGGCAGACTTTGATTTGCGGCAACTAAGAGCGACCAATTCAAAACTGGAAGAACGGTTGACGAATGAACGCACGAAGCATTTAGAAGTGAGTGCAGCAAAGAACAGGTCGGTTGGTTCCGGAAAACTTCGCAATAGTATTTTCAAAATACTTTTCCTATTGATAAGTGATACATGTTTTTACAGCGCTGGCCGAATATTTAGCGGGCTACTATTTCAAACTCTCGTGAATAAAGTGACCTTGTTGTGCTAATTATGTTGGTTGCAGTTAAATCAGTAGCTGGTTTTGAGGAACGTGCTAATTTCCAACATCAAAATAACAAGAAACCAGCAGAATTAAAAAACTAAACAAAACCGATTGATCAAAAGAGTGAAACTTGGAAACGTGTATGCTCTGTGCCGAATGACTACAACCGATTCATGGGGATAAGCGTTGATCTTAATGTGTACACATTGCACACTTTTGATAAGATGAATATTTGAGTTTAGGATAAATTGGTCTCTCCAGTATCTTTTCAAACTGTTCTCATTCGCTTCTTTCACTCACGTGAATAGCTATACATTCAATACTTGGATACATACAGCGAAAGTTTACTATTTCTAGCAATTTTTAAAATGCGTAATGTTATATTTTATTGGGCTTTGCACCTTAAGAATGTGCCAGCATGATTGATTTGTGTCTAAGGGTTGATGGAATTTTATGAACAGTACATTAAAATTTAAGTGTCCTTTTAGGTGTATGCTGGTAACAGCATTACTGTATGGTGGTTCTGCTTACTTCCTTCGAATCGTAAAATTGACCATGGTAGTAGTAAGTATTTTTGGTCACTCCTTTATATTTCGTTGTATTCACTCACTGATTGAAGCGAGACATCCTAAAAAAAGTGGGCTATAAATGCGCACCAAAACCAGAACACGTTCATTGTACGTGCACCTCTGTTTTGTAGTTTCTGCTGTCTTATGGTAAAAGCAGCGACTTTCTGCCGCTCTCATCAATACTATGGGATGGACAGGCTTTCTAGCGAAGCTTTTTACCGCGTCCGGCATACTTATCTACTATTGCAAGGGTATAGAAAAATAATGAGTTGAATATAAGCCGTGCAGTTGATTTCCAGTTCCATTTGCTCAACTTCATAATCGCAACGTCGTTTTTGATAAAAAAAACTTCAGACAAAAATATCGCTCATTTTTTCTGGTTCTGGAAGACATCCGGTCAGTTGCCTGTGCTTCACAATTGCTGCAGTTTAACTGGTTCAACAAGCTGCTGCGTTGCCCCGCCAAACTGAAGAGTCATTCTACGATACGTTTTGACACTACTTTAGAAAACTTATAAATTCCATTTATGTAATTTAAAATATCTAATCTATTCTTTGGATTATGGCAACGAGCCAACTGGGGAAAAAATGCAATGAGCCTAAGCAGCTGCGATTCATTTTTGAGTGATGGATTATCAAGATAACAGGATTAAATTATTCACTACATTACGACGTGGTATTTGTATTTGAATTTTAATACCGCCCATTAATTTGTAATTTGCAAGAATTTATTTATTCGGATCTCACCGAAATGTCAAGGTTTGATACCCGAAACAGAAGATTAAACCTCAATTTGTAGGTTATAAGATCGAACCGCATGTACACCAACTGATTTGTTAAAAATTCTCTTATCCTTCAGCATCAACTAGCGCTCAGTGATCCAACTCTACCAGTCACAAAAGAGGGAAAATCGTTTGCTACATATATATATATATATATTGTGTGTGATGATTTTACTCAAAAGGCAGTTAGGAATTTTACACGTTGCAGTCACACTAAGTCAGTAAGTCTAACGTTAGGTACAGGTACGTTAATCGAAGCTGGAAAATGTCAGTTTTCGCAAGCGAAGTAATGACATGCCCTTCATCTCTGTTACCCTTAAAGAGCATTGATGTAATGGTGACATTTCTAAATTAAGTTTGTCAACTATCAATGTGCCCTATTTCAACTTCGAACGCTGTTTAACTTTGAATATGCGCTCAGTGTTTTGTAATTCCAATGAACTTTTTACTGTTGCAATTTTCCGTATCCATAAGGAAAAAGCAGAAAAAACTAAATTACGGACAGAAAATTCCAACCTCTTGAAGAAGCTACAGGAATCCGAAAGACAATTTTACATTCTGCAAAGTAAATTGGGAATTCATTCTGGTTATGATGTGATGTGACAGTTCATTGACCGTTCAGAGAAATACCGGTCGGCTAACTAGTGAAATCGTTTATGTGGGATTATATTGCATGCCTTTCTTACATATTGAAATAATGTAAGAAACTTTTATGAGAGGTTTACAACTTGTCCACACGTTACTTGTCGTTTTCTGTTACGAAGTATTCGAACAATTTACATTGTTTATAAACTGGGCTTGTTGAATGAAGTGGACTTTAAGAGATGCACTAACTTCAGCCTGGTTTCCTTAGTTATTGATTTAAATGAACTTTTATTGGGTTTTGTTACTCCAGCAATTAGGAGTTTCACTCGTCACCTCCATGGTATAAAACGTATGTAGCCTTTTAATCCTTGTACTTTGTTGCTATGCTTCAGCCGTTTTGAAAAAAACTGCAATTGAAATTTTCTTATCGCGTGTACTAGAGTGTATCCAACATAGCATGAGAGGGGATAACCAGGTATAGAATGGAATAATTCATTGAAAATTGAATCGCTTTCGACCTGAGGTAGTTGAATCGATCAAGTCAGAAGCACTCACTAATGGCTGGTATACACACCACATAGAATGAACGCAGTCAGGAGCGTAAAGAGATAACATACTGCAATCCAGGAATTACGATGAAACATCACTGTTCACAAACTGTGGAGTGCAGCCTGTGCAGAGGAACCATTTTGGATTTTGGATTTCTCATCAAATAGATTGTTTAAAAGAAACTTGTCCTGTTAAACATTCCAGAATTATCATTACTTCGTGTCCGTCTTGCGTATATTAACAGTTTACGGTTATAAGAAGTAATTTATATAATAATAATGTATAATATCATTCCAACAAAATGATAAATCACTCATTATGTTGTTTCACATGTTCATTATTTGAAAGGAGTATTGTTGAATGAATGTCATGTTAAGACAATGAACTCATACTGGTGACCTCTTATCAATTTATTCTAAAACCGAATGCAAAATCAGTTATAACTTCATCAAGGTTAGAACGAACAGTAAATCTGACATTGTTTTTGGACTTTATCAAAAAGAACTCAGCCTCAAATGTTGATATTATAACCGTTTGACATAAACTCCTGGAACTCATTCTTATACTGATGAGTACGCTTTAAAATCAGAAGGTTGCTATCTGTTTAACTGATAATAAACTTATTTTTCAGCGTAAAATTTGTAATAGCTTTGTTTTGCTTCCCAGGAAATATTACTAAGCATAACTGTTCAGAAGATCTGATCCAAATTTTAGAAAAACAGAACGAAACAACCTGGTCTTCTGATGTTAATAAATCACGCGACGCCGAATCCAGGCTATCAGACCTAGCTAACAAGCTGAGTGCAGCCAAAAAGGAACTGACCACTATAAAAGAAAATGAGCTGAAACAACGCGAGGGCTTCCAATCGGTTCTGAAGTCATTTGGTGTCAAGATGCAAGTCAGTTCCCCATCAAGGCTGATGAGTAGATATTGTCCTGAAACAAGTTCCCTAAATGAGTCAAAGAAGATTTTTAACTGTCCATAACTCTACGTACTGCTTTGTGCATGTTGGTAAGGTTAATTTTTGAAATGTGGAGTCTGTGGGAACTTGGCGCAATAACTCGTTTGAGTTCTGTGGATAGACTGCTTAATACAATAAAATAACACATTCCGGGTTTTTACTCACAAGAAGATATACAACCAATGAACAACTGACAAAAACGACTCATTACTTCGATTCGCATTGCCCCCATAAATGCTTTATGTAATCTAGCAGCCGTCTAAAAGGTTTACTCACCTTAGTTAATTCGGAACTATTAATCACAAGAGGATAGCCATGAAAAGATATCAGTTCTTGATCGGCTAAAATCATGCACCGGGAAACGTGCAGTGAATTAAAAGAAGCGTGATTTGAATAGTACTTACATTCCGCAAAAATTCAGCTAACGCACTACTAACGAGCACCTACAAAAGTGAGTATGCCGCACCTCAAAGTTTCTCATTGTATTTATCAATCTGTATGTGGCCCAAGTAGCTGGAAGAATTTAAACAAATTTAACTATTTGAGTGGCATAAATTGTATCGAAGCAGTAGGCTAAATAAATAAACGACATCTTTAGCTTGCGATCTTTGGCTTGCATCACCAATCGCTTTCCACTCACTATAAGCAGACGAAGTATAGATTAGTCCAATTACTTCACAGCTGTGTTAAGTAATGGGAGATTATATTTGTTGACCAGGCATTTGAAACAAACATATGTTTTTGAAAGTAGTTTACAGTCTTAGTATCAATCGATTACAATCATTGGTTCCATTATTTTAGTAGCTGCTTGTTATCCTGACTTAGTGAAATCAAGGCAGTAATACAGCCTGTGCCAACAGGTAGATGATGCATACAGTTGAAGGTTTCTGCTATTGAGTTTTTTTAATCAAAACAGTACGTTAGCTCACTTAAGCGTGCTGAATTACTGACCCTGGCCAACTTGATAGTTCAGATAAAGTTTTCAGCAGAGTAAAAGAAGAATTAGAACTTGAATGTCAAATATTGATCCGTTCATAAACTGCATATTTCTTATAACAGTAACGTAATGAAATAGCTTGAATGTGATATAACATGAAAATAAGGAAAAGGGAGTAATTGAACTTCGCGGTAGACCAAAGTGAGTAGAAATGAAAATTGTTCAGTTAATCAGGTAAACTGGTTTCGGATCGTAAAGCAAGTGCTTACGACATGGATAACTGAGGTTCGAGGGCAGTTTGATAGTTTGATTTGATGACTGCAAACTCTTCCAAACGCCTCGTTGGAAGCATGGAAATGTATGAAAACAGCTCTACGGAACTTCCGCTAGATGATCACGGTGTGATGAACTACACAAGCGAGAGCATCAAGGGTTTACCAATATCGATTATAGATGAATAGATTTGAATCTATAATGTTCCCTTAAATTCCCATTCGAGTAATGCAATAATTCTCAAGCATACTGAAGCATTGTTGATTAGCTATTGACAGCTAGTTCTATACGTACAAAAACAACTGACTGTCAATCTTTTCCTGTCGAGGGTTTAGTCATAAGTATCAATAACGATCCAGCCTGGTCTGTACATTAAATCGTTTCAGTTAAGTTTTGCTGCTTTTGCTTTCATGCCAGTCACACTTTCACGACTAATGAGAGTGTGCGAAATAAATTCATATCGTATCTTGCGTATTCTGCTCATTCTATTCAAATAGCTAAGAGGGACTCAATGTTTCAAATCTAATAACAGCAAGGTTGTGAAGGGTCAATATAAACTTAAAGGCTAATCAAGGCTACCAAGTAACTAGACGTTAGACAATGAGACCATAAAATGAAACAATTTCCGAATTACCAGACTAAAAATCAGTTAATCATTTTTACTCCACGAAATGAATGCGTTGAATAGAATGTTCCGATCTGCGAAAATTCCAAATTATGATGCCGTTTCTGTTTGCAGTGTTTTTTGTAGTTGTCTGGTACTAAGATGAACGATTTTGTTTGCCAGTTTAGTCCGCCATCTAGGAATATACCTGAATGAAAGAATGAAGCGTTTATTGCGGAAATAACTTTTGTTTAACAAACTGATTTTAAAATGACACATAAATACAAGAAAGTCTATAATTTTATAGCTTCATTCTCCCTGCTTTCAAAGCCCATTCCATACTTTTGAAAAAAATTGACTGTAGCATTCTGTAGCTAAGCAATTAATGCCGGGAGAATAAATTCTGTCTATACAAGCTAGTCGTTTAACATAAACCGGGATCATAAAGTGATTTTCGTCTGTTATTTGGATGTAATATTTGTTTATCATCCAGGTGTCATGATGCCTGCGTTTAAAATTCTTCGACCTAACTTTATACTGCTCTTTCAGACTGTCATGAGTAGCCACTACGAGTTCAGCTGGTTTGTTGTTATCTTTTTTCATCAACAATTCGTGCACAACACTTTGCACAAGTTGGTATGCACATCACGTTCAGGTCCCCCTTAGGAATACGTTAGTGTTTGGTGTTCACAGGCCGCTCGCGTTTGTATACGTGACCCATCTATCGTGGTTTTTGCTGAGACATAGTGGAAATGCCACACACATTGTGGTGATCGCAAACGTAGGTGCCTATTGTTTCTTTTAAAGGATTGTATAGTTTGAGAGGAGTCTGATTCTCATCTAGTCTGAGTTTATTCGCTCACTGTTATCCGTCCGCATACTGCAATTCCCTGAATATCTACCCTGAAGTTCGCCCCACTCTGTCTCTTGGGGGACACTCTCCACTTGCCTGGACACCTTTTCTTCCAAATGCATCGGCGAACTTTGTGGAAAAAATAAAAAAATAAAAATTTAGCAAAATACACCTCAAAGCCTATCAGATTTCAAAACCATCTAACCTGAATACTACTGTCAAACCGCTGACACCCTGTAATCCTGTAGATAACGTAAGTTAAGTTTGTTCGAGTTCTTTTTTCAGAATAATTTGTAGGCAGTTAATCATTTGTACGTGGTCATCGTTTCGCTTTTAATAAAGTACGTTTGTCAGACTAAGGTAATCAGTTACAAGTTGGGTGATATTTATAACAGGGTAAATGTGACCCACTAGACCGATCTGGAAATGTTAAGTTATAGGTCATGGTTTAAAAGTACATATTGTGTTGGAGTTGCATGTTGTGGTTGTTCGGGGTCACGTGGATAAAAGATAGGTTAACCAGAGTTGATTCTGAAAAAATGTGGAGAAAGCAACCAAAGTCTGGATTCTGTAAATACGTAAGTTCATTAAGTCATCAAGACAAATTAGTCTGACTGATCCAGTATCATCGTTTATGTGGCGGAGAGTTCAAAGCATTCAGTTATATGTACAGCACGTATGACACAACTAAAACAGCTTTTCTTGATAACCAACTGAACGATTTTAAATTACTGTATAATTATCCAGACATTTTTCAGACCATTTCTATTAACTGCATCTAACATTCAACCAGCAACTGCGAAGTCTTGAAGTATGACCTGCTAATTAAAACGGTTTCGGCGAACATTTTAATGTTTTTCAATAATAACCCATTTCACTACTGAGTTCTTGAGTAGTTTATGTGGCAGTACTTGTGACTTTTTAGATTTCATCCTGTTTTCGCTGTTGCAACTTATATAATCAGGCAAGATAAGCTTATAGTGAACCAGTAGTTTCGGTAATCAATTTTGTAAGCCAACTATTACGCTTAATTCGTCCAAAATCCCACAAATAATCTCGACGTTCATTCCAGGAAGAAAATAACACTGATGCTGTTCTATTCTCTAAACGTGCTAACTAATGGGCTAATTGATTTTCACAATGTTCCTTCGGGGAAATAATTAAGGTAGACTGTTCATGCAAGCTGCCACTACGTTTTGCTGTACTATCCTGCAGCAGTTAACACCAGTAGATAAATTCAGGTTTAAATAACGAAAACCGAATGGCAAAGAAAACATGATTTACCGATTTTCGTGCAGTTGCCAGGTCGACTAGTTTAATACGACCAAACGGCAACTAAAGTTTCAGATCTCGCAGTGCATTCTAACATGGTTATCTCCAGGAAATTCATCACCAGGTGGATCCCACTCAGACAATTACAGTTGGTTGCGCAATTGATAAGCCTCGGTTGTTAGTAGTTACTGAAGCAATTGTTCTCAGACGTTGATGTCCAACTTTGTGTGTGCGGAAGGACTCTTTTTTTTAGTTTAGCACTGTCATGGTAACGGTGCGAATGACTGATCGACGGATTTCTCCGCCGTATGTTTCCCTTGTATGTCTCGTTTCACATTTGATTTCTATTTTTCGCTTTGCAGTCTTCTGTTGTGTAGTACGCACTGTAAAGTATGCAAAAAAATTTCCCAGGCCATAAACGCATCAACGTTTTTGATCGCACTGTTAAAAAGACATTGTTTTCATTATGCTTATTTAGTGTCAATCCGGTTTATCCAATCAATTTTAGGGTGGCTAGAATGGCCAATTAATCATTCGGGTTAAGTAGCTGTCTGATTAGTCACTGCGCCGATCAACAGTGTCTCACTTAGGTCTTCAGCAGATGTTCTCAAAATCAACCTATTCGGAAGAAAAATATTAATCAGACATCAGTCCAGCGTAGAAGACTGGTCGTCGGAACAATAAGCATTCGATACTGACGAACTGTGTAAATTCAGGGCGTTTCGGCAGAGCTCGAAGATAACGTTGCCAGAGATGTATTGAACTATAAACCCGTGCAACAAGCTCTTTGTAGGTTTCTCATTGAGTACCACGCGCTGATGTGTAGCAACATATTTCCTGACTTGAAATGGTGGTAGAAGGGCACTTTCTTCTGCAGTCACTTGTGGAGTAATTGTAAATAACTACCATCAATGACCTTTTAAATAAGAGCCTGATACAAATGTTGCCTACTGGCTAGGGGCCAAGTCCTCCATTTAATGAAGGGACACTTACTCAAACCACCATGTAGTATACTTGTGGAGACGTGGAAAAACCCAACATAGGTTGCCAACGCATGACGCACATTGTAGCCTGCCAGTGCAAACAAGGTCCTCAGAATATTCCCTTGCATAAATGTTGAGACAAGCGGGTTATTTTTCTGAACCTACCTGTCCGACCCTTTTGTCAATCTTTCGAAAGCCTCTAGTGATTACAGTTTATCAGATAATAGAAATGGAGCTGCTAATCGACACTGTCCTTTTAGGTTATTGTCGACTGTTTGCCCACGTTGTATTGTAACACATCCAAGCATTCAGCACGATCACACGGAACAGGGCACATCAAAACCGTCATTGCCAACCGATCCAACCAATCCTTGTACTGTATGGTTCCAGTATGTTACCGGCAATATAAATCGCCACCTCTTTAACAAATGAGTGTATAGTGAACGTGGTGTGGGCTAATTCTAAGCATACGTTTAGATATAAAATTTGGCCTTCGAATTATGACCTTCAGCTTAGTAATACATACAAATGTGAACTCCAAAACTGTCTTTGGAACACAATCACTTGCCATTCTAGCTACATCTGTCTTGCTACAGTCCGATACTGCCCTTTAGAGTCTATTTTAGACATTTACTTATGGATCAATTATCCTTGTTTTGTTTCAGTTGTCTGGTAATCATTGCCGTTTCATTCCAACTAACCGACATCAAGGCAGTTTATCGTGTCTCAAAAATTCCAGTTTTTTCATCGTAACGGGAGTTTGCTGAACGTCTGCGCCTAGTAATTGTTATATTCATCTTTGTGCTGTAATCCATCACAGGATTTTGCATTCTGAATTTAAATCATGGATCCGGAATATCCAAAGGGGTGGTTGGCACACATAACGAACGCATCATGCTTTGCTTGTATGCTTTGTTCTCTAGTTTTATAGGGGGAAAACCCGCAGTTAATTATTTTTTCCGAAGAATGGACCACTAATAACTGGTAATAGTGATGGCACTGAAATAACTCGAAAGTCCTTCATGCATTCTGACAGTTTCAGTTATTACATTTCAATGATCGTTTTCTGTTACTTGACTTGCGCAGACACATTTTAATCAGACGCTCAAGTTGCCCCTACAATAATGAATGCACAGTAGACTTCGCTAGAGTCCAAATTAAATCCTGGGACCTTTATGTTCTCGAGCTTAAACGCTTTCCATCTCGGCAGGTGACTACCAGACAGCGGTACCAAATTGAGGGCTGTCACATTTCCCAAACTCCCTTGCTCAATTGCTCCTTCGTTCGTTCGTTTGAACCTAGAAACAGCCATACGGGCCGTGAAGTAAAGTCAAACAAAAGTGGGTCAGTCTACTTATCTGGTTAGTTCAGAAGACTAATGGACGTTGTATGTCGATAGTTGATAAACCGATATTAACCTGATTTGGAAAAGACATCAGCATCATTCACTCGTGAAGAGGCATTACGATTTTGAGCACAGTCATCTAAGGTTAAGAGGCTGTAATACTTGAACAAAATGAATACTCGGTCATACTAGTGTTTACTGAAATGAGGTACACCAAGTAGAACGTCAAGAACCGGTTGAAAATATTTGGAAGCCACCTGCCAACAGTTTAGATCAAAGGTGACTGAAAAGTTTGATTAGCACCTCACCATTGAGTAACACAACAAAGACGAACCATCTTTTAATCCATTATGAAGCACAAACCTAAGTATCAGAAGTTCGACGTTTACTTCGAAGCTTAATGTCCGACGTTAACACATTCTGCAATGTTTCAATGTCATTATGAATATCGTGTGACAGTTTTTGCGTCAAAAATTGTTGACCTGCTGTACAGTTAGTGCGAACACTAAACAATTTCCTGCATCGCCGTAAGAAACCATCCGTACTCTACCACACAGGAACTGGAACTTCTGATGGTAGGCCGTTGTCAAGGTATATTGTGGGAGACTATAATTTGTAGTTACTGTCAGCACCATTTGAAGGTCATCGGGTAGCCAAGTCTACTTGACGTGAATTTCAAATTGACATGACGACCTACCAGAAATATAGCTCAGATGATGCCCTTGTTCGTTTTGAATTAGGTTTCTGATACCATAATTAGACGATCCGTAGCCTGGAAGGTTCACTTGCTTACCATCTTCTCTGATGTGTTCATCGGCCACACTGTGCTGAACATATTTCAAAATCTGCAACACAATTACTTTGGCCCATTTGGTACCAGCACGCTTTTGGACCCTATGAACACGGCATAAATTTTCGTTTTCATAATTACAAACAACTGCGTGTTGCAATCAACTTTGGAGACATTCTTTGTTGTATGGTACAAAAGTATTGTTGACGTTGTGAAAGACGCGCTCAGATTTATTGCATTGGTTAGTCAAGTCAGCTTATTCCGAAGACTAAGAATATAATCGAACTGATATCAGTAAGTGGTTAGCCCGGCATTAATGTGAGTTTCAGAAACGATCAAATGCTGCCCCGTAACTACGTCGTTAATGCTCGTATATCAATTTTCAAAGTACATGCACGTCATAGAGTTTGCACAAGTGCATTATTTCACGTTTGGAAACGTTTTGCTTATTTTCACGTACTCCAAAGACTTCATCCTTTTGGAAGTTGTCTGTTCAGAAGACAATTTTCGCTATTTGCGGGATGTCTTTTGCGCACTGCACAGACAGAAATCATATGCTCATACGAAACCTTTCATTATTTATGCACACTCGCTGTTTTTTGTTTATAGAATCTTCGTCAATCAAATTCTCAACTGCAGTACATACACACAACCGAAATTCAGACCGTTGTACGAAACCTTAGTCAGCTGAGAAAACACACCTCAAAGCGGATCCAGGCTGTCCACACGCGATTGATCCCTTCATTTATTCAAGAACTGACGAAGTCCTTAACTACGCTACTCCGAGAGAAATTAGAAAAGGAACTGAGTCAGGTAGGTGTACCATGAACTTCCGTATGTACCAAATGTAGATTAATATTTGAAGGATTACTGAATTAGTAGTGAAGATTCGGGGATTTAGGTTATTTCAAAATTGAACACCACCCACACTTGATCGCAGCCTCCGCATTCAGATAAGCCTTTCGGCTGACCCATTTCGAATGGAAGCACTAGACTCGAGTTCCGCTCTTATTAGAGCTCACCAGTAGTGCATATCCTCTAATAAGAGCGAAACTCAAGTCTAGTGCTTCCTTTCAAAATGGGCCAGCCGAAGGGCTTATCTGAATGCGCAGGCTGCGATCAAGTGTGGGTGGCGTTCAATTTTGAAGTTACTGAATTAATTTAAAGCTTTTAAACAGGTTTAGAACGTCTGCAGATGTTATAAAAATTAGAAATTACTGTAAGTAGTAGAGGAGTTTGGTTGATATGAGCTGAAACCACTTATTGCTCGGTGGTTGCAACGATTCGTCGGATTTCAGGTTTCAGAGAAGCTCTACTCGTGGGGTTATCGGCTAGAGTTAACAAGACGATTATTGTTTCTCTTCCTGAGTTGACCGGGCCATCTGAGCAATGTTTACAAGTGAATGTAGCTAAGCGTCTGCATACGATAATTCGGTCGTGGACAATGTGGGAGCAATGGTGGTGTGATCAACACTGCTGCCTCATGAAGTCATGGCCGACGCGCATCTCCTGGCCGTAACGCCAGTGACGAGCTGTAATTGCAGCAGCACTCGAGTTCACTGCCTTTGTTCGAAAAAGATAAAGAAAGCTTTATGAAAGTTAAAAATCCTCAGTCAGCTGTGGGCAATGTTTTGACTTACAACTTTGAATATGTTGTGAATATTTATTAAGATGGATGCAAGTGTGTCAAATATGGTGGTGAACTTAGTCTGAAGCTAGAATATTATTCGAAATTAGTTGAGGACTACAGTGAAGGACAACAAGTATTACTGAACAGTAATCGTCTGCTCAGCAATGAAAGGAAGCGCTTGGAAAACAAGTTCTGACTCGCCAACTTGTTTACCTCAGTAACACAGTTCTAACATTTATTTGGTACATATGTTTTAGTCCGTGTAACTTTTCAGAGACTAAAAGCAATCCATATATGAAGTATATTTACAGAATGTGTCAAGTTATTGCGCAGTGAAACATATATATATATATATATTTATACACAGAAACATCTCAACAGAAGATTGCATTGTAAGGTAACAACAGAAAGATTTAATTAAATTGTTCATCAACGTGTGTGTAAGAAGCGCGCGTACAGAAAAGTTCACGGATAAATCAACTTGTGACTTTATAATCAACGTTATATGCGTTCATATAACGTTAACTGGGTATTTGAAAAAAGGTGCATCATTTTTTCTTCTGTTATGTCAAGCATAAGCTGTGGCTGGGAGTAAGACAAAACAAACCATGTTATAAACTACACAACATAGTGTTGTCTTATATATAAGCTGAAATCAAAAGTTACTGCTCGCTTGCCGCAGTTTATGCTTCATGGAACTGAATAGCCTTTGTACAAAATTATACGCACATTCTAACGACAATTGTTTGCTAAGTACTTTTTCAACATACTTTCAGCATGTCTTTATTTGAGAAAAAGTTTTCATTATTATCTCAGAGTATACGCCCACGCATTTCATACACGCTAATTTTTGATTGACCTATAGATCAAATCAGGGAGAGACATTTTGAATGCACGTGATGTGAAGCCATTTTTGGTACCGATGTTTAAAAAATAAAATAATTAGCCAACTCAATGAGACTGAGTTGGTAGTGAGCTGATTAATGATGAGAAAAAAATGAGTGGTAATTCAATTTTGTTAATAGCTACAAGCATAGTGGTCAACTTAACGTTTTTCTTGTGTTGGTTCAGGTTTGTAATTTACCATGTATGAATTAGTGTGTCCACGTGCTGTATGCAAGTATGAGCTGGAGTAGCAGAACGACACAAAGCCAGAAATGCATTGTAGGTCGGCACGATTTAAGAGCACTCAATTCTGAGCAGTTAACCAGGTTAGAAATGTCTTATTCGCAATAGAACAAATATATTAAACATTCGGCAGTAGGAGGTTATTTTAGCTCAGTTTGTTGGACCTTCAAAATAACTGACCGCTCTTCTTCTTATTTTATTGATTTAGATTAATAAAGCAACTATTCAGTTAGCATTAAAAGTTTGTGGCTATGTCAAGTTCAATTATTTGTTCTAGGAAAAAAACGCTACACAAAAGTTTGTAGTGGTCAGGACTAGTTACTGAGTAGATTAGGTAAATGCGAGTGTACCTCACTAGGCTATCGATGATAACAAAATGTACTAACTAGACAAAATAGTTACAAAGTTCCAACAAGTTAT
>JTDE01000254.1:225532-281672 GCA_014338405.1 Paragonimus skrjabini miyazakii
ATCTGAAATGGTAACAAACACCGACAAGCATGAACCAAAGGTCCAGTAAGTCATGCACACAACTTACACAGTCGAAAACTTAAGTGGCGTCAATCACGCGACAACGAACTGTATTACAATATGTCTTATATTACGTCCTACAAAAAGAATCAGCCATAATCCGAAATTTGAGTGTATTTTTAGACACCACTGATGTTGAAAGCGAAAAAACTAAATTATCAATGACAGTATTTCAACTAATATGTAAGCGAACACAGTGAGGGCAAAATTCAAATCCCGTAAGCTTGCATCATGTCAAAAATGCTATTTCATTCTTCCTGGTCAGGTCTTCCATTTTTCTTTGTGGTTGCAGGGAAGTTAGGCATTAGAGAGAAACATAAATATGTTGTTACCTACCACGATAATGATATGATTGACAGCGTGAAGCATTTCTGGCACTTATCTGACTTCAGTCAACAGATATAGTGCGAATTAAAGATCGAGACGGTGAATGATGTACTCGATTGCGTTGTTATAGTCTTCAAAGATAACCTCTTCATCAGAAACGTTGTCATCACAGTCATTATTTTCTTCATCACAAACACACCACAACGGTGGTTCTCACTGATGCTTACCTGTTAAATAATTATCAGCAAACTAACGACTCCTGCACTGAAAGAGAGAAGACAAAAAGGACGAGACTAGAAGAGACTTTATTGTTAAAATTAACCAGACTCGCAGTCAAACATCCAATTTTAAGGTGCTTGCATGTTGAAAACAAACAACCAAACAATAGGCGAAGGTAAGATATCATCAGCAAGAGAGATTGCCTACGGCTTTCACCGTCCCATATATTTAAGTGCGGCAAATCGTCGACCGTAAACCGACGTCATTCACACCACTAAACCAAATTGGCTGCCATCTCACCTAAGATGAACAGCCACCAACCATATGAGTCGCAACGACCAACAGCCAGGAAGACGAAACCGGTCTGATTTGGTTGGCCCCTCGTAAGTTATTTTACTTCTCTGTGCCAGGTCATCATCTATCCAATTCGCGCCAGTCGACCGCAACATCGACAATGACCGCTTGGTGTGACAGACGTACCCAGTGCGTGTTCTAACCACTCATCGGTGCATACGTAAAGATGGAGTAATGTACAGAGTTGCTAGCTATCCGCTTCTTAAACTTTCCGTTGCGTACTTGATTGTGCCGCGCGATTCGGGCAGTCGAATGAGGAGAGTTTTGTCCATGTACACGGAGATGGTTAAGGTCTCTATCACTGAGCAGCAAAGTTTTGCAGCCGCTGCCTAGTTCTACAACTAACTTGCACTTATTGCCCTTAGTTTTCAAATGGGTGCCTTTTTTACCGGAACTACCTTAGCTAATTAAATCCCAGTTTCATCGCCGAGATGCAAGTTTTCTTTTGGATTCCTTTGCAATCTCGGTTGCTGATGCAATTTCTATGCAAATTCCTGTCAAATAACTCCATAATTTTTTTATCCGTCGTCAGCTCTACATGGTGGCAAAAGTATTGGAGATTTTCACAATTTGAATGTGATAAGTACACGCGAAATCTCGGCTGACAATTGTTACACACTTCCGTCACCTCTAACAATCATACGCTATATAGATAAGACATAGCAACCTGTTATTTGGGTTAACCTTTAGGTGGCAACAGTCGTTCTTCTTTTTGTTCACACATTTGTTGCCAAAGCATTCAGCAACCTCATCAGAAGTTGATCAGAAACTATAGGGTATATCAGTTTGACTAATTTATGAAAAGCGGTCCGAGTGTAATGAATCGTTGACTACAAACGTATTTCTCTAACAGAGTGGCCTAGTAGTCGAGTGAATAAAAATATCCATCCAGTTAAAAAGCAAACTTGGAAAATATTTTCGTGGTGTCAAGTCAGCTCGAATAACATGATGACGTGATTATTTTTAAGGGTTCAGCAATGATCTTTAATATTATCCATCATAACATTTCTTTGTTCATTAAGACTGAATAAATGGGCTGCTTGTCTTTGACAAAAGATCTCCAGAACGGTTCATTACATGGCTTCGCCAGCTTTACTTCACAGTGGCCACAAGAAGTTTGTCAGGACATAGTTTTACATCGTTTCTAGATTACCGTAGAATTCATAGGAAGTCAATTATGCGTACATCTGTTTTCGGTGAGTTTCATTGGGTTTTTACAATTACTTAGTGTACATGCGTTTTATATATGTACAATTAGAGCATGTCAGATAGGTCACTAAAGCCATAGACTTGGAACGCATCACACTCTCACCCCCTCCTGTAGACTGTGATCCACCCCATGTCTATAATTTCAATGATCTATTTGACTTGTTCTAATTTTTCATATACAAAATGCATATGCCTTATGTACTTGTAAAAGCTCGATGAGAATGACCGAAAACAGCTGTTCGCATAATTGACTTTTGCATCATCAACGTTTTTCACACCCGGCAAATAAACCCGTGACGTGTGAGAAGATGTCACTGTAGTTAAGCAAAAACTATTCGCTAAACTCTGTGTTGGTTATCATCGAGCAAGTAGAAGAAATATCCACCATATTTGTTAATTTCCACTGGCAACGCGTACACAGACAGTTTCAAAGTGAGTTCGCAGTCCTGTTGAATGTCTGCTCCGTTATTATCCGACCATTTTCGGCCGATCGATTACTGACAATGAGGCTGGTTTGCCGTCTTGTCAATCCATTGTGTGTGACCACGTCATCCAAGTGAGCAGTCAGGGCTATGGTTTGACTACTTGATAAAAACACAGCTGATACCTCACATCTTCTCGGTTGTTAAAACTTTTCTGCAACAGGTTCTGTCATGTAGAACTCATTTTATCGAGTAGCCAATATAATTGCAGTTGGAATTACTCTAGCAAGCCCTTGTGGTAACCGTATAAGTTATTTGCTAGTACATTTCTTTCTCAATGGTTCCTTCAATTATTCTGAGAATTGTCACAATTTTAGTGTATATTAACTGTTATAGCATATCTATGGCGTATGAGTATACTTTCCATTTTCGGCAAGGAGTTTGGTCATCTTCCACATGTGTACGCGCTTACTTTCAATGAAAGCTTGGTTGACTGTTTGCAAGTTGTAGGCACCTTAATGTTGAATGTTTGAATATAGACCTAGCTATTTTTAGTAGTTAGATTCTTCCCGTTCCCCTCCTTTTTTTAACTGTCTCTTCCTATGAACGGTTTGCTTTTTTTGCTTTGTGGTGGTATGGCAGCTAAGCATCGGTGTGAGCTGTTGATGTACTGCTGTCTGTAATGATAATTATGATAAGCAATACAAATTGTCTCATACCACCCGGTGATTTCCCACAATCATACGGCTTGTAACTTTTTTATATTCCAACTTGAACTAATTATCGAAAGTTATCCCATCATAGGCATGAGATAAGAGTGGTGAAAAAGCGGACTGTCACCATGCTGTCCTATACAAAAATCTTTTATCCATTTGGAACAGATGGGAAAAAGTTTGCAGTTCACGGACTTAACGGCAGAACTTGATAAAAAGTGGGCTGAAACTGTAGGCAGAGAATGTGCGCGCGTGAAGGACGAGGTGACATCCAAACTTCAGGCTAACTTCCAGATCGCAATGTCCAATCTCGAAGACTGTCACGCAGTTCGCGTTGCGGAAATACAAAATGAATTTAAACAACAGTTACAATTGTTAGAAAGCAAAAATTCCCATCTCAACGATAAGATATCGAAATTGGTGATAGAATTAAAAGACCTAAAAGAACGGTGTGCAAAGTAAGTATTTGTAGTATCATAATTATTCTCATCCATTTCGTTGAATAGCTGCTTTAATCTCTAGCTTCATGTAGACCCATACATAATCAATAAATACACGCGCATACATATAGACGGGTGCAAACATACATGAAAATTTAAGCGGAAGATCAAATAAAAGTTCTGTAGTTCAATTCATCTACTTCCCACAATATATATGAGTAACAATTAAAAATTCCCATTCCTTCGTCCAATGTTGGTTGTTTTGTTTTCTAGGATAATTTACATGGAAAACTTCATATTAGCGCCATCTCGTTGATAGAGTAATGTGTGTTGTCATCTGATTTAAGGTCTAGTGAAATCTGTGCATCTAAACCATAGAAATAGCGTCAAGTAGCGAACAGTCATCAGCTACATGCATCATTCTGTTGGCAAGTATGTACGTGAAACAGATTCACGTCAAACCCCGAATACCACCGATAACCGGGCCATTCTGAAGCGCACGACATAAATATTCTCTACATACACCTTCGGTGTGCAGATGGCAGCTTAATTTACCACAACCTGAATGCACATAATCATTCCTGGCCGCTCAATACCGCTTGCCGTTTCTGATGAACCACCGAAGATTTCATATGTTATTGGATTAACGCAAACTGCAGTTGTTTTAGTGCATTCTCATTGCAGATATCCCTATCACTCGCAAAGGATGTTCTGACGGTTCACAGCTCGATGCATGATTTTAGAACTTATTAAGTGAACTCTAAATTTCTGTATATGAATTAATTTGTGAGACGCTCCAACGCCATATTTCAAAAGCAACAAAATCAGTGGACCTTGCAACTTATTTTACCCATGTGACCTTAGGGTTATTTTCAATAAGTGATTATAAAAAATAAACGTCCAGGTATGTTGCTCAAATAGAGTCGTTCTTACAAATTGCATTGCGAAAACATGTTTTCAGGAAAGTTAATCTTACACAAACAACACTGGAGAAATCTTTGTCATACCTACCTTGCAGATAGCAACTAACAGCCGAATATACAATTTTTGCACTTGTGAGGCTTGAAGCCAAACTATTTAAAAAACAACACGTTAGATCCAGAATATGTTTCTATCGAAGGATTAAGTATAAGTAATAGAGCATCTTTACGTTTAACTCGTTAGGTTATTTGTATTACTGTTACAAACATTACACACTTAACCCAAATAAGGTAATCGAAGGAAGACGGTTGATCCAGGCGTTTTTAAGGAACAACGTTTCAGTCATAGATAAGAGTACAGGGTATCTTCAGGAGTATTTTCGTTGCTGGTTCAAATAAAGCCGAAAACCAGGTTCTTCGCAGTAGAACCACTTCACAATTGTCAGACATACTGCAGTACTTGCTACCCATACAACCTCAATGTTCATCGGCGGTGTTGGTAGATGGCAATGTGAAATGTTTCAGAATTACTGTCGCACCAATCGGATCTCCGAACCATTCGAGGAATTCGACATGACACAATTGGCCAAATGAGAAACTCTGTCTAAAAGTGAAGTTTCTGATCTATCGGCTTAGGCTTATATCTCAACTAACAGATCGCTCATCATATTTGGTCAAACTGTTTCTTCTGCTAGTTCGAATCCAATCAAAGCACAGATTTTTCACAATTAGATCTCTTACCGCGCCAAATCTACCATAGTGCGTAGTAGTGATTTCACTACGCACGAGCAGTTGTGGATACGTTACCTGAAAATGAGATTGGATTGATTTGTTCCTCTTTGCTCATATTTTCTGGATACCAGTGTGAATGTAGATAATTGATTTCCCTGGCTATATTTCAGATCCTTCGCGTATACCCGCTTTGAAATGCACGAGTATTTCTATTGATTGTATCCTTATGCACTTCATAAGTAAGCGTGATTTTTACAAATAATCGTGAAGATTAATTCGAATAGGTCTTGGTCAAAGTTGCCTCAAACCATCTCCACCGAATACAGCAGTGTTATCAAGAAAGTGAATATGTAAAGTAAATTCCACAATGTTACTGAAGATAGCGTGCAACAGGAGATGTTACTTCCAAGTCTGGCAAGTGCTTGACAATTATCTGGGGCTTACAAAGTAATGTTCCATTAGAATGAAGATATTTTGCGTGTGTCATGGGCCCTTCGTTTAAATATTTGACAGACACATCTACAAGACTAGTAATCAATAAAGGTTTCACGTCATTCGTGTAACCTTGCAATTTCATAGCAATTATGCAATACATTGTAGGTTCAAGTCTTTCAAAACCGTTTTAACAAAACCCAAGCGGGAATTTTTAACGGCTGCACCATAATTCAAACTTTGATGTACATGAGTTATATGCACTTAATAGACATACATTTATGCGCTACAAAAAAAACCGTGTCTGAAATGTGGACGAATCTCACTGTTTTTATATACGATAATTACACATTAGTACTTAGTTACGTATTTGTTAGAAATGATAGTATGAAACCGAACAAAACGTTTCAAACTTATAAGGCCGCATATAAGCGAGATTTTTCTTCTAAATTCTGTAACATTTGGTAATTAGCCAGCCCAAAAAGAGAGCTTCTTAGTTACTTGCTGGTTGAATGTTGCGTATTTACGAGTGGCCCCGTGACATAGGGTGTTGAGGCCGAGAAAAGATAATTGTCACATGATAACTAATGATGTGATTTTCTGCAAAAACTGCGGAATTGTGAGTCAGTGAGTTATTCAGGTCGAACCTTGCATAATGCATCAACAAATTAACTCACTCTGAGAAATTAACCGCTGCTTTACATCCGTGAGCTTGAAAAATCAAGCACTTGTATTAAGACCGGACTTCTACTGATTCGTTATCACAATATCCATGGATATGAACTATTCGTGTCCGTAAATCGGCGGCCGTCCAAAAAATCCTTAACTCGTCGGCCATCCGATTCTAATCCAGAAACGACGGCTGTAAAGTCGAGTTTGTTATTACTGAGGTGTTGGGTCACAACCAATATTGGAAAAATAAAGAGGAGGGGACAGCTACAAACCGTAATATCGGCTCCATCACAATTATAAAATCTGATGTCAACGATTCACACAAACACGACCGAATATAAAGTGGTACGTAATGGCACTGCCTCAAAGCGTGAACGAAACCGGAGGTGCATGTAAACAAAGGTTCGCCAACAAAAAGAAATGAGAGACTGTCTGCACAGGTACGCGTTTCGACAAGCAACCGGCACCAGGCCTTGGAGTTAGATAGAAATTATCGGGTTCTAAAGAATAACTTGTCACATGCAACTTGAATGGGCAACCAATTTCGCAAGAAAAACGTGTGAATATTACCAAGTCGAATTTGAGTGTGAGAAGTACGATCAACAAGTAACAAAAGGACGAATACAAAAGGCATGTCTACCAAATTTCTATCGAACACAAATGCGTCTTCATAAACTCGGCATAAACAGGCACTTAAACAATTAAGGTAGACCTCTATTTATGGGGTTTACGTGTTACCTAGCATCATGTTTGTTATATTTAAAAACGGCTTAGCACAGTTCAAAAGTTCATTAGGCGAGCAGTCTAAACAATGATCTGAGTTCAATATTTTTTTCACTGTTTTATATACTGGTCTGTGAGTGAATCCATATGAAGACATGTGGGTTTCGTTTTTATGGTGCTGAGGCTTTGACAAAATGCAGTTAGCCTGTTTGCATATACCGGTTGGTCACAAAAAAATCGTCCTTTCGGATCATTTCTTCCTTCATGAACACATATTTTGTTGTCAAGCTATGTTACTGATACATTTTGATCCTCAAGCACAGAATAGGATAAATCAGCTTGTTTTAACAACGTAACTGCTAAATGAGGCGTTTCGTGGTTGCTGTAGATTACCCTTTGTCAATGCGATATGCATTTTTATAAGTGATTTATCTTTTATTTCATTACTATTTTTGTATCATCATGCGATATTTCAAAAGAAATTATACAGACGAATGTTTTATGGGCAGCGATGAAAGCTTGTTACAAATGGATCATGCAACAAAAGTAAGACTCCAATTTTGTTCTTATCTATGAAATAATCAGGCTAATAGTCTGAAATTGGGGGAAAATGTCATCTCTGATGTTTGTACTTGATAATTTAACTTCCCCAGGTTTTTGCTGAGGAAAAATTGTTGAAGAGCAATACCGATCCAAATATAAACCAAACGGCTTCAGTCCAGACAGATTCACAATTGTGGCTAGGAACAAATCAACCCAAGACATTAAATATGGAATTTCACACGAAAGTGACATCAACAGAAGAACAGGTGAGTGAACCCTACTTAAAAGCATCCAGTTTTAAAATCCATATTGGGTCCTGGTCTCAGACAAGTTCCAGGGTCAAATAATAATAAATAATTGCAACAATAATTATAATTAATAAGGACCGTATTGATCATTGCAATGTTTGATTTGCAATTGTCACACGCGATTTGTAACTAATGTTTAACTTATTCCGTTGTCTCAAAAGGCCTTTTATTAACGGCTGCGCCAACTACAACTAGAACCGCCATTTAAATGGAAGTCACTAGTTACTGGCAATTAGTGATGGATTATGGTTATCAGAAATTTCTTATCGATTGCGACCAATTGCAACTTTCTCGGTCCAGAAATGTTTATTGATTACAATTTTTCTCTTTACGATCAACCAGCATTGAACTTACTCATTTTTATCATTTTGTCGCAAAATACCTTTCACAAATATTTCATTTGACTTGTCTTATAAGCCTGTTTTGTTTAATACCAAATGGCAGTTTGCAGAACGTTGAGTATGGTTAAACAGCTCAGTATGACCTTTCAAAATATCCAATATTTTTTGTCATTTTGATACCAAACAAAATGCAATCTTTAAACTATGTATTTTAACGTAACACGGCATAAAATGACCACCATAATTGTGAAAGCGTTGCTTTTCTAATTCAGTGATGACTGATTTATGCCGTCGCCCATTGTCTACGATGAAGAACTTTTGCTTTTGCATTTGTGGGGAATTTGCAAGCCAGCTTACCTATTTTTCATTCATTTGTTATAAGTATAAAACCATACAGAGATAATCGAGCGAGAACTGAATGGATTGTTGCTTCTTGATGATCTCTCAAAACTTCCACATAGTACACCAAAATGCCTTCAACCACTAGTAGGTTATTTGAAGCAGCATGTAAAAACCCTTCCTGTTCTGTCACGATTTGTTAAAAATTATCTTTCTAACTAATTTTTTTCCCTCACAACATAATTCAAAGTAACCATCGTGAGAGACTTAGCCCTTTGAATTCACATAAACGTTTGATTGACCCACTTCAGCAGAACGCACTAAACGCGTTTCTTTTAATCGAAGCTTTTCACTAGAGCGCAATCCTACATCTGAAGCTACATTTTTGAACTTTCTGCCCATACGTCTTTCGCAGTGGCAAAAGCTCACATGATATGGTCGAATAAACGCACAAAAAGATGTGCACAAATTCATATGGTTAACCAGCCCTTCAGGTAAAAGCATTTTGAGTCCACAGAGATTCCCTTGTAATTTTTACAGTTGCACAGTGATGAAGCGTTTTTTCTGATTCACTATAACAATTTCATTGTTATAATTTCCAATGCATTCTGAGTTTTTTGAATTTTTGCCAGCCAGGTCTACGAACAATATTAAAAGACCAGAAAAATTCATTGAATTGTCAATCATTGAGTTAACTAATGGTACATCTGTCGAATTCTAACATAACATCCAACTAAATGTTACTCACTTCTTTTACGGGTAGACAAATTAATACAGTTTTTGACGTTTGCAACAGAACGCACGGGTTTTCAAGTATTTTATTTTATTGTCTCATGTTGTTTTGAGAAAAGTTTAGAGAATATGCAGTGTCTTCCTCTGATTGCTGAATAGAAACAATACATCACTGAGGCCTTGATCTACAGATGCACTGGGAATAGCCTATTCAGAAAGTGAAATTTTTAATAGTTCCCTAACCTTCAGGCATTGTGAGAAACCATAACAAAACATTTTTATTGTGAGAAAATTTTGGTCGTGAATTTGACACGTACTGCAGTAAACCGTTCTTTCCAAAACTTTATTAAACTTGTGTCATGCAGCCTGCTCCCTATTCCCAAAGTGTTCCCGTTAAACGTTTGAATATAATTAATGGGTCAATCCTAATGTTGGATTGCTGACGTTGCTGTTAACATGTTTGTCTCATGATTACGAGACTCGAGTGCAAATTCAGATGCAAACGAGATTGCACACTGTTGGTGAACTCAGTTACTCCCGAAGAAAACATCTACTGTAAAAGTTACAGTTCCAAAGCAGGATCTAGCGCCAGAAATTGAAACACTATGAAAGTAAGCAGGACTTGACTCAACTGTTTCAACTTGTGTAGATGACGGAGACCATTCCTCCTTGCTAGAGTCACGTGATAATGGTTCCTATATTCAAGAAAGGTATCAGGAGCTCTTGCGAAAACCACAGGGATATTAGTTTAACCCCAGTCATTTCTAGGGTGCTGGCATCCATTATACTCCGTCAACTCACTGTAGTTCGAGGGTTAAACATGAGAGGAGAACGGGCAGGGTTTCGTTCTGGTCGGGGATATATAGATCACATTTTTACCCTTCGTCAAATTTGGGAGCAGCGTCATTTGTACCGCCGGCCAACAATTGCCGTATTTCTCGACTATAAAGGTGCGTTCGATTCGATGGATCGATCCACACTTTTGAAGTCGTTTAAACGCAGCGGTGTACCGACCAAGTATATGAACATACTATCAGTGCTTTACTCCCATGCTTCTGCTCAGGTTAGGACTCACGGTGAGCCGTCTGACAGTTTCAGCACCAGGAGCGGCGTTTGTCAAGGCTGTCTCCTTTCACCATTTTTGTTCAACTTCGTAATGGACGACATAGTGGAGGATTGTCTCTGACAGGCACAAGATGCCGGTGTGGACCTCCTACCTGGTGGAAGACTGATTGATTTCGATTATGCTGACGATAAGGTGTTACTGTTTGACAACTTTCAGGCGGCGCAAGCAACGCTGAATGCAATTTCACGTTCTGCTAAGTACTTCAGAATGCGCTTTGCGGCCCCGAAATGCAAAGTGCTTCTGCAAGATTGCTGTGATTACGTAGGTTTAATGTTAGATGATGAAGTCATGGAAGTTGTTGACCGGTTTGTATACTTGGGAAGCTGCATCAGCGGCGGCGGCGGAGGTGTAGGGAATGAAATAGAGGCGCGTATTTCCAAGGCCAGAGCGGTGTTTACTAATCTGCGGAACTTATGGCTCAGAAAGTTATCTCTCTGAAACTTAAGGGTCGCGTATATCAGAAAATCAGTGAGGGCTGTATTACTTTACGGCAGCGAAACCTGGCCACGTAGGGTAGAAGACTTGAACCGTCTTCAGGTACTTGATCACCCATGTCTGCGTTCAGTCGCTCTTATCGTGTGGCACCAACGAGTGAGTAACGAGGAGGTTAGGAAGCGGGTGTTTGGCACTGATTGTCAAACGAGTTCTTTTATTCAGTCATTACATTTGCACAGACTTACATGATGCTGATGTAAGTTGGCAATAAACTGCTAAGTTACTTTTTCAGATAAGTTTCTAAGTTATGATATGTGAGATTACAGAAGCCTTGGTCGGGAGTATCTGAATGCTATAAAGCGTGTGTGGTGTTCATTATGCGTCGCTTGAACTGTTTGTGTTTTGTAGTAAATGTGACAAAAATAACGCTTCCAAAGCATGCTGATCAAAGTCTTCAACTAGCTACTGTAACCGTTTGTTAACACGCAGCAGGGTTCGCCCCTCATCAATTTTTTGGGCTCATATTACGATACGTTTTGTTGATTACCATTAAGTTACTAAACTAGGAAACAACAAGCAGAAAACATTCATAATAAATTAAAAACAACATAATAACCCCCAATAATCCAAACTTTTGAATAAAATAACTACCACATCAGCAAAAATTACGAGTAAATGTTTAAATAATCTTTCGAATTAACCCAATCAGTGTTAATAAAACCATAGAAATACACCACTCCATATTATGATTGTCGTTTATGAGTTGATAAATCCGATGGCTAATTTTATTGTCAGAACTTCTGGAGTGGATGCCAACACAGCTCATACAAAACTTAAGACCGATAGAGAGTGTCGTCCTATGATTCGGGATAACAGTTACCTCAGAACTTGTTAGTTAGTTCAACTGACTTCGCGACTACAAAAACTTACGTAACGATAAAATATGTGAGCCTACTGCAAGACAAGTGGCGATTTTGCCGCTAAATTGTGTGCATTACGAAATGATTCTCATTATAAGCATTCAGACATCGCACTACTCAGAGATAACACAAGTATTCACTCGTTGGCATTCCATCTAAAGATGCGTTTTTCTATTGTTTTCTCATTAGCTAATTTTTCCCAACTTTTGTGTGAATTAATGTAGTCAGGAAAGCTTCAGTCTTATCGTCTTATTCCGCGGTTCACAATATCTTTCAAACTGGTTGCTGAATGATCGTCATCACCCCTTATCGTTGAGCGGAGTGAATGTAGTTCCGCGTCATTCAACCAATTTGCGTCATTTCTTCATTTTATTAGCAGTTTTCTTGACCGCTGTCTTTCTCTTGAGGTTTTCTCCTAGTTATCATAGTTTAACTTTTAACCACTTCAGATGATCAGTCGTTTGACGTCCGCTATATAAAATGTTACTTTCTTTGTGCGTACTTGAACCACATTATATTTTAGACATCAGCGCCTATTATTTCATTGATAACTTTAAAAACGTCTTATCAGCTTTGCCGAGGTTTGATATTTTGACAAACTAGCTGCCGTTGGCATCTGCTTCACATAACTTAAGGTAGCGTCAACCCCGTGCTTGTCTCGAAGCAGTCACACCTGATCTAGTGCCGACTTCCATTCTCTCTCTTCATAAACTAAAAAGCCTCTCATAGTCCATCTGTTTTATTCTAACAGAAAATTTGTTTGTGCGTTACAACGAGTCATTTCGGTCTACCCGATCCTTAGTTTTACAAACGGGGTTCGAACCCTATCGAAGGAAACATTTTTGTAAGAATCTCTTGCTCTGGCTTGCTTCCTTGTCTCATGAAATTTCACTTATATTGATGGACTTGTGTCTGAAAGATTTGCTGTTTCATTTTGAGGGGAAGAATATCCGGCCATTATGCGTGAGTACTGGCGATACATTTCATAGATCTCGAAGGACCCCATATCTACTGACCATAATTAACCACACCCTGTTAACTTGATCGGTTCAGTTTGTTCTGATTGTCGCTTGTCAGTAGGTTACAATAGCGACACGACCAGTTAAAGAAAGTTAGTTTTCTTAATAACCCCCCTCCCCCCTCATATAAGCCGCTTTCTAAAAGTTATTGCATTTCGAAGCGGACCATTCTTCTTACCTCGTGGCATGGTCGCACGGCATTTCTCGGCACTTTTTTAACTACTGGAGCCCACGTGACATCAATTTCCAAGTCACTCTACCCATTTGATTGATTGAACTCTATTTTCTTTGTGAACGAGCTGTCCTAAGGTCTTGTCAATTTCTTTATTCCGGAGCATTTTTCCTTGGGATACTGATTTTATTATCTTTCAAAGCCTTCAACCTGGGCACTATGGTTTCCACAATGTTTCAAGATCTCATTCTAAAGTCAGACGGTTTATTCCGAAAGCAAGCTTTAGAACGCTTGTTTATTCAGTAGACAACAAGATAGCTAACCCGCCATCTGTCCTTTCTATTCCACATTATGGTTGCCTGTGAAATCTCGCTTTGGCAGACAAAATAACTGGCGTGCCAACTCTCCCACTATAACCTCCATTATCTTGACTTACTCCAGCTGTTTATGGCTAGTCTCTACATAAAAACGTCGCAAAAACGATTACGACCTCCGTTTATTCGGAGCCAAAACTGTCTCATAACCGTCCAACACTTTTATTTTATTGGAATGAACACCGTGCGCGTACATTTAACTTTCAATTTCATTTGTGAACCTTCTTTACACCCAAGAAAAAGGTATCAGTTGACACCGTCAACATTTCGGAAAACGCCGCTAGTTTAAACATCAGCTGGTGTTTGTTCATTTTCTGTTTGCTTAGGTTCAACGTTGTTTGTTCTTACTTTTTCTACTGGAAGTACTCACTGCGTTACAAATTCAAGAGAATTTGTGTTGGTGCTACGATATTATCGAATCAATTTTCCAATGAATCGTATTCTGACTGGCCGGAGAGTCATCCACACGGTCTGTTGAGGTTGGACATTGAATCTGTTTTGACAGACAGAATCATCTCGAGCGATTGTTTTGTTCCATCCTCCCCAAATTTATAGTATATGGTAATGGCTGATGTTCACACTAGTGGTGATTTAAGTGTACTTGTGCTAAAGTCTGCTCTACGAATACACTACATGACCTTAAGTTGCACTGTGCAGTTCGGCTTTGATAACCTATAGATCTCAATGACATCTGTATAACTAGTATACTTTTTGCAGTAATTAGGTCATCAGAAACCTACTGACAAAGCCAGTGATTATCATGAATCCTCAACGTTTTACTAACCATTTTTTACTATATTTCGTTTTCAACTTCTCAATTTCACTTGCGAAGTGTTCGGTATATTCTGGGGTCCACTATGTCTAATGTTTACCATTGTTAAACGGATTGCATTTCTGAGCCATACAGAAGGAGCATAGAATCATCAGTAGTTCTGGACAGATGTGCAAATCTGCTGAAAATGGGCTGAACCATGGGATATTTACAGCTTGGTATATAGATTAAACGTCACCTACAATTGATCGCAACTCTCACATTCCCATAAGCATTCCAATTTGCCCCTTTCGAAAAAAATAACTAGACTCGAGTTTCGCACTCATTAAGGCTCGTCAGTAGTCCCGGCCTTGGCAAGGACATGCACTACTGACGAGCTCCAATGAGATCGGAACTCAAGTTTAATGCTTCTGTTCAAAAGAGGCCGGTTGAAAAATCTGTGGGAATGTGATATCTGCGATCAACTGTGGGTGGTGTTCAATCTATACAAAAGTCGAAATCCCCCACTACTCACCAGTAACCTTGATATATCGCAGCTCTCTCTTTATGCTTGATCTGGTAACTTTTGCAACATATGATGTATGAAGACCTTTAGTTAGTATCAAAACTCCATCACTTTTGGTCAAACTTAGCATCAAAGGGTTCCGATTATTCTGCCGCAGCATTGGTTACTTTAGGAAAAATGTTACAATTCAAGATGTTGTTTCACGAGGCAATCGCTGCCAGACGATGTGTATCCAAGCAAAGCTTCAAATCTTGAGCTGTTCCGCAGGCTCACCACTGTGTTTGATTTGCCCGGCCCTCCTTTGGACTGTTCACACAGCAAAGTTGTTTTTCGGCCTAGTATCCATTCTTCTCTTATCATATTTACTGCAACCAACACTTGCACAGCACATCCACTAGCCACATTTTTACAACTGATCTTGGTATAGTAAAAAATAAACAACAGAAAATTTTCATGGAAATCGTATTGTGTGGTAGGCGACATTAACACGTCCAGTGCGCACTTCTGTCTTAGTCGAACTCGCCTTGTCTGTTTTTCGTCCGGTAGCGTTTCGTATTTTTTACACCGTACAATTCATTAAGGTTTTACAACCCTTGACTGTTCCTACTGCTCGCAGGTTGTATGAGAAGTCAGTCGCATTAGGCTTTCTGAAAAAGACGTCTTGATTGAAGTATTTGCAGTTAAAACTAAAGAAACAAACAAATACAAGATTAATCATGTCCTCCAAATTTGCCGTGTTTGTTCTGCAAAACTTAATTTTTCCACACATTTGAAATTGTTAAAGGAATTGGAAATTCGATCACTTCTGGAAGAAAAAGTAATTGCGTGCAATGAACAGCAGAACCACATGCGTGAGCTGCAAGAACAACTTGACAGTCTGAGGAACTCTTATTTGAAAAATGAGCGTGAAAATCGAACCAGAAGTGCAGAGAACAAAACTCGATACGAGTCGAAAATAAAGTGAGCGAAATCTGAGGAACGGAATGTTCATCACCGTTGTTCTATCCCGCCATTTTTGATCGCTATTAATTAAAAGATAACTTCGAGAAATTCGATATTTTTAGTTGCGGTTGGAATGATTAATCAATCTACTTGGTCAGTTTTTAATTTGAAAAAAGCCACAAACTGTTTTCTTTCGAGAAACTGAGTGAATGAACCAACACTCGATCTGTTTGCTTGTGATCACATTCCCTTTGTGTTCTATAAAGGGGAAAGCTTTGCTGTGACTATTCAAGTTTTGATGTTGCCTCTGCTTGGAAAATAACAAGCATTCTTTTGTGTGCAGCGGTGACTGCAGTTATCAGCTGACTGTCATTCAGGATGTAGGACAGAATAGGAAACGCCTGAGAGTTATCAGACTTGATAGCTAATGTCGGATACCACCTATTGTTTGAAACGTTAATTAACCTAGTTAAGGTCAGTTATGTGACATAGCAAAACTTTCGTCTCATCCAATCTAAACAAGGTCGGCAAATAATCTGTTTATGTGACCAGATTTTCGAAAGGATGCACCTAACTTTCGCACTGACAATGACCACATACCGTAAGACAGATTCTCAAAATTCACACAAAATTGCGTTAAACTGTTTCATAGAGTTTTCACGCCATTTGATATGCCAGTTTGGTTTTGTCTTCATTAGGTCGTTATTCTAACAATCGCTAATGGAATGTTAGTATAGACTAAATTTCCTTATTGTCTTTACAGTTACGTTACTAGTCCGTTAGTAATTAATATTCTCTTCGCAACTAGTTTTTAACTAAGTATGCACGTGTACCAAAAACAATGGTGTCTTACAGATCGTTCCTTGTAGACGTTTGAGTGAACCAATATAGATGATAATTAAACATCAACGTGCAACAGCTCTTTATCTAGGGACACTTTGAAGCTGGCGCCTACTGTTTTTGGAACACCCAGTTTTGGGACGTCTTTCGACGATTTTTTCATTCCCTACCTGTGGATCACTTGTTGATGACAGACTAAAGCACTGGTTGATTCCCCTGTATGGATTAATGATGTTTAGCGCACTATTAGAAATTTTTATCGTGGTCTCACAAGCGTACACATAGTAGAGCTTTCATATCATCCTGGTGCAGTTTTCGCAGTTATGAGAATATGTTTCAGCATTTTTGTAACGTTTTTTTAAATGTGCAATTGTGTTGGCTAATCTCACGTCAACCTTTTCCTCAACTTTGTTTCATAGCAGTTGAGTTGATTATACAAGCCTACTCAGTGGAAAGTTACTGAAGTCAAAAAATATCTGACTCACAAATATTGCGGCCAAAGTTTGGGTCATGAACCGTAACAGACATTTTCACAGAATCACGTGAACGAGACATAACTGTAAATCCACAGCTGAAACTTGACTACTGTTAACAATCAGCGGGTCAATACGATCACATGTGTGATAAATTAGGCAATTACTTAGAACGGCCAATAACGACCGAAGAACATACCAACGCAAATACGTTCTCTTAACCTACGAACGAGCTATCCGTTGGACAGATCGGTGTCTGGATGTTTAACAGGCACAACTTTGGGCCGCAGATGAGAGAAGCATAGTGCCCTGCAGGATGTCACATGCACAGTTGTGTCCCACAGTAACCTTCAAAACCATTGCAAGGTTGAGTACATGCTTACTTAGGAACCGTGGCGGAATGTGTGACCTTTAAATTTGGATGAACTACGCTCATAAGGAAAATGAACATTGCCGTACACCAGCATCACCAAAGTATCAGAAGCGCATGATTCTGAGCACCCAACGTTTGTTCCAGTTTTGCGATAATGAATACCACTATTGTGATTTGCATATGCTTCATGCCAATTTTTGATCTGCTAGGAAAGTATTCTCTCGAACCTTTTTGTGCCTAGGCCGCGACTGCAAGTCGCTAGTTTTCAAACTATCCTATCCGCAATCAGAAAGAGATCGTTCCATAACATATACAAGGAGTTGGAGGAAGTTAGATGTCTGGCATCTCATTGACGTAGTTGGACTCTTGTTAAGTGGCTTTAAAAGTAGCTTTGCAGAATGCTGATGATTTTAAATTGTATTTGAACGCGTAGGGTCAAGTGATGTTTCACACCCTGCTTTGATGTGGTTTCACTGAAGCTATAGCTGTACGAATTCCTGTTATTTGCTGCATCACGTTTCAAAACAAGCGGCACTGTCACTAAGAAGCCACACTACAGAAACCACCCTCTCCGAATAGATTGAGAAATAAGTAGCCTGTACAAAATGCAGCTAGTCGTAAGATAATGAATAATATAACCTGTAAGATAGCACTAACCTGAAGATCGCACTGGCTTAGGAATCAAATCGTACGGTGACCCTTTTCGCGGGATCGTTCACTGTTTGCACCGTGCAATCGTTAAAGGTGAATGACCACGTTTTACCCTCTGAATCGTCTCAGATGACAAACATGTAGTCGCTCAGGTTTTGAATGCTTAGAAAAATACATTTTTCATATGGGTGAGGATGAATAACGGAGTATGTCATCGGTTCGCTAACGTCCGTAATAATCACGTCGAATAAAAGGGCGTAGACTGCAGATACTGAGAATCGTACACTCATAAATAAGGATTAACTTCTGTGACAAAACTTTCCAAACCGTCCTCAGGAATGGATTAAACTAATCGATCGGTTGTTCTGAAAAAGCTTCGCTAATTGTCATCAACTATGACCTCCTCAGGCTTCACCAGGCCTAAAAATTATTTATAATCCCTCAGTTTTCTAAAGCAATGATACGGTCACAGCCAAAGAAGTTCGTACTGAACTTTCAGAAGTAAAACCTATCGAGGCTGCTGGGTAAGAAAAGCAATTCCTCATAGTTTTAGCCACTGACCAGACGTACAATACCAAATCTTGGGTACTTTCTCTACGCAAAATTTGCAGACAGAAGGAAGTCTTCGCGGATTACTCATTCTTGAAATGAGGTTCCCCAAAGTGTGCTCAATGTCCTTCGCAATGATTAAATTGTTCTACAGAGTATTATAGGCAAAAATGACTAGGAAAACAAAAACCGGTGATCATCATTAGCGTTTATGTCAACATTAAAGAGGGGCAATCAACGTATTCGTTGGTCTTGTTCGTCCCACTCTATAAACATTAGATACAAAATGTGGGGCCATTCCTATGGGTTTTTTGTAGCGCAACAACTTCAACTGCGCAAACACGTTTCGGGATAATAATATACAACTGAGTTCTACCAATCTATCAGGTGACCACTTTAACAACTAAACACGGTACAAATGCCTTGGTGATGTCGTATTCTTTCATCTTTTCACTTAGGCCGATGTGCGCCATGGCAGTGTTGTTACCATTTCTTTTCCACTCTGCATAGTTAACGTGCCATCAACAGGGAGAACTATGTCTTTTGATTATAGGTGGAATGGCTCGAAAACATCTCTTTTTGATATCTCTATTTAGACTCTGTTGAAGCACGGTTTGATTGTGCTATGCAAATGACCAAAAAAGCCGTACTGTTTTTATTAACCAAGTATGCAGGTACTTTGTTTTCATTTGCCAATGGCAACCTTTTTTAACAAGTACTCCAGTTGTACGTAAAGTTAAATATTTTGGATGTGGTCTTTTCCAGAAGGCTAGTAGTCGTATACATGAAAGCAATTTTATGTTACAATATTCACCCATATTCTCACGTAAATAATTTCTTTGTTAAACGTCATAACACAAAGTATACATGTAGTTTCTTTTAAATTAACTTTCAATAATGGGTACGTCGTTTTAGGATTTATCAACTTCTGAGTACCACCTTGTTTGTCGTCCTGTCTTTCCATGGTTGGGTCTGGCAGTTTCAGGCTCTTCAAAATATTTACGGAATCTGTGGCTCGGTATGGCAGCATAACATACAAACATATTTTGTAAAATTTACTAATGAGTTGCATCTGTAAACCCGTGAGCCATTTACTGACAAAATCTTTTGAGACAACGGTCAGAAGCTGTGGTTAAGATCTATCGCGGTCACTATCCAAAGTCTTAACGTGGTTCTCTGACAAGCTGCTGTAGGCTTTTGTTGTTTTAGAAAACGGGTTTGTCTATAGCTTGCTTTACGGCTGCATACTTTTCAATGTAAACCCCTTATTATTCTGATCGTGCAACTTTTCATTCATAATGTTGTGAGTCCATTTTTTCTCCAAAATCTTGGTTCAGATATGTTCTAAATTCATTATTATTTCCCAACATTGCCCGCATTGATGGTTGACATTCTGCCTCCAGGTGTATATACACCAACTCAATGATTCGAGTTGAGTCGATTGGTATTAGGTATTGAATCCCGCGGTATGAAGATAAGAAACAAATTGGCGGAACAAATTTCAATCTTTTTTGTTCACACAAGTTTTTTCGGAGTGCCAGATTTAATGCAAGTGAAGTTGCACACCAATGATCAACATACTAGTGAAAACGTGGTGGTGTACAGAGTGAAAGAAGTACTTTCATGCAGCGGTATTTAAGCCGTGTTCGATTAAAATTATCAATTTTCCAGGTTATCCAATAGTGGAAATACTGACTGCTAGAGAGCGAACAACATCAGTACTGTGGTCAACGAACTCATTTAATCTAACGGAGTTCTATCAACAAACATGTTGTTGCAAATACTGATGGGCAGCCCAGCCAGCCCGAACGACCAACAAGCTATCAGACCAGATTACAGACCATGTGGAACCGAAGTACTCACTCCATCAACCTAAAGTTCAACAGGCCAGGTTGTTTATTCGCAGTGAGATGCTTCAGTACACACTCTTTAATCTCTTTGAACTGAGTCCACTTGTTGTGGTGATTCGCGCAGTTGCATGAGTTACGAATTAACTAATGAGATTTACACCTCCCCGGGATAAATATTTGATAAAGCGGTTTTGTTATCCACTCGGACTAGCAGTACACTTTTGAAATTCATCTCACTTAGCTTTTGTGTATTAATGAAACTATTGTTCATTCTACATGTGTTATATTTTCAGATGAGAAACGCATTACAGCTTTCTAAAAGTCAGCATGAAAATAACCATTGTGAGTAGGTCCAGAGGTATCAGTTTCACTCTCCTAGCGCGGTACACGTTCCTAACAACGAATGCGTATTTCTGATAACAGTTCAGTCGTTAAAATCGTTGACTGGCTGCTCCGTCACGCGTGTCCGAAAATTAGGTCTATCTTGCCAATGTATCAACAGATAGTAGGAAATGTTCGACTGGCTGACATTTTACTAAATCAAAATTTAATAGTAATAACTGTCCTCCACTAACGTTCAATCAGCAGTGGAAGTTCAGGAATTTAGGTCATTTCAAACTGAACACTACTCACACCTAAACGCAGCTTTCGCATTCAGATATGTCTTTCGGCTAGCCTACTTCGAAAGGAAGCACTAAACTCGAGTTTCGCTTTTATTAAAGCTCATCAGTAGTGTATGTCTCTGTCTTGATCCGAGTTTTCACTCTCATCCTCATACTGTTCCGTCCCATCGATAATCCCGTGATCAGGACTTATTAGTTAGGTTGAAGTTACTATTTTCATTGAACCAAATAACTACCGAAATCCCTTAACTCAGTTGGTTGTGATAATGCTAGATAGTTTCACGGAACATTACTAGGTTTGAAAATATGATAGCAAACATGAGGTGAACGGATGTTATCACTAGTTATGACACAAAATCCGCTGTTTTTGTTATATTGCGTCATGCATGCGTTGACATCAGTTGAGATACACACTTTGTGCTTCTTCTTAAACTTAAAGTCTATGACCCATTCTTTGCCTGACTACATTTCCACCGTATTTAATGAACAACCCATTCATAAGGTAGGATGCCACGATAAAAAGTGTGTTTTGCGATTAACGTTAGCTTCCCATCGTGCTAGCTCAGCTACTCATGCAAGTGATTGCAACAGTATGTCGACTGGTATTTACTCTAAATGTTCCAGAAATTCACTCACTGTTAGGGAAAATTCAATTCAGCCTATTGAGCGTTACCTCGTGGATAACAAGTTAGAATTCAAGCGGGACTGATGGAACCCTGTCACCGCAAATGTCAGCTTCATCAAACTCATCGCCACCCTCACCAGTAACACAAACGTTATTATGACGACCAACACCACTACCTTTTTCCTCATCGCTGTCATAACTCCCCTGATCAACATCGTCATAAACAATGTCATCCTCATGGTCGCCAATTTCTTTTATCTATTCCTAGTCACAAAAAACATGTCAGCTTTAATCGTCATCAACGTCATGAGACAACCCTCTTTCCATTCTAATTGTCAATTTCATCTTCCTACACATTAACGATGGCAACATCTTCATGATGGTCATCACGATCACCAAAGACAGAACTACTGTCTCTATACTCCAAACCACCTTGTTGATCTTCAGAATAATCGACAATATCATCATAACAGTCAACTCCAGAACGATCCTCGTCAATGATTACATCATTAACATGATGGTCACAGCCATCATTGTCCAAAAACAAACCTTATCTTCGTCTTTACTATCTTTCTTCTCTATTTTATCATTGTTTATAATCAGAACCGTCAAATACATCGTATTACTTGTCATCTTAATCACCTCCCTCTTTTTCACACTGCATACGTTACGGACATCACCATTCCTATCATCGCTGTAACATCAATGTGCACATCAGCATAATTAGCGAACACCATCTTCGGCATTTTTCTATTAATCACAGTCACAAAACTGTTACCCATGCTCATCACCCTCGTCATCATCATTTGTACAATGGGCGATATATTCACCATCGTCTTGAGTGTTTTCCTCTTTACAAGCAAGAGTACTGTCAGTCCATTGCTTTTTCTCGTCCTCCCTATGATTGTTTTCACCCCCCCTCCATCACCACAATCCTTCGGAGCATCACAGCCAACAACAACGTCAACAGCAGAACAACATTAATTATCATTGTCATCAACTATCATTTTCCTGGTCATCGTCTTAATGATCACTGCTGTCGTGATCATTTGTTATCGTCAGCGATTCTTTCGTTGGCAAAATTTATAAATTTTCTGTCTCGTTGATTTTATACCACCATTCTGAAGGTAAGACACTATAGGCCAGATAATAAGGACGTTGAAATGCCAAAGCTTGATTTCCAATTCAAACAGGTGATATCATCAAATGTAAACCATGGAGTTGGGAGAAATTCCAGGTTAGATCGATGAAATATTCACTAGATGGTCAAAAATGTGCTTCATTAAAATGCCTTAAAAAATTCACGGTACTGTGAACAACTCTGTTAAATATCTGCAACATTCAATCGAATGGCCCTCGTGTCCTACTTCAATCAATTCGGGGTTAACACAGCTAACATGTTATTCTCTAACTTGAAAATAACTTTCCACAATAAACGCTTTGTTTCTGATTAAGCCACATCTGAGCCGGATAGGAAAATGCTAGTCTTCTTAATATTGCAATAGTGACAGCAGTTTAATTGCTAAGGTGGACAATGAAACTGAGATTAATTTTAGATTTTTAAACAATTGGCCAAGTTGATTGTCTCTCATTCCCTTCATTATAGTTTGTTGGAGAGCCAATTAATGATTGCCAAAGATAAAGTCGATGCGGAAGTCAAACTACGCGAAGAGATGTTAACTCAACAGAACGAAGACTTCAACGCTGCACAAAATATGTTGAAAGCCAAAATACACGAATTACATCAAAGACTGATGGAATTCCAACAAGCTAGAGTAGAATTTCGAAAGGTAAACATTCATTGCTCAATTGTGTTTGCAAAACAGTAGATGAAGTTGAAGAGTGTTGAACTTTTGAATTTAGCAGTATCTGTTGTCCAGAAGTACGGCTTTCGGTCAGTTCTTTTGTGTCCTTGTATTGAGCTCTGTGTGGTAAGAACTTGATACTAATACACGCGTATACATCTGTGTGAAAATCCTGGCTAGTAATCTACTCTTTAGGAAATGTTTTAAACGAAATATGTTGATTCATCAAGATGCTAATCATGCCGCTGAAGAACAATAAATGTTTGTAAGCCATTGTTTTAATAAACTGGATACTCTACTATTTCCGACTATCACCAAAATGAGTATACATTCAAAATAACTAATGGTCGTGAATTTTGCCGTTGCCGTAACATTTGCATGAGTTGCCTGCAAACACTATAGTTTTAAAACACACCTGCAAATTTTTCGCCGAGTACTTTCCAAAAACCAACTGAAGAAGTTGAAGGTTGTTCAAGTTAGCCGTTATATTGTCACTAATCTCTACTGTTAGACGGTTTCTCTTTCTTAATTCGCGTATATATAATTCTTATTACCACCACTTATTTCAAGGGGTGAAATAAATGTTTGACCGAAAAATACTTTCTGCCATAAGTTGCAGAATCTTATCGAATCTCTCAATTAAACCGAATGTGTACATCACGTTTTTGTTCCTTTTGCCTCAGGTATAAGGTAAATTGCCTTGTCTCATAGTCTTTCAACATCAGCTTCACGTCGACCTCTTAGTAATAAACACAATTAAATTTACAAAACGGGCATTCCCAGAAACATATTTTTAACCATCTGATTAGGAACTTATGGTGTTTTTTCTGAAGAAATCTTAAGTGTAATAAATCATCACTTTCTCCCTGCTAAAACAAGTGCAGTCAGTTTGCTGGTATTTGGATTGTCGTTCCTTTCCCGATATTACAGTAAGATGAATGATTTGTGAAAATTATTTTATTTCATTTTTCTCTGATACCTATCATAAAATCAATATGACCTAGAGAAAAATAGGATACTTTTACAACTGACTGCCTAAGTTTTTAATTTTCAGCTCCCCTCTCCTACGCTCCGATCAAATTTGCTGTTACCACGACTAGAAGACAAATGTCCGCTAAAACCGTTCGCGAAGTTCGCAACAGCCAACCAAAAAGAGTTTGTTTGCCCACAAAATTTCGCAGTCACAAACTCGGTCAGTGGACGGTGAACTGTAGAACATTTTTTGAAACGGCAATTAAATGAGTCTAAAAAATTAGTTTTAAATGTTGTATGTGTATTTTGTCCCTTCAATTATATATATTCGTAAATAACCAAGGTAACCACCTTTTCTTTTTTCTCAATACACTTTACACGGATTCGCATTATTTGGTATTGATTCAAGGGATGGGAGTTAGAAAAATTCAACAATGTTGGTTATTATTTATGCATTCGGATGAAGTAGACAGTACACAGCAATTATACAGTGGACGCGAGTTACAACTACATCAACAGTGAGTTCTTAAATTTTACGTGAAATGCATCAGGCGCTTCCGAATGAATGTTACCAGCAATGTAATTATATAAACGTTAGTCTCAACGTATTTGTCCTCTAGTGATACCATTATTACCAATCATTTCAAAGACACTGTTTGGTTTTTAATCTAGCACCAAAACATGCTTCAATAATTTAAAAAATTGATCATGAACTGTGATTACTGGATCAAACGTTCATTAACATAATCTGTAAAAATAGTTTGGACTTGTTTGGTAACTTCCGATAATAGTATTTAGTCAAGACAACGTATTTGTGTAAATATGAGTGCCAAAAATATAACAGCGATATATGTGTTGATATTATGTGTAGATCTGCAAGCCTGATAAGAGTTGACGAAATAGAGCACAAATCCGTTTTTGTTTCTTAAATACCTCCAAACAAATGACTTAAAAAAACTCAACCATTCAGACAAGAATTATCAGTTAAGTACCTGAGACAGACAACAGTCAACTAACTTTTTGTGCAGACGTCTACAAAAACAATGGTTTGAGTCGATTGTGAGTTGGTTAAAACAGAGCGTACCGCATAACTTCTGTCTACAACAGATGAAAGTGATTGAGTATTGTTTACATACTTATGTCGTAAACCGCGCATTTTTCAGAACAGTATAGTCAAACAAACTAAAATATGGAGGTATCATTGGATTTGTGGGAACATCTAAGAAATCATCTCAGGCTTAAAAGTAAACGGACTGGCAATCTTTAAAGGGCAGTACGGTATCTAATAGGTTGATTTTTAACAGCACGCAAAATACCCAGTTAGCTTAACTGTATTTAATAACGTTTCGTTACTAGATTTCTGGAGGAGTCGGACTGTAAGAAGTTACTCCATTGAAATGAACTGACGACTATAAGCTTGAAGAGACAACGTATCAACTTCTATTATGGTTCATCACCTTGCCATAGATTAGAAGTCTGTTGTTAGAAGAATAATCGCCAACTGCATTAGTTAGAGATACCTCACACTACATATGATACATAATTCTCAACAACCTGGGATATTCTATATTGACAGTTAGTACAAAGGTTGCATAGCGTAAACTTAAAGTGGGTCTCTTATTGCGTTGTTTGAATGTGCACAATCTAAAACAAATTCAATTTCCTACTTTAGGTGAGTGGTTTTCCCGATAGAAACATAGCTTCTACAAACTAAGCGATAAATGTATGGAGAGAAGGTAGCGCCACAACGAAAACTAAGTTTATTGGCGATGGGCCAGTGTTATTATTGAATATGATCGCGAATATCATCTACGGATTCTCCCATACTCGCAAGCAAGTTTGTTAAGTGGTAAAAATGTCAAACAAAGTTTTATCTTACTTGCCGAAAGGTTGAGATAATCCAAAACACAGCCTTGAACAATCGCATGATAATCAAAACTATAACAGAATGGGGAAAACTGTGCGGGTAAGTGATTATTGTATAGATCCGTTTGTGTCAGACAATATCTCATTTATGACTGATATGTCTAAGTTTCATTTTTATGAGTGCAGGTTTTAATAAATCTTAATTAATGAAACGAGGTAACTCGACTCAGACTAATTAATGTGAATATCAGTTAGAATGTGCAGCAACTTCGTTCATCTTAGCTGGAAATATGCTAACAACATAACCATAATGTGTACATTACAGCTAAGCGTTTAAGTAACATAACATGAAGTCAATCAGTTGCTGGTTAGGATGACCACTTTACAAGCATAGGGGCCGCAGCGCAAATTCCGGGATACACCCAGTGTTTTAAGACAGACGATTGGTTTCAACCATTTTCCTAGAAGTTATGATTTGACAGGTTTTCTTGCCGTGATTGATAGAAACAGTTGTGCATTGCACCCGAGATGACGGGCAACACGGTGATTAGAAAATCGGTCTTATTTTCAAGACAATTTAAATAAAATTATTCAAAATGTGTATATTTGTGTGTAATCTGCAAGAGAACATTACGTATACCAACTACATTCTTAAAGTGCACATACTGTGCTAAAAGAGCACAGTTTAATGTACGGTCCAACCGGTTGATAAATTCAAACGCTCCACAACCGTTAAATCTGGCACGACTTGAAAATCTGCACCAATCACTAATGAATGAACTAAGCTGTTACATTATATATCACAAACAGTACGGACGGATGTAGAAGACATTGCTTCAGAAAGCCTACATATGTTGAATTTTGGATTGTAAATATATTGAACGAAGTGTCCGCGATACTTGTCTGCTACAGCACGGCACAACGTGGTAATGTTAATCAGCTGTCGTCGTTTAAGAATGTCAGATTTCAGAGGAACAGTAAAGTTAAAAACCTCAGAATTGCATAAGAGAAGAGAACCATCGGGTGAATTTGTCTAGTTTGTTGCATTGCCCGGTTAACCATTAAGTCAGCGAGAACTGCTTTGTATCACCCACTTGGAAAAATACTTGGTTTAGGAGGGACTGTTTGTAATCAACCGCTAAAACGTTACTTCATTTATGGAATCAGGATGTGATTTCATCCGAAAGACGCAGTGAACGGGGCAAATTTGGCTTTGTCCTAGTTCAGTGTGGATCATTTAACCTCCTCAGTGGATTCCCACGATCTTGGTTTGGTTAAGACTTCTAATCGTGTGTCACTCTCATTAGGTGGTTCAGACGCTTCTTGTCTTACAAAGAAACTTAATATCTGCAATTGATTATAACGCAATTTCTCAATTATATATATCTTAACACGTTTAGTTATAAGCTTTTATTATACTCGGTTGGCTAATTTCAATTTCAGATCATTTTTGGCTAATCCAGTTGTCAGTGTTGCTTCAAAAATCATCGCTAATCCCTCCAGCTCCATTTCACACATGATCTGAGATGGCAGAGGAAAGTTTTGAATTAGGAAAATTGATACTGTTCATTTTCACACAGAACATTATGGCAGCGTTGCGATATGTAACACATTACACCACAAAATGCATCATCCACCTCAATAACTGAAGACGGTAAACGTTCACCCATGATCTGCACCATCACACTCGACGTGTCCTATTCCCGTACAGATTAGCCAATTGAAAAACATTCTTCTATCGTGTACAGGTTGGAAATTCAAGATTGAAGTGAACAATAATGAACAATGGTGTTTTATTTCACAAAACAGCCAGTAATCCTTTTTGTGTCAAATTGGGCTGACTGAAACTTTTGGCCTGGTGTGAAAGTCGACATTTCAACAAAGTTTGCTCAAATATTTATTAGACACGAACTAAGTTGAACGCATTAGAAAAGGTGCAGATTATTCAACATAAACAATACGATGCCCAGTATACAATTACCTACCTGCAGATGATCTCAAGTATGTTCTGTGTAAGTCTTCTGCCTAGAATAGTGCAGAACGATATGGTGTACTTTATGTATCTTATTGTACTAGTTACTTTCCATCTCATCAAATGTTGAAAATTTTTACAGTTTTTCCTACAGTTATCAGGCTATCGAGTTTGACTTTTGACAAGTTTGAGTAGGTCGGTATGAACTATTAAAGATGAACTCTATTAGCAAGATCGGATTTACGTCGCGAAATTGTTCAGAACAATATTAGACCATAAAGATGCGCAAAACTAACGCCCCATACTTATGGGGACACACTTGTTTTGTTGGCTCATCAAAATTGAAAGATAAGATGACCCGCATTTCCCGTTGGACTTTCCACCTATTCAGGTTATTAATCAAACATGGAAACTCTCCTACAATGTGAACATTCCGAACTTGCTGGATGATCTCCACCAATTGCATATCCGAATAGCAATATCTGACGTTAACATATCAACCCATGCATTACAATCCCATGATTTCTCAATTGAAGTGAGGTCGAGTCTTAAGGATAGCGGTTAACTGCGTCAGTTTAGGTTTTAATTACCTAATCTATCCCCGTTGGTGATGTGTGAAGTTTACACTTATTTGCTGCCAACATCCCACGTTCACTGATGATTTCGTTTAAGCTGACGGATGGTGAACAAGAAACCTATAGACAAACGACTGACCATTCCGTTTTTCATGAAAAATCACCGATTTCCACCTGTAGCATCAAGCAAGCGCGCCATAATTGTTTATGTGAATGTCTGTTGTCTTTATTGTATTCTTTACAATAGCAACAAGAATACTACATATAAACTTCAGGACCACCCAACTTGATTTTTTTTAAATACCGAATATTATCGGATTTTGCCAACTTTTGCCGATCATGCGATCCTCAGATGAAAACATTCGTTGTCACTTGCGGCACTTTTTTCAGGTGGTATCTCCGGAGCCCCCAAGAAGTAACTAATGTCAAATTATTTGTGCTCGTGCAAGTTTTTATGTCGGAAACCCGCTAGCGTCAAATCCTGCTCACTAGTGCGTACGCATCCATAATCCGCAGAAACGTTAGTCACAAACTTCACTTTCATCGGCGGTATGAACCGGTTTCACGTGATCTATTTCTTCCCATATTAGTTTTGTTAACTCACATATAATCTATAGCTACGGTTCTTGATGGATTAAGGTGTCTTCCGATTTCTCTAATACTAAGATTATTACAGCAGACGCTGAAACCCTGTCTGATCCGGAAACTGTAAGTTTCATATTCACTGTCACTTTTACATAAAAGGCCAACATTTTGTGTCGTCAGTTTTCAAAATGAAAAGTCTCTAAGTGCTTTTTAATGGAGTATTGCCGCTCTTTCTATTGATTTGGATTATTACACAAATCTCACCTTCAAAGTTTCAACTTTTTCACCTCAGGAACTTACGGCTAAAAAGACACTAGCTGATACACCTGTGGAGTGGTTTTAATAGTTAAAGTTCGGTCAAATCATCTGGCATTTTGATTTTCTTGGTGGTAATCATATCTTAATCTCGCTTGCAAAAGGTAACGATCATCCACATATTGTCCTTATTTTGGCGTGCAAATTGTGGGACAGACTGGGACTTTTCACCTTCAGTATTAAAATTAGACAGCTTCATTTTATTTTCCCAACTGTATTTTTAATGTGGCTATTTGGGCTGAAGGCAAAAATTGTAAATGTGCATTTTTGCTAAAACCAAGAGACAAATATTCATTGTGATTTTTGTCAAACCTCTGAACTTCGGTTCACACCGAATTCAGCAGGATGGACTGTTGGGTTCGAGAAGTTTGTCTCGTATTCGATTGGGCAATACAAAGCAACTTTATCAAGGTCAAACGTTACTTAGTTTTATGCGCTTACCTTACCTGAAGCGATTGCAATTGGGTTAGGCAGGTTATCCAATCCACTGCAAGTATGTGAACAAATAGATCGGCGCTGTCTGAGAACAGCCCACTGTGGTTTAATCCCAAAGTGATTAATAAGCCAGACTCAGTTTCGTGAAACGGACATACAACTGTCAACACACATACCTACACCGAACCATACATTGTACGTGTATACACCAAAAAGACCACGAACTGGTCATATTTAAGGCGGTGCCAGACGAATCCACTAGTTCAATCCCAAAGTGATTAATAAGCCAGACTCAGTTTCGTGAAACGGACATACAACTGTCAACACACATACATACACCGAACCATACATTGTACGTGTATACACCAAAAAGACCACGAACTGGTCATATTTAAGGCGGTGCCAGACGAATCCACTAGTTCGAATTTCGCTGATTTTGTGAAGGACAGTTGAGTATGTTGGGTCCATTTTTGTGCGCATTGGTGATTTCACTGTTTCACGCAAGTCAAGCGCGCACGAAAGCTTACGAAACCTTACTTGGTCCAAATGCCGTCAACCGCTATGTAAGTGCCCCAGTCTCACATTTAGAGCAAATGTGTATTTCTACGTACATATTCCACAGATGTAGATAAAATCTCTTTAGTTTCATGAAGTTAGACGAAATTCTGGAGTATCTGATATCAATAATCTTTGTTTTACTAAATTTTAAAGTCAGTTTTTATGCTGATTCACTAGGCGTTTCTGAAATGGAAGTAAACTGAAAACCCACTCGCTTTTTATTTCAATTTGGAATAAAATGCATAGCATACACCAGTGACACTTGGCTCACCATTTCACATTCCATTATGCCTTTTTCAAGCAAATCATTTTCAGTACAAAAGATATACGAAACACCACAACTAACTCACTTCCCCATGAGAGACCATAATGACGTTTCACAGTTTCGACAGAACTTAAACTTTGAAATCTGGTGATTCTGTTCGCACAGTCACCCATCAAATACAGCAACTCAGTCAATGCATCATCCTCCAGCACATTTCAGGCCGGATCATAAGTTACAGAAAATTTCTCCACAAAGGTTAAATGTGATGTTTCGTTCATGCTCAAACTGAGGTCAGTTGAATGTGCTGAACAGCCATTTTTACCAGTCAGATTAGCCAAGCTTAATTTTCATATTAGATGAGACCATTTGCACACCGAAAGATAGAAACCTCATTCCGCGAGAAAAATTGCTTCCTAATTTAAACCAGGTTTACAACGTTCCCATAACTGATAAGGTACCGTGGCGTGTAAAGGTCCGCATATTAGTAACTGCATATTACATAGGCTTTATTTTCTAATTTCATAATTTTGGCGCTCAAAGAAATTATTATCTTTACGCAGGAGCAAGCTTCATCTGGAAGAAAATGAGTATTCATTTCTGCAAGTGCGCTTTGTCTTGGCAGCGGGAGCTGCATTACAATTGTACCAACATGGGGGACACAAACTATAACCAGCTGATAGACTGAACGCAATAGCATCTTACTTCGAGTTCAGATATTCATTTATAAAACTGATTATTGGTAGTTGAAGCATTTTTGAGGCCCTATTTTTTTTGTAACAAAACTGTTAATACAAGAAATACTGGTGAAGTGAACATGTGTTACTGACAGAAGGTGATCGTACCAACTTGAGTAAATATTTTTCCAAATGAATAAGATTGTCAGCGTCATTAAATTCAAAATGCAGTTGAGCAGAATGACTGTTATCCGTCGGTTGACTTTCTTATATCTGGTTTAACTACTTTTCAGTGTGGAATGGAAGGAGATCAGTGTTTAACAAACCTCAACTGCTGCCCTGAATATGAGTGCAACTATCGGCGTAAGTTTTTATTTATTTGAAAAGCAAACAATCAAAACTATTTCTACTGAATTCTGTTTAAACATCAGGTTTCTTTTGTAGTCTACTTTTGAGAAACTTGTTCATTTGAGCTCATCTTGGGTTATTTCTTATCACTCTGACTGAAATAACGTTTGTGATTAATAGTTTGCATTTTGTAGTAACAAACAGAGCAAATATCACTGGGTTAATACAATGTGCTGCTTCGCATCTTTAACAAAGTTCTATGCAGTTCGATAACTTTTATGGAAAAAAGCACACAAATAAGTTCTTGAGATAAGTGTTTTCACTTACGTTGGGATTACTTTACTGTTACATGTATAAAACCAACCAACAAATAAGGTATGCGCTGTTGTGCATCAACGTCAACAAACTTATCACCTGAATTAAGGTAAACCTCGAGATAATGTGAAATTGTTAAATAAACCAAACTGATACGGACAAGTTATTTTTATGAAGTGCATAATAAGCAATATTTGGTTGTGAACTGTATCATGACCATCAAATACATCTATATGTGAGAATAACGAGTTTCAGCTTGTCAAACCATATCAAATTTACTCTGAATCCAACCGGGCGTGAACCACACCGAACGGATTACCATAAACCACATGATGGGCGCGTGCATCACACCGAAGTGTATAGAAAAACCAACACTTCTTCCCATAAACCTCAGTTCTTTATACTCTACAGAATGCCAGCTTTTTTCTAAGTCCTTCTTAGATTCAAAACTGAACTGTGCAACTTTTATGTGAACGTAAGCAGAGGATATGAAGGGAAGAGCAGCTGTTTGCAGGCCTGGCTGACCGTATCTATTTTTGTCGAACTAAAAGGCTTTCGTCTCATTATTTAATTGCTTTATATAATGTGAAAAACACAATTGCATCATTAAGATCGTATTGTCTATTATATTATTAAATTATTATATTATTTTCTCTACATTCTCTGACAGTGGAATGCCAAATGAAAAGCGAACGTAATGCTATTAGTTCGTGGGGTCCTGAAAAGCGGTGCACCTCGGACAATGAATGTCCAAACGGACTGTGCTGTCGTGGATCACTCTATCAAGGTGTATGTACACTTGACTGTGAACGCACGACGGAGTTGACAAATCCGCCTAGTTGGCGATACAATAGGTACAGATTTCAAAACTGGGGCAATAGAAGACGTCGAGGAGATTGGGTGTGAGAAACTGCACTGGATAAACTGTTGGTTGTGATACTAACTTGGTTGTGACTCTTACTACTGTGTTCATTCAAAAACAATTTAATTGCCCTCGTATGTGCAATCTAAATACAAATTTGCTCATCTCTTTTGACCTCGTGCATAGCCCGTTGAATGGGTTATTCTTGAAATATTATGCAATGAAGCATAAACCCAGGATACGTAGAGTGGTCTCACTGTTAACATAAAGTGCTTAATGTAGCTTGAAATATGCAGCAGTGACCAAGACGTTAGCTTTATAGAACCACACTACAAAATAATCGCATACACTAGTATTGGGTAATGAAGCAACAAATATTTAGAAAAGACAATGCTGTGATGGCGGTGTTGATAAATTTTTAGTTATCGTCACGTGACAAACATCACCCTTCTTTCTTCATCAGAAGTTCATCCTGCCCCATTTTTTATATCAGAGCTCTGGACCAGAAATCAGCACACTGACATGATATTACAGCGGCGAATCTCATCTATATTTTCCTTATTAAGTCATGTTCTAACGTAGTTCGTTAAATTTCGTTTCAAAAAGTTATTTATTCGAAAAGTGTAATGAGGGAATCGGTGTGCGTTAGGTGTACGAGGTGTTTGTTCCCTGTAATTGCACGGGAACAAAGAATTCGCCTGATAAGAATCGTTTTTGACATCGGACAATTTTGAGTATCCCTATGAATAATCAAGATAATTTGTAGCCTTTCGACCAAACATTGTATTTCGTAACTTATTTCCGGTGAAGAACAACTTGAGAACTATAAGCAGTAAATAAATACCGCTGGCCTCCGTTGAATAATCTCGTAATAAATAGTGTAGGCTCAATGAAGTAGGGACCAACTGGCTACAGCAATCAGCCCAATGACTGGTCCATCATTTGGAACTAAGATACAGAACATTGAGTGAGTTGAATATTTTGAACAACAGTTTAACCTAACGAGTTAAAAGAACTATCGGACAGCCGGACTGATACGCTGTGCTCTGGAAAGAACATATCGTATATTCTTTCATTAGAGGCAGTTTAATAGACATCCCATCGAGGATCCTCAAAGAAACATTACGGCTTAAAAGTTGATATAGACAGACACAAAGATTTTCAAATTGTGGGGCTGCTACCTTCTACAGTTACGGAGTCGTGTGACCAGAGTATCTTTGTTGCACAAAGTCAACAGTCATGTAGCCTCTCAGCTTATGTGCGTGCATGTTGATTCCATAATTGTGCTTCCAATCACCTTTGGATCTGCGTTTCAATACAACCAGCAATTCGCCAGCTTTTCCGTCGTATTCAGCTAATGCTTCAGCTGAGGGAATACTTGAACGGACAACGAGATGTGATGACACATTGCGTTCGATCACAACGGAAACTACAGGTTGAGTACTTTTCATTTGCCTTTTCGTCGTTGTGCGTTTTAAATGTACGTCAGCAGTTGTACGTTCCTCTCACACCAATTATCAGTATGAATTAAGCAAGTGTCTAAAGCATGCCCTTTTTAATGAAAATGTCATTATATTTTGGAAGGAACGATTCTGCTATATTTTCAACCGATTTCTATGTTATGCCCACTGACCTACAGTGGATTTTATTCTAGCAGCAGATTGTCCCATATGTATGGCTTTTGTGAAGAAGCGTTTTCATCAGGTTTCACATATTTTACACAGATTCAAAGTTTTCGAAGTGTGCGTAGTGGCGAGTTTTCGTAGGATGTCATTCAGTCTTACATTGACTTTGATAACTAGAAATGGAAGATAGAAGATCACTTCATCTCATTCTGTTAATTTCACCCTCAGATGTGCTAGATTTATTTTTAACAATAAGGTCCTCAAAGTTCGTAGATTTTCCAAGCGGCTAGGATTGAGGTTATAGGGTACCTGCACAACGCTGATTCTCAAAGTATTGTGAATGGGTAAATATTAATTTAGCAGTGAAGTCTGTTAAAATTGAACCTACTGGGCCATCCGATGCAAGTAATCGTTCTCCAAATGGTTGGCGAATAAACCTCACATCACGTAAACGTAAAAAGAAGACTAATTTCTGTTGACTCACAGAAACAGAAGATTGTGCGTCCCGTTCAGAAATACAAAACAGTATTCAGTGGAACGTAAGGCTGGTCAGCAGGGACAGCACCTCAGGTAAACACATTTGTTTAGGCCGAACGAAAAAATTGCATTTACCTATAAATTTACCCTCACGGTATTTTATCCAAAACCACTAAAACGTTCGCAAAGTGGGCCAGTGCAAAACTATATTTCAGGCTGTGTATACAGATATTTTCACTTGTCGAATAAAAAACCGTTTGAAAAACGGGCTAATCGATAGTGCAGTACAGTGTAAATTAATGGTTTGGGAAAAATAAAGCTTGGGGTTTATGGATTTTCAGAGTCCACGCACGTGTGGCGAACATGTGCCCACAGACTTCATGAGGTGGTATTAATCAAAGAAGGTCGCTCCTGGTTTACTCGATCACTTTAAATTGGGCACGAATTTTTTTCGATTTCTTAAAATGATTCAATTTGGTAAAACCACTCGGCATTTTTGAACGTTTTTTAAAACCTCGAGTTTCATTCTGTAAATTTTTTAGCAAACATTCCTTCAGCTCAAAAACCCAACTTCCCATTTGCCTTTGGTGGCTTTATATTCTTGAATTGCGCTTGTAATGCTTCTGTTTGTGGTTCCGATCTGTTTTGATTACCGTAAAGTTAAATTTGTTGTGTAAATTTTTAAGCTTAACATGTGTCAAGAAATTAATCATTTTCTTATGATATTTTCGCAAACAGAAACAAAGCTGTATTTGCATCCACACCTAAATTCCTGACAAGTGGATATTTGACCTTTCGGAGAATGACTCAATATTTGAACGTGGTCAAAACGAACCGTTAATGGATTTCATCGCGTTCATACCAAACGTTATGAAACCGTACTCTATTTATCTCGATGAGTTCAAACAGGTAGCGGATCAATCACAATAAAAAATAGGTTTCCGTGAACACAGCGCATGATGTTCAATTTTGAAGGCACCTTCTTTTCTGGGAGTTGAGCCAAGCTGACTACAGTGTACACTGAAGGCTTTCATCAAGCCAAGTGAAATTTGTCACTAGGACATGCTGTAGTTACAACAGCGAATGCAGATGCGTCCGTTTTCAACGTGCACTTTAAATGACCGCCATGGTTTTCAAGAATGCTAAGACCCCTGAAGAGATGTAATTGAAGGAAACACCTAAACATAGTAGAGTTTTTTTATTTAAAGTAACATCATGTACGTTAATATAACCACTGAAGATGTTCAAATTCGTAATGTCGGCAAAATTTCCACGGAAGAAAAAGTATGGCGCGATTCGTTGAACGGACAGCGCGTACTGCGCAATTACTGGTAGCGTCACTTAATTTACGTTCTCACATATTTTCACACAAAACAAAGAGCATACCGAAACAGTAAATTGGGTCTTTTTTGAGTGCAGCAATCAAGCAAAGGAAGCGAGTGCAAAACGCGATAAATTTTGATATCTGTCGGAGAAAACAGTTCACACGACTGACCGTGAAGTTTACTTGTATAATTCGTTTAAAGATCGGAATCTTTTAGTTCGTTTATTGTTTGTTCTTGCTATTCAGCTGTGAACCTGAGTGTGGATAAAACCTCAAACTTCGGTTATAAGTAACCCCAGAAAAGTAAATTTTATACCACCCCCCCTTGCTTAAACGGTTTGTAGTAAACATTCGTTAATTGGCAAAAAGTTTACAAATGTGCAGAAATTTCTGTAAATATAAATTTTGTAGAGTTGAATTCTAACTAATAGCTGTAACCAATTAAAGGTTTTAGAAAATATGGTAGTACATACGTAATCAAGATGTCTACGACTACCAACTAGTCTTACTGAATCTGAAGGACGCGACGGAATAACAACTCGTAGTTTCAAATGGTTTTAAATGAACTATTTTCCGTTTATGATTGTCTTCCGGTTTTGGTCTTGTAACTTTTCATTCTGTGAACTTCTAAGTTAACTTGTTCACTTAGGCTGAGAATTTAAAATCATTCACATAACTTCCTGGAAATGAACAGGAAATACTCGGTAAGGCACAAATGAGTCGCAGGTTTTCAAGCATTTATCCTTCAGTTTTTTGAAACCAAGCCACTGTACAACAACGTGTTACGTAAGATCCAGTTTCCCAGAGGTGTACAAAGAGAGTAAATATGACTTTGGCATGTATAGATGTTTATAACACTGACATAATATATATAAATATGCTGCCAGTAAAACAAGCGGAACACAACAGACAAAGTCTGCATCACTTCAATGTATAGGTAATTGTAGACCTTACAGTGTCTACTCTACGCTTAACTGTAATTGATGTCTCCAGAGCGGCGGCTGTCATCATTCTACCATTGTTTACCAATGCACTCATAACTGGAAGGATCAAAATAACTCAGTCACATAATAGTGCAACAACTTGAACGGGATTTTCGTGCGCTTCAGCCATAAAAACTGTTAGCTGCATGTGTCGCAAGGTCACAACTTTTATTTAGTGAATAAACTTACTGCCACGTCGACGCGGTAGGTCCGAGTTGCGCATTGGAATCTGTGCTACTTGACATTATGTGGTTTTTTCTGCACACGACTCAATGTCAGCTCGGTTCATTTGCATGAAAGATAAACATGAATCATTTGAAAAAGGTAAATCTGTTAACAAGTTGGAAAACACGTGCACCTAAGTTAACAACTTGCACTACAGTGTCGAAGTGGGGGGTGAGTTGACTGCCTTTTTGGATGTTGGATACACGAGGTTTTGAGGCAAATCTGTCTCATTTAACAATGAGGGAAAACAAGTGTTGCTTGAGCACCTGGTGCATTGCGACCGCCTCGTCTGAGTCTTATAAAAAACGCACTTATGCAAGCAGTATGTCAAACGTTTTGCAAAATGTTTTCAGATGAACACTTGTTCACAAAGTTTGATTTTGTCCACCAAACTTTTAGTTAACTGGAAACACCAGGTTCCCTTTAACGAATTCTTAAGAGCTGGAAGAAAATATCCGTTGCGATATGGTAATACCTCTTTTATTGTTATCATTCGAGAAAGTAACATTTGAAGACCATATACGACAGACAAACAGAGATAGACAAAAAGTTGACACACAAATTCGCATCAAGTACTTTTTTAACAATATCGCAACAACTTAGTTGATCGCATCAATTACTTTTGCACACAAAACACCGGTTGACAAATTCTGATCAACATTACTTGGCTGCTTACCAACAGCTTTGGGCTTTGATTGTGTAACGAGTTCTTGAGTGATCCAACTGGTTCAACTAGACAATTTGGTTTTCTTAAGTTTCCTGCAATCGGTGATGCAGAATTTTGGGCGACAAATTGACCGGTCTGCGGCTGTTGTATCAACCACTGTTCTAACTATTTCGGGAGGTCTTGTGCCACTCACCGAAATGGTTGTAGATCTATTCCGCTTATGTTACTGTCAGTGCAAATAAATATGAAGTGGTATACGACATGGAAAGCAAATAGTTAGAAAACCTTATTTGCAGACAGGTGGAACTGGCTCCTCGGTGGTTTTTATCAAGTGAAGCTGGGTTTCGACAAACATGCCCGAAAGAATAGGTTTCGATTTGTTCCTGATGTCATTCATCCTTAGCCGTTATGAAGTATAGAAGCAAAAATGCTCTTCTCCTGAGCCGTTTGAATTGCCTCATTGCACTTGTTCATCATACTGTGAATTCTTGTGAAGTTTTCTAGATATCTGTTCACAAGTTACATTTTTCTCAGTGTCTGTTATTCCGTTTACACAACAGTTTTTGTCGAACTGGTGGATGTAGTAGAAAGGTTGTTGGTAATTTTCCAACTTATTTACTCGGTTGACCTTTGTCTCATCACCGTATAATCGGTCTGAGCGCACATTACCAGACAACACAGGCAGTTAAATGAGTTTAAATGGAAGTCACTCGTTGGCCACACCGAATCCCTTAATTATCTACATACCTCAATAGTTGTATCACAGTATTATCGTTATTTCAACCAATGCTGTGCTGTACAGTGAAAACAGATTTAGCGAACAGAATACGACCCTTTAAAGAGGACGCAAGGAATGAAACAGATCGAAGTACTGAGTGTCTGGATGAAACGCAATACGAGAAAGTAGTTGAGAATTTGTGAAAGTTATCATCTAGTAGGTTTTGGAATGGTTCTTAATATCTTTTGTACACGAAATTCAGAAGCGCAGACATCGTCTGTATGTGGAAAAGTGAGACATTTTCCCGATAAATTGAACTTTATTCGCTCGTTCGCAGTTTTCCTTCGATTGGCGTCACAAACATTGCGAACATTATCAGCTAAGCCACTCTTCAAAGGGTGAATATTAATATCTCTGGTTTATCTTACAACAACTATCTTTCGCAGCTTCAAACGAAACTTGTGTACCTTGAATTGATAGGCAGTTAATTTTGTTACTTAAAACCAAAATGTATTGAATCTGAATGAGCAGCCGTTCTTCAGTTACGTATAAGTGAACGGTGCATTTGTGTTGCATTTAATAAGCGGTCACTGACTAATCGACTGGTTATACGTACAACCGTAAGCTTATTGTCAAACATAACTTATCAGCAGTAGACCTTTGCATTTCAAATTACGGTGTGTCCTGTAAAGGTTACATAAATCAATGCCGCGTATAACTTGTTCACTACTTAATTCAATTGTTTGCAACATCACGGACAACGACTTGAGCAACAGCTCATTCGAATTAAGTTATCTGGTTGCCAGACTATTACATCTGAGTCAACCCCAAGCGATAGATATCTGAAGTGAAGGGAGCACGTATAAGAAGAGTGATATGAACTAACTAATACTCATCGTAGAAGACTATAATTGTTATGGCTCACATGGTTAACGATAAGTAGAAACGGTTAGCACACGAATACACAGATCGCGGAAGATTAGCAGATGGATTGACAATCCATGAAAATCAAGAAGAACACAGAATGTTTTGATATTCAGCTAAAAATACGTTCACCTCTGCAATAAGGTTAACATGCAAATCAGCATGTGTGAATATTGTAACACACAAGCCTGTCGTTTTTACTCTGATTGTCCGTTACACCTATGGACCAACTTTGAGCAGCGTAGAAACGCTGGATAACAGTGACCTTCCGAAGTAAATGTTCTATCGGTAGTCCTCTAAAAGAAAACAGTAAGAACAAGCACGAGCAAAAGGTTCAATAAGCTTTACACAAGACCCACAAACGAAAATCAAGATGGCGCTAACGACACAACAGCACGCTCGATTATACGATTCAAATTCAATCCGTGCAAGCCTCCAAGTTTCCATTGCGCTTTACAATATACAGACGATATTTGGTCTCGACAAGTCCTCATTTTTAATAATTTAGTAAAGGTGGAATAAGTCAATCAGAGAAGCACAAGAAACATGCGTCAAATTCAAGTTCCAACGTTTTCTGGCATAAAAAGATAAAATTCGAAATCACAAAATGTTTTTTCGGATTGATATTCAAAAATTAACTATTTCTAGAGAATATGATCTACCCCAAACAGGTATTTTTTTAGACAGAATACTCAAGTAATCCATGGTAAAGCAAACAATTGCCTCCTAGTTATAGGAAACGTGATCGGCTATTCTGTAGTGACGGACTAAGTTACTGAATGTCAAGTTTTGGTACCAACGTTTTTAAAACAAACGAACCTGCTATTTTCCACTTTACGTTGAAGCTGACTTATCTTATTTATGCTGATTATATGGATCAATGGAACCAACTTAGAATCGAATAGCTTCTTAGCTACAAGTCCTGCAGTTTACTATTGACTGATATTGAGTAGTTAATTGTTTCGTCAAAAATATGCAAAATTCATGTACACCATTCGTGCATATCAACGTGATGCAAGAGGGATACAGGAGATACAGACGGGGATCTGGCTTGAAGAAGAGTCATTTCTCCTCACTCACATCTGATACAGTTTGTCTGTATGGTTCTCGACGATAACCGGATTGGTGGAGCTGGTGGTATACTTATTAGTGTCAGCTTGTTATCAGTTAATAAAAATTGGCAATCGGAAACGGTTTGTGTTCACTCAGACAGAAACACGACTGGCGCAGTTTTGATGTCAATCTGACGTGTACTGGACAAGGTTGGTGCAGTCGAGCAATTTACTGCTGTTCTCAGAGAGGAAAACTGAATCAGTTGGGCGTTATTTCTCGCTATTTCATACGGTCGCGTTGTGCTTGTGGTGGTCTGCTTAAATCTTGTCCAAGAAGGCCAATTCGCTTCACAACAATTTTGCGCAGTTAACAGGCCTTTCTTAATCGACATCGGGCAAAAAATCAACATTTCGTGGAAACTAAGTAGTTTTGGGAATCAAAGTTCTCTATAAAAATTCCTAAAGTTGACAGTCATTTCACCTTGTTTATTTAGCCACTTCGGTGCAAGCTGGTCCGATAATCTGACTAATTAGCCAAAGTGTGCCAAACAAGTCCTTATGCAATATTTCACATTCAGAATAGATACAAATCAGAAAAATGAATGGTGAATCATATGAGATTCGGTTTATATAAGTAGAACACTGTTAGCAACTGATCACTGTTGTTTTACACCCACAGATCCCATCAGTGTATATCAACCGGCCTCATTGCCACGTATCAGAAAATCGAAGCATTCCTGGAAACGTTTGATCATTTCCGTGATCTCAAATCTGACAGAAATCGTATTCGTGAAGTCATCGATTAGACTTCACCGGACAGTTACCTTGTCTGTCCCCTTGACTATCTGACAATCTGATAATTACTCAACTGAAAATGTGACTGAGTGTTTACACATGATGACTCAGTCGTGTCCAGTATGAGGTTAATGGCGCAATGGTTAACAGGATAGTTTATTGAAAGTGTGGCCAGAATTCTAATCTTTACGATGGAGAGGATATGCGCTATAAACTAGATTTGTCAGCAGTGGGACTTGAGTTTATTGCTTTTTTAATGGAGATTTCTAAAACCTTTTGGGGGCTGTGACAGTTACGGTCACTTTCGAATGTTTATCAGCATAGAATATGTCGCAGCCGTTGTTCAGTTTTTAGGAATTGTGAAGTCCGTGACACAACTTATTCAAGAAAATATGTTTCTATGCACTTAGGAGGCATACATACGCAGAAAACTCAACACTGACTATTTTTGTGTATTCCCACCGAGTGTTACCGTATAAATAGTATTTCTATCGGTACTTTCCCCATTCAGGTCAATTTTATGTCCTGCTTGTGGCATTTCAGAAGAGGTGCCTTTTGATGACAGTTTCAACTCATACAGACGAAATACAGAAGTAACTATAGTTCAAATAACCACAGATGGAAACAGATTTGTGTGATTGAATTGCTCTGTACACTACATGAAGTGCGTGCTATGGACAAAACATTGACGAAATTAATCAAACCAGGCGTGCGGGCATGATAGTTTAACAGCTGAACTTTAAAGGTATCCATAAGGATGTTGTTCTCACATATGTAAACCATCTTTTGGTCCAATAGAAAAAGCAGACCTTCTTGTCATCAATATGAACATGGTTGTTCGATCAAATCCCGGCATTTTTTTGTCACACGCGTAAGGTACATTGAGTTTTACTTACTACTTTTCACCTTTAGTTAACTGTCTCCTGTGATATAAAAACTAAAATTTGTTTCTAAATATTAGTCTAACTACATCGACACTTATCACATGAACACACTGAACAATTTATTGCTCATAATGAACTTTTTTGAGGATTATCTCTCAACTTTTCTCGAAATTACAACTAAGTTCATTTGGAGATAAACGTACAATCTGTCGGATGAAACTCTGTGAAGATTCATAGTTAATGTTGAAAACGTGTTGAATTATGTTGCTCTCACGTTTCCGTGTATAATCTCATGCATGTTTCACACGTGCTGTCTTTCTCATTTTTGAATGTATCTGGAATATACTCACATCGTACTGTTCGTTTTCTGATAAGTGTCATACAGAGTTCCACAAAGTGTTATTACTTGGGAAATACTTGTAGCTGTTTGGTAACGAGGCATACTAGTAGTGTTTTACTGCTTATTCAATTGCGGTTTGACACGTGGTTTGGAAATCATTCGGCTAGAACTAGAAATGTTAGCGAAATGTCAGGCTACCATTTGCTCAAGTTTCGTCCTCACTTAGTAAACTTTTAGCCAGTTTGGAAATCATTCGGCTAGAACTAGAAATGTTAGCGAAATGTCAGGCTACCATTTGCTCAAGTTTCGTCCTCACTTAGTAAACTTTTAGCCAGTTTCAATTACATTCCAAATGTTTTCACGGTTATTACCGTTTGCAGTGCACCTTAACATCATTTAGTGCGATTGGGGGTGGAAAGCAAAAAATGTCAGACTATCCATCATTCAGACGTCAACTTTCGTCGAAGACTGGATCCCTGTTTAGACTGACAGACTGCGTGCACCAGTTGCTTGATAAACTCGGAAGTGAGGTGCCACAAAACTGTCCTTCAAATAAAAATACTCCGGCGGAAGTAGAACTTGCCGATGTTTACATTGCTTTTCGGAACTGCAACTCAGTGATACCGTGAAAGTAATCGACGCAGTGTCCTCGACCAACTGCTATTGCATTTATCTTTCGTCAACAACAAAATTATTAGTCTATATTTCATCAGTTCTCCCCAGCATTCATTGGTCACCTAGATCTGGACAAATCCATAAATATGATTGAGATAACTTGTTTCTACTAGCTTCCTGAATTGGTTACATTGCATCTTGAGTGGTATTGAAGCACTTGTTAAAGTATCGACTTGAACAACTGAAAAACTTACAAAATCTGCTCTTAATCGATCAATATCAAATATAGAAATTCATGGGTTTTTACTCTAGCACGTTTGTCTGATTTCGTGCAAATACTCACGCAGTATTTTAGTCGTAATGCAGTAGCCGTGAGAAGAAAGATACCACAACACATATGTATACTTTTGAAAGCGTAATGTATCAAGATCATATGTATTGATTTGCACTTGCCACAAGAGCTTTGAAAGTAAAAATTGTGAAAAATTGTGATAGACAAAGTGTTAGTTTACTTTTTTTGTACACTTGCCAGTTCATGGTTTTCAACCTGTTAGATACAGGGTGACAACACTAATGTTGAGGGCAGCGGTTGTGTACCACAAACTTGTAGTGTTGTTTTTCAAACACGCCACCGAAGTTTCAGCTGCACATTTAGTGCTAACTGTGTAATTAGTAAATCAGAAAATGAACGTATGTTTCCTTAGTGCAGGGATGGTGTTGCGTACAGCAAGCGACCGGTAATAGTCAATGTAATTTTTGATTCTTATTTCGCAGTACTTTAAATCCGTGAAAAAGCTGTTCAAAAATTTTGTTGGAATGTTATTTAACTTAATGGGTTGATTGCAGTCCCTGGTGTTTATTGTTGGTGCTAGTTCTTGATGCGAAACGTCTTCAAGAATGAATGATCAATTCGCATTCGTCGTACATGCAACGAAATTACAAAAATTAACAACAACCTCCGATTTCCGAAAAACAAAGGCTGTTGAAAGTGTTGGGGATAGTTTGCTAAGACCTGAATCTGCTTACAAATCGGGACCACCCACATTCATCGTGGTTTCCCGACTTAACTTATCCTCTTTGCCTGGCATACGTCGACCGGATTTGAAGGTTGAACCAATCGTTTATCTGTAATTGTTTAATGTTTTTAGAGGGAAAGCATAAAATGTAACATGATAATAAGCCGCTTACTCGCACCAATCGTGAACATAAAACGTACATATTATGTACACCGGACAACTACAGAAAGAGCCAGTTGGTTCGATTAAATCTACGCAAACTAGTATATAATCAAGGACAATGTGACCCAATGTATAGGTTTAGTCACTTCTGTGCACGCAACGCCGGCTGATGAGTTCACATTAGTACAGTCTTAATGAAGGCCAGCAATACTTAGTTTCAACTGTATAAGAATACTTTGAATGAGCCAACCAGATCAACTTGGTGGCTTGTTGTAATGCGACGTTTAGTAAGTAAGGGCAACATGTCAAGGTCTTCCGGTAAAACGAAGAAGGAGCGAACCAAGACGAAGCAGTATAGGACAGATAACTGATAAGCAGTCTGGGATTGGGTTGATTTCAAGTTTAACATCACCCACAATTGATCGCAGCTGTCGCATTCCCATAGACTTTCCAGTCGGTCCTGATCATAAATAACAATAAAAACAAATATTTGTAGACTCGGCTAATCAATGGTGTGAGGTAAGCTTATGATCTGAGGCAAAATATTTTTCACCTATGATCGGTAATGGACTGTTAGAATAGTAAACAACAGCAACCAGATAAATATTACCAAACAGTGAAAGTGAAGTAAATATGGACTGTCAGTTTATAACTTTACTATAAATGAGGCAGTTCATGTTCTTTTGCTGTTGCCTCAAAGACTAAACGCTGATTGAATAATACATTTTGTGGACAGTCATCATTCATCATGCCGTAAACTCACTTATCTCTTAAAATGATCTACCAAGGTGTAATTTGTGGCCGTGCTGTTTCCGTAATAAGTAAGATTTTTCTGTCTTGCTATAGGATTTTGAAACTTATGTATGGGTGACTATTGCTTGTTGTGCTCACATAGCACCGAATTGTTGAAAACGATTCACAGTACCTTCTGATGAGGTGAAATAAACGGAAATCATTGAGCTGTATGGAAGTACGTTCTGAATAGCTCACTTTAAGTTTTGTTCTCATCCATTCACAAGCTTAGCAGGCAGTGATATTCCAGTCTCCATTGAATTCTATATTTGCCAAGATAATTTCTAGATTTCGAGATGAAATTGTCAACCAAAAATTTAATTCACCGGTTACTTCCTTAGGTGCCTTCATTTTACTCTTCAACAAACCACAGAAAATCATCATCAAAAATATTCAGGCAGTCAGAGAAAACACACTGCTCTACACTTAGTACAATAAGCATGATTATCAAGAGGCGTGCTTACGGTTTCATTTTTTGACCAATTCAGTAATTAAACGCGATGTTCGCATGAAACCGAGTTGGTTTTTCTACGGTTTTGATTCTTATACTTACGTCAGTAGTTGTTAACATAATCTATGCAGTAATCACAATTCGTTACACACTTCTCACAACTCATTTCGCAATAGAAGGTGTGGAAATAATTGAAATCTGAAATGACATTTTTATACTTCCTTGCAGCCATTTTGTGGACAGGTAATCAATGATTCCATAATTGAATCATTTATACAGTAGGCTTAAACCAGAAACCTTCATATACCTTTCACTTCAAACATATCTGTTGTGTTTCTGCTTCCATCAAGCTTACTTTTATGAACTTCGTGTTAAGTACACGATATATGTTTGGAGTGAAACCTTCACTACAAACTCTTCGAAAAATGTCATCAATGTTTTGTTCAAAAAATTCACCCAACCCTATTTTGTGTTGGTGTATAACAAATCGGTTGAATAATGTGTTCGACTGTCATCGATAATGTGAACTTTAAGATCACTGCGTTTTCTCGTTTTCCGCTGCAGTCAAAACTACATTAAAATGTCATAACAGTCAAAGTAGCACGTGGCGTGCTGACATTCAGTTACACACGTCCCCAGCTGGTTGTTGACTTCCCTGTTCGACGCCTCAGTGTAACTACTTCATCGTAAGGTTACTTTGAGACCAGTTTTATCGGGAGTCCCCGTTGCCGTGATGATGCATATAATGTAGAGCACACAGCGAATGTCAACAAATACTTCTAGCATTAAGCTGTGAAAACCAAACAAATGTCAAGTATATTTATTTTACTGAGCGACTATGAAGCCTTGAAGCGACTGAAGCCTTGAAATAATCACCATTTTAGAACCTCAAAAAAAATGATTGCAAACGTAAATTTTGTAAAGAAATCTTGTGTGTTTAGGTTTATTATTGTATGGCACCACTTCACTGTTGAAATCTAAAGCAAGCCGCAAACCCAAAGTGACTGATTTCTCTGGCACAATTGCAGAGATTTTAGACTTTACATCTTTACCACTGTATAAACAGAAATGAGCTTCTGATTGTTAGCTCTACTGAAATCGTGGTACTTAATTTTTTGTCTCTTTCATAAAGGGACTGACTGAGAAAACTTACATGGACTTGTAGAATTCGATTAATTACATATTATGCATAAATTGAAGCAAAAAACCGTAGCAGACACTTGACGAATGACAGAAGTTGTCTGGTTTAGTGTTTTGTAATCTATAGGTTGAGGTTACTTTGTGCAAACCAGTGCTAACACCATCCTGAAATAAAGCGAATCAAACATAATGAGTTGTAAAGTTTAACGCTGTTAAGCTCGACTTTTCCTCACCAATTTAACTGAGACAAGTCTGTAATTTTCTAGCGATGTGTACCAAAGCAGTAGGTATGTGTTTTACATGCTTGTGTCTGAGTCTAGACCGATTTGTCATCTGAGGAAATTAATACAGGAGGGATGTCCAAAAAGCCTTCGAGTAAACAGTCTACAAGTTGGACCGTTCCATGAGGCGGAATGATACGTAAAATTCACAGAAATTCCTCATTTGACCCAGTTAATTACTTTTCATTTAACCCTTACCGAACCAAGCTACTCCATTACATCGCCACATAATGATTGAATTTAATGCGTCAAAAATGCATTAACCCGTACTGGAATAAATACTGAACTATTTGTCTTGACTAATATTGTGATTGATTTGATATCAGGCTTCAGTTCGCATAATATCCAACTCATAGGTGATCAGTTGATATTCCGCGAAACGATACTTTGAATTTCTGAATTGTTTTCCCTGATCGATTTTTGAAGTTATTTGGGCTAGTGGCCTGGTGAAAATAAGTGGCTAATAGCGAGCATGTCAACTTGAATGAAAGAACGTAGTGAGGACATTGAAATCGCAAGTAGTCTGAAGTAGATCTTTCGGTAACGTGCAGGTGAAATATTTTAATTGATTCCCATCATGCTGAATCAAGTCTGCCGTTAGAAACACCGTGTAGAACATATTCGTGTTTTTGGGAAAATGTAATCAAACACTTTCCATCATATTGGGATAAAGTTTCAGGGACTAAGCTGAATGCAAAAGGAGCTGAATTCCATTGTTTAAAATGAAATCCGAAAACATTAACAAAACGATAATATCATATATATTTAATCTATATAATGTCATTAAAATTTCATCTAACACTTGATCACTACACATTTGAGGATTTCTCTTTACTTTTCGCAAAGTCAAATACACGGTCATCACTAATGTGCACATCAGTTTTATAGGAAAGTATTTATGTCATACGCTTTAACACAAGAATGGCTGGATGAGTATTTTAACAAGTAGTTGACTTGAGATGCTCAGAAAACACTACCACTTTCTGAATCAACATAACATATTGTATTCTAATTAGATGCGTTCAACCAGATGTCAAAAGTGGGATTTATTCTACATAGTTGGCTCAACGTGATCTCTCTATCAACATGGCCAAAATAGTTTTATAAAAGCTGTTGACTGATATCTGAACAGGAGACTCATATCAGCCGTCATATAGGGTGAAAACATCATGGAGGAGTCTGTACACCAATGAATAGGTCACTCGTTTGGTCAGTTTAGAGTATAAAGGAAGAAACTCTATGACCACATAGGTATGCGCTCAAGTCACTCGATGACTTATAAAAGAGACATACACGCCGGATGCTACGATTCACTGTTTCACATGTAGCCTTATGACATATCGGCGAGCCTCTCAGTAATCGCGGTTCAAGTTGGTGGATATTCACCTTAATTCTGCTAATACTAACTGATTTATGTTTTAAACACAGACCTATAAAATGTGTTATTAGAAGGCTATCTTAGACGGCGGATTCGTAATACTGACTTGCCAGTTTAGGTTTAAATGTAATATTGTTGTAGAGTGAATCATGGAGTTTCGATTTCATCAGTTGGTACACGGGTTATGGACGGAAAGCATAAACTAGCCGGATCTGGCTACACGTTCTTCCTTGAAATCCAGTGGACATAGGTGGAATCGAAAGGCCTTCAATGAAAACTGTATTATACCAACAGGGCCGTTATACGTTGCAGCACGTTCGTCGCAAGTAAACTGGCATATATCCTTGATGTCTCTGATCCACGGCAGCGGAGGCATGTACGACCATGTGACAATCATGCACAGTGACAAGCGTGTAGAATGTGCAACGGTGGTTGCGTGGTCCAGAGTTCTTCAAGCAACCGCCGAATTTGAGAACCGGCTTATTTAGATCCACCGCACCTGTAGAAGGTGTCGAGTTAAAAAAGACTGCATCAGGAGTGAGTGTTGTGAACAAATCTAGTGGATTACTACCAATTTTCTACAAGTGTTCTGAATGGCACAAACTGTTGAGAGCCATGGCTTGATTGAGTTGGTTTAAGTGTTACTGGCTTTTAATGAATACCAATCGTCAAAAGGGCATAATGGAAATAGACCGCTTGACACCTGTTGAGATACGGTCAGCCGAAGTTGACGTTGTGTGGCTAGTACAGCTAGAAGCCTTTTCTCGTTAAATTTGAATTTGTCTAATTAATGTGTTCATGCGAAGTGAGAGACGCTGAGTGGAAGTCGCCCTTATAAATTGCGTCCCGTTGTAATTAACGGTCTTCTCCGAATGAGTGGGAGATTGTTTACTTCGGCTCTAACATTAGACTCAAAAGTTCATGTCATACTGCCCAGAACACACCACGTGACAGATACGGTCATCTACGCTTTCCAACTGCCTGAACTTTCACCCAATGAGCTCCGGGTACATCACAGCCGATGAGGATCGTCGCTTTTGTATCCTGAAGACAATCGAAACAAAAACCCGGTAGGTTGGGTCATTTTCCAGTTCTCCTTTTAAACGACGCGGAATGTCGCAACAGTAAATCGGCCACTGAACAGATTATTTATGTCGACCGTTTTTACGCATCTAGAGGAAGCATTTCCAGGCGAACGGTCTCCCAAGGAATTGTGATGGTAGTGGATGGTGGTTTCGAATCTTTACAACTGATTCCGGACGAATCTGCTGTCCGTAAAGCTTAGCGTTTGCTTGTGCTGTTCACCTGGCTAAATATACACTGCGCCGTTCTCGCATGATGTGAGATAAACTTGGTCAGTTTGTTAAGTGATGGTTCTCGTTCCATAACGTATATAGAATCCGTATTCACCACCCACTTATGCTTCAGATGCAAATGTGGGGTTTTCAGATCGTTCTAGCGTTTTATCTGCGTTGATATCAGCCGTAGGACTTATTTGACTTTGTAGTGTTGGGTAGTTTTGTATTTGTGTAGACAGTTGAAGCGAAATGCCGGCAATCTTGTGCACGTCGCGGCAGTTGAATGGTAACCGACCTGTCATAGATCGAGCAAAATGATAGAGTTGTCTCAACAGTTGTTTTAACATTTAAATTCCGGATCGTAAGCTAGTTCACTGGGTACGTACACTAAGTTAACGCTTTCCCAGATATACGCAACCATACCAGACGCGAAATAAGAATACGGAGGGAGACCGAAAGTATATTATACGATAATTACAGTAGGTATAGATTAGTGCTAAACAAAACCGATACGTGGAAGCAACCACGGAAGTTGAGAATCCGACCGTTGAGCGCGCGAGCAATCCAGGAGAGTGTATATAACGCCATTGGCGTGCATAGGTCGACAAGCATGTTGACAATCAAGCACGATTGCTTGCAGCAAGCAGACGGCAGACGAAGATCTCATCTACAATATGAACTAGGATTTTGGGAAGAAGTTTACACCTCGTATGGCAGGCAGACCGGGGTTATCTTCAGGTCACTACAAAGCCCCCTCCAGAAGAGTACTGAGAATGCGACCCTTTGATCTACGTGAGGATTAACTGTGGCCAGCCACCCTTGGCTTGAACCAGCTCATGCTGCACCGGCTTGTGGTTGGTAATGTAATTCTCGGACGCCGCAGGTGGTGGAGTACAAATGCCATCAGTTCCTAGGGAGCTCCTACTTGGGTGTCCTCTCCCACGATGTCGAAACGATTAGGGAGATAAAACGTTTGCACACCGAGTTCCTGGGGGTAAACACAGTGGCCGCATGACGATGCTCGAGTTGGAAGATTGCAAAAAACCTCTAATGCATCAGTAAATCGTCATCAAGTAAGCCCAGTTAATAAGTGACAGTTCCAGACATGCAGACATCAGAGTTGGTGCAGAGATTACGTATGCACACAAAGTAGTGGGTGCTGTGTTTGCACTGTGAACTTTTGTAATTTCCAAATGCACCTTGTAATCAACGAGACACTCATGAATGCCAGCGTCCTAACAATTTCTATAACCCATGTTTTCTGTTTGGACATGCCTACTACAACTGTGCCCATCACTATCTGTTTGAACGGTGTATAATGTGGCTTCTCCTACCTATGACCTTCCTCGTGAGTAAATAATGTTTGCCCATGATTCTTATATCAGTTGCACTTCTCACAGCTCAGCTAATAACAAAGAGGATTTATTCTGAGTACCTCTTTGACTAATACCACTAACATAGGACTCAATTCGTGAGAAAATATCGATGATCAGGTTCAGTTGATTTTGTTGATTTTGTTAGAGTCTGTTGCATCATTCTGAGATTGCCGTGCTTTGTTTGATTAGTGTTGAAGTGTGGCCTTATATTTCGTTATTTTCCCTAAGAATAAATAGTATGAACCGTGTTTATTCTTACAACAGCTACCAAAACCGTTTTCCCTACACTTATTCAGTCTTAGCGCTGTATATCTGTAATGAACGAGTGGGTCTGCGTTACATCCGCGTCCACTAACAATTCAATACACCTTTCCTGAAGAGCAATCGAAACGTAGTCCCAACAGGCATCAAACTAGGGAACACAGTGGGGTTTAGAGATAAACCGTATATTTCCAGCAATGTTTAGAAATATGATAAGTGGTTAGCTCTAGCCTAGTCCGGGACCAACACTCGCTGCGTGCAATTAGTTACACGACTGAAGAAAGTGGCACTGAGTTCCTACAGCAGACGTACACAGAAGCATGCGTACAGAACAGAAAAGCGGGAAGACAAGGTTGCAGCCGGGATCCTTAGGGAAGCCACACGATCGCTGGTCACTGCACATCCCTATATGTCAAAGTAAGGCATTCTTCTTCCATATTCTTTCTTGAGTAGCTTATAATTCTCATCATTTCTCGATGCGTAAACAATCATTTAGCACCGACCTAACCAATTACCATTTGTTTGGGCTAACTTAATTTCGTTTTATCGTCCTCCATTACTGAGCGGTGCCTAGTTGACAAATTTGTTGTACGGGCAGATTCGTTATTCAATTTCTGAGGAATTTTCACATTCGAGGTGAAATATTTAATTTGCATATACATTGATTCAATCAGTACCGTATTCAATCCAGTTTTCACGAGCGCCTTCTTACTAGCCGTTTCGAAGATAGCTCATCCTCTCTGCTGTTGAATAATGAGAAGGGCATTTTTTGATAAACAGGTTACGCGTAACTCTTTGTGAACTTGAATCTTTAGCAAAAGATTCAATAATACTCGAAATCCTCAATATTTGGCCCGGACACCTTGTCTTTTAACGAGGACGAGTAGAAACGCTCTCCTGTCATGTAATTACGACATTATACGAGAACGGATATTGTGGAAATTGTCACCGGTCCTGACAATTATGACGTTATCGAGGCTGATCCCGCTTCTCCGAACCAACAATCTGCCACCAAACGATCAAGCGCCTCTCTGTCACTCGAGGCTGCAGCGATGTCTCATGAACCCTTTCCCCTTTCGGATTAGAACCAGTTGGACACTCATACCTATGGTGACGTTCCTGTGGTGATCGTCACAACCTATTTCTCATTAATGTTGTTTTATTACATTGCTGAACATAAATTGTACAACTGCGCTCGAGAGATAAATTGCCTGCTTTGCTTAGTTCGGTTGTTATTACTATCGCGTCAAAGCTAGTTCTGGGGTTGAGCTAAGTCAACAACTTCATTTTTGTATTCCTGGAACCATTACAATTGGCGTCGCGGACTTATGTAAATTTCTGCGATGGATTCCTCTCCATTTGAAATTCTCAATATTCATAATTCGTCGAGAGAAATTTAGAACTATTTAAAACGCCTCAAAATATGGTGTCTCACGGACAAAGAGCTGAAGGCGGGAAAGAAGGCTGCTCACTTCCTCACCGTAGATGGCAAAGATGCGGACAGCTTGATGAAAAACATGTGAATTTCTGATTCACTAATTTCTCTTTCTTACGAATCCTTGAAGAAACTGCTGCTCTCACACGTCCAATCCGTAAACTTAGAAGTAGTTAAACGAGCTAAATTTCATACGCTCTTGAGGAAGGAAAATCAGGGTATCAGACAGTTTATTCTCGAAATTCAGACTCAAGCTGTTCGGTGTAATTTCGAAGGCCAATTACAGACTCAACTGCGTGACCGTTTGATTGCTAGAATAAATTTGCGTGATATACAACAGAAGCTTTTACAGCTTTCGAATTCCACTTTCCTGTCAGCTAGAACACTATGCAAACAGTATCAGGATGTTAAGGTTGCTTTGAAAGATGAACCGATGGTTTTATACAACAACAACGTGGAACGATCAGAAGGTCAGCAAAGGCGGCTGTCTAAAAAAGTAAATACTGGAAATGCAATTGATGATAGTCACCCTACGCCCGATCTGTACGCTACCCGTCTGTGGAACGACTGTAAGTCATGTACGTTCATTTCGTTTACCATAGTTCAAAGTTTTCTTTTACGCAGTCCAGTTGTGACGATGATAACTTGAGTTCTGACTTTCAATCCATTGCTCTTACTGTGGTTTCTACTAATTCCGTTGATTCAACGCACCATATAACGTAATCGTTCATTGTTAATGGTGGTCTCCAGCATTCCTTCATTGTTGACATTGGTTGTATTGAATCTTTCATTTCTGTCGCTTGCATGAAGCGGCTGGAACATTCTGTTATCTCGAAACCCGCTAATATGACTGTTAAGGTTATTGCTGGATATGCTTTACTTATTCTTAGAAAATGTGAACTTTCACTCACATATGTGCAGTCCGTCACCTATTCATGTTCATTTTTTGTTGTCAATCCTGGTTCGTCTATTATAGGTCTTAAGGGTATGAAAATTTTGAAGCTGTCTCTTATATTGTCTGTTAAATCTTCTGAGACTGAAAGTTCCGTTTTTGAGTCTGTTTCAGATTTGCGGTCAGTTACTGAAAGATTATCTGCAATCAACCCGGCGCAGACAAGAATTCATGAACTCCCGAGTGTTGTCGAGCATGATTACTGTTTGTGTGGGGCTCCTACGATTAAGCATGGATTCGGTCCAGGGGTAACGATAGGGACTGTCCCTACTAGCACCAATTAGGGAATTATTTAGGGGTAATTTAGGGTTGTTTCGGGAAACATTAGGTATGTATTTTTGGGTCAATAAAGTGATTGTTGTGGAAAATGTATACAATATTCTCGGCGTTAACATAATCCTTGTTAATGTAATACTTGAAGCATGCGACACAAGGGACTTGCTGTAAAACTGAGAAATTGATTGTTGTACGTATAAAGTGGTTGTTGTTTGGACGAATTCTGACCGGTTCAATTATTCACGCGCGCTGTGTTCAAATTGTTGGCTGTGCACACTGATTGAGGTTTGCCAGAGTTGTCAATATGTTCGATCACCACGATGGTAACGCTGAGGTAAAAGATATTGCTGTATTGATTGAACCTTCAGTGGCTTTCTGAAATGTCCGCTAATCGGTCCACCATTTATCGAAATGTTCCACGTTCACTTACCGAATTCCATCGTCGTGTACAGGAGTCCTTGGTGAATGTGGACGTTGGCCAACGTTCTTCACCCACTGCGGTGCCTGAACGTGAACATGCATTACAGTCGCTCGCATGATGTAATATTAATTCAAATAATCATTGAATGATCGATTTTAGATGTGCCGGAAAACTCATCAGGAACTGGTCTGCAAGATCGAGATGCTGATTTTCCTGACGCTGGCGTTGTTGACCGCATTCGAGACTGGGTGATTTCAAGCAACATTCCTAAATTGCAGGCGACACGGCTTCTACGCATTTTGAAAGAAAGAATACCAGAGTTGCCTAGTGATGCCAGAACTCTGTTGTCGACACCGAGAAGTTCCCCCATACGTGCCGTTCATCCGGGCGAATATGCCCATTTGGGATTGGTTAAAGGCATTGTGAATGCTGTTTCAAGCTGCCAGCCACAGCCTGTGACGTCCGTTGGAATCCAGTTGAATATCGATGGTTTAGCACCAACGAATGCGGGGAAGACGACAATATGACCCGTGCTTTGTCACTTGAATGAGCCCCTCGTAACGGAACCGTTTGTAGTCGGTGTGTATGGAAGGAGAACCAAACCGGAAAACGTCAACGTGTATCTTTCAGACGTATTGCAAGAATTGTCAGACGTGCTTATTAATGGTGTATATATTAACCATGCTCTCGTTACCGTCTGTTCGAAAGCGGTAATCTGTTATACACCTGCTCGCTCCTACGTTAAACAGGTACGTGGACATGATGCATACGGCTGTGATAAGTACGACCAACGAGGTGTATACTGCGAACGGAGAATCACGCTCACGCCGCAAGCTGGTTCTCTTTGAACAGACGCATCGTTTCGCGTCGCACGCTCTAGATCCCTGTCACCGTTTATGTCGCTACCCGTCAATATGATCTCCGCTTTCCCTATTGACTATATGCATTCCGTATGTCTGGGTGTCGTCCGTCGTTTGATTAACAACTGGA
>JTDE01000255.1:0-33420 GCA_014338405.1 Paragonimus skrjabini miyazakii
TGGTCTGAATGTCTGTGTCGTAATAACGCTTGCCTCCGTGGCCAACGAAGGAATTCGTTGACAATTGAAGCAGTGACTCGGTAGCATTCAGATCGTTGACTGATCACAGATGTTGTATGCACTCTCCAACCTGGCGGCCTTACTTCATCCATTTTCTACCGCTAGTCGCCGCTAGTTATTGTGATTTCTGCTCCGTCCTAAATTTCGCGTTTATGTGCGTAGCTCTTCCTGAAAGTAAACAACTAATGTGGGTATTTCCACTATCACTATCAAGAAATGCTTCAGTAGCATCGTTTGGACTACGTGATGCTTGGCTTCCAATAGAAGAACATTATACCAACCAAGGCCACGCCACAAAACTCTTAATCGTTTTTCCTCAGTTGATTTCCGTGGAAAACGCCGTCTGCTGAATGAGAGCTTCGTTTAGCTACACGGATTTTGTGCAAAATATTTGTAGTTGAATAGTCCGTGGACTGTTGTCTGCACGTTATGCACTAAAAAGAGATGACATGTTAGCGAAGTATGTCCTTTGTTGAATTGTGTCCACACAACGTAACGTGTGAACAAGCCAAATTACAATTTGCCCAAAATGGTAGTTCTTGCCTGTATATTTCGTATAATGCCACGTCGATTGTCTTGCACATTGCATATTGTTACTCTGAAAGGTAGCCAAATATTGACATTCAAACACAACGGTACTGCTGACCATTTCTAAACCTAGCTGTACGTATACCGCAGGTCATTTGCTCGAATCGATCGCAAATTCACAGGTGTTTTTATAACATCTAGGCAAAGACGAACGCGAACAAGCTGTACGTGTGTCAATGAATTTCGTTGTTTTTAACTTTTGGCTAGTTCTTGCTTTCAGTTACTAGCAACTTAAATCTGGGCGCATCGCCATCAGCCAAAACAATCTAGTAACGGCATTCAGCGTGAGTTAGATTCATTACCTTACTAGGTCGTTCGAAAATGAAAATATGAAAAATACAACGTGGTCATATTTCACTCATTATCTTGTGCACACGCGGTGGTCTTATGCTATAATGAATCATACGCTTTGATCATTTACAACAGCACTTGTTGGCTTGCTTTAATGGCATTGAAGGACCTGAACCGACTATAATCTTTCATGAACACCTAGAAAATACATTTGATATGTTGAACTACACTGTTTGCAATTTTGCAGATTCGTGAGTAGATTGAGAGAAGTGTCATGTAGCCTGTATTTTAAGGCATAGAAAATGGATCATTTTAAGTCGAAGTGCTTCCACTTGTAATGTGTCTGCGTTCCTGCATTGTTCAGTGCAATTGTCGAGGCATGTAGGCTACATTCTTTTTCGATCAAAAAGAGTTCACCTATTAACCCGCGATTGTTTGCACGAAAGGTTATATTGACACGACTGATTGATCAATAACCTTGAAGAGGAAGAATCATGTATTCATGCGTATTGAAAAATGGACTTTGAAACTCGGTTTTGTATTCACGGAAAATCGTGAGTGTGTTGTCAACTGGACACAATATTTAGTGAACATTGGGATTTGTGGTCGTAATGCACCGTCTCGACCCCTGGTTTATAAAGTTTGTCAAAGCTATCCAGATAAACAGGTTCGACTTTGTATTATTTATTCAAAAACATATGTTTATATTTAGGCATCCGCCTGCCTCATCCGCAGTGAGCAACAGTTAGGACATAGTGTATGAGGATCGGTGATCGTTAACTCGTTCGTGTATTTCTAGAACGCTCCGAACAGCATGTCGAAGGTTTGTGCCTTCTTTGTTAGTTAGTACGAAGCGACTGCAAATTGCAAGAACATAACGCCATTTGTACTCCAATCCTTTTGTTCAAACCACCAATGCAGTGAAGACTTCGTGAGAGAAGTGCAAACGGCTCGTATATTTTGAAGTAATAGGTTGACGGTAGTTAAAACGAAACATCTTCGAGACGTATCTAACTGTCCCACTGCTCCAGGTGGAAGGCGTTTGCGGACATTACGTGGAAAACAGCAAGAAATGTCCGAAGAGAGAAGCAGTCACATTTTCACTTCCTTGAATGAATTGTGCATGACACTCTGGGAAGCGCGTCGGTCGGCATTCGTCGAGATACCACTTGAACTGCTTGATTAAGGACAGAGCAAGGCAGATTAATATAAAGGTCACGAATTTGGTAAATGCAATTATCGCCTTGGCGATTTTCAAACCCGACGTTGTATCTTCGTGACGCAGTTCATAAACGACGTGGCGAAACTTGAAAATAGCACAACGCATATCGGATGCTGCAAGAAACGTAAATATACCAGTCAGTCTTTCTTCGGTCTCAAAGTCCGTTTAAGTTTTGAATTTAGCTTCGTATTCTCTATCGGGATACGGAGCAATGGTTGTGATGGCGCACGCTGGGAGATCTATTGTGAGCTTGATGCATTCATTTCAATTCATTCATACACGTTTGTTTCTGACTAGATATTGTCGCTGGGCTCCATTCGTCAGGGCTCGATGTGTCAGAATCGATAACACAGAGCGCATTGGTAATTTAAATTTGACCACCACCCACACTCAATCGCGGTCTTTGCATTCAGGTAAGCCTTTCGGCTAGCCCACTTCCAAAGCAAGCACTAGACTCAAGTTTCGCTCTTATTAGAGCTCACCAGTTGTGGATATCCTTGTCCGGATTGGAGTTTGCACTCTGACCCTTATGCTTGTAAGACCAGCGTGTCAACCACAACGCCAGCAACCTCACAACAGGCATGACCGAATACAGTCCTTGACATAATGACTCAGTTTTTAGATCTGTTATGGTAGGTTCTCACTCAGAGTTACAGTACCATGTTGATCTGTTTCTCATCACATTCACATCCGTCACATCAACCCGTACGATCCCCTGTTTCCGCTACATGGACATGTCATTCGGAAAATCCAAACACCTCTCAACCGATTTCTTCGAAGCTTGTTTCCAACCGATTCATTCTGGTTGCCATATTGACACTGTTGTGGAAATCCCACAATTATGGTTTCTTCAGTGACTTTCATGCAGGATTACTTTTCATGATGTGAGACTTTTGTGTTCGAACTTCTATTTGTTAATTATTTCTATAATCTGTTTCCAACCGTTGCACTTTGACAGAAGGTGTGATATATATGTATTGTGTTTATTATATGCATGCACGTTAAACCGGTGAAACCAGCTCAGCTGATGAGGTGCGGAAAACATTTAATACTGTAGTCGTACACGCCCGCCACTATAAATGTGCTCGGTAATATTTGAGCTGTCGCAAGCCAGAATTCGGGAAATATGATGATTACCTAAAAACGCTTAAGATTAGCGATTTAGATATGTCTACGGATGGTATAGTTACAACAACCAAATCAAAAATTACTCTGAGTTGTATAGGAGGATTGTGTGGTCGTTCTTCCCTGACACGTTACTCACGATGTACACACCCGTGTGAAAACAAAACGTGTCCAGCGTATATCACAACGTACATATATAATTATGCACGCACCTGGTAACCTACCAGCAGGTACTCTCCTGTGAACCAGGGATGAACGATCGCTGCTTTCCCAATAGGCAACTCACTTTGCTATCAGACTTTATCTCAGTTCGAATGTAGGCAACTCGAATCGCGCTGGTTATCGTCACGGTCACTACAGAATTGGTTGAGATGTTCGAATATCCACTAGAACAACTCATACACGAGGGTGAGCCGAGTGTACCGTTCTCCCAGCTATCTCCAACACCAACAAGCCACCGAATACGTATGTCTGCCTGTGTTTCCGACTACCAGTTATTGTCGTCCGGCTATGTGTTTGTCAATTGTATCAACCTGCTGCTTATTAGTGTTGGCACGCCGCACATCAGTCTGCTACTTCTTATTCGCCTTTTCTATTTCTAAACACCGTTTTTGTGAGCATTATAATAATTCTTATTGTAGGACTATCACAGACACAGGAACTCAAAACGTTGATCTTATTTCCTCCACTGAGAGCTTGTGGACCTACAATTTATGAAGTTCAAATTTCCGTGTACTGCAACTGCTTGACCACAAGTGGATGCCACTCACGAATATCAGTAGAAAGAATCCCATGATCTAATATCAGAAAATGCAAAGCAGTCTTGAGTTAAAATGAGTGCTCTTGACGGAATACGATTTGTCTACTGTGACGAAGCAACAACATTGGCCATCCACATCTGCTCCTCCGTACCGGTCAGCTTAGTTTGGCTGTTTCGTGTACCCCAGTCTATTTTTATTATTTAGTTTTTTTTAAAATAAAAACGTGCGCTAATTCACTTTCACTTGCGAACATCAAATGAACCAGCTTGCCTGTTGTCTAACTGGTCACAACATTGCACCGTCCATGGCACTCATCACACAGACAAGTGTGGATGGTGTACTACCACTTCTAAAAGAATATATTCATTGGTGTTTTACTTCGGTTCCAAAGAAATGTTGCTCGTAAATCAGAGAATTGTAAGTGTAGAGGCCCGAAACAAATCGATATGATTTCCGAGGCAATAGTCCAGACCCTAAAGGGATTGATTTTACAGGTTGAGATGACTTGTGATCTGTTTCGGAAAATCGTTGATTTTTACAAACAAGTGCATCTGTTCGGATGTGACAACAGCCTGCCCTCGAAAAGCAATTGTACATAGTATATGAACTCATCACACTTATAACCCTCTCATCAGACACAGCGTAATCGCTCTTATGAAGGTAAACATTCTATTTTGATAATTGCTAAAGTGTTGTTGCATGCGGGGTCAACGCACACCTGACGACCGAACTCATGCGATTTCGTATTCAGGCCAATTAGGTCGGAATTCTCTGAGGGTCACGGCGTCACGGCTGCAATGTCATTAATGCTGGTGATGATCAAATTATTTTATTTTTAGCAGTGTCATCAACAGTGCTGACAAAATGCAGATTCCTCACCAAGAACAGATTGCGTTCCGTGGAATATGACAGAACCCTCACACGTAAACAAGGATGTTTACAGTCTGCGGAGCATTTCACTGTGTGATGAAGTGCGGAATCACGGCTTGTTTTGTTTCCTAGCGATTACGTTGAAAATTTGGTGTTCGGGTTATTTTGAGTTTAGTCCTATTTGCGATTTGTTAGTTTCGAGTGACAAATCTTCATATGCGGTGCAAGTAATAACTATTACCGCATCAAGTTTTCAAATACTCACATTCCTTATCTCTGCATTGCTTGTTTTTGCTAAACTGAGTGTTTCATGTTACAACTGTCGAATGGTGATTCATTATTTATGAATTTAACAGAGACGCCCAACCTGGCTTAGCAACAATTGGTTCGTTATTCATAAAGTACACTACACGCCTCGGGACACAGCTCCGTGAAATGCTGCATGTAGCGAAAATAATTTACACGGTGGCTGCTATCTCTTAATTACTACTCCGATGTTAACAAACTCCTAATAAATCTTTTGTTGATATGCATATATCAAATCACAGTAGTATTTTCGAAAACATTAGTTTGGGGGTTGCGTATTTTTATCTTAATTTTGTTTTCCCGTTTTTATTAAAATTTCATTACAATTACTAATCATTATATTATTACCCTGGCATCTCAAATGCAAACGGACAGAATGCATCTAAACACTAACTGCTAACATGCACTCTACATTTTTTCTTGAAATGGCTTTACGTAAAACTCAAGTGAAACTGGTTACGGCAGAAAATCTCCTGTTGTGGAATCTATAGGATTCTATTGCATGCGGAACAACAGTAGAAACAAACTGCCATATGGTAGCAGGCGCTTGAGCAAACTTTTACCTAGACTTGATGAGTGACAAGCTTCAGCCTTTCGTATATTTAACGTCACACAGGACGGATGGTAGCCTTTACATTTATGGACATTTTCAGCAAGCTCTTTCCAAACAAAGCTTGTGACCACAGTATTGCACTTGTTCTACCTCCTCAGTAAAGCGACCGGGATTTGAACTCCACTCACTTCCCCATGTATAATCATTGCTGTTTAATTTTTCATAGACCTTCTACTAGACAAGATTGACTTATGGTGTACAGCTGCTCAGTCACGTTCATTTTATATCGATCGAATTTATTTATTTGTTCAGCAAAAAAACAGTTTCATGCAAATGCATACTCCTTTTCAATTCATATTGCAGCACACGTTGTAAAGTTGAAACAAGTAATTCACAAAAATATATGCAGTTAATTTGACAGGAATTTGCATGCAGGAAATAGCCCAACATCATTTACGGTTAGTTTAAATCATTCATTGGGACATATCGGTAATTTTCAGTCTGCTAAAAAATGATGAGCCATTGTCACGTTGATTTTCTCTGCATGAAAAAGTGTGTATATTTGGAATATATCCCGATAAAAAAAACTGGGGCCAAATCTATACTTGAGACTGTTTGACCGAAGGCGATTAGAAAGGAACCGGGAGTGCTATGTTTTAAAAACATGTTCTTATTCTGTAAACACCATCAACATATATGTGTACGCATACTTACCCGGAACACTCGTTAAAAGCTGAGTTTGTCGTTTAAAATTGCTTCACCGTAGTTTTTATCCATATCAATTTCTACCAGATGTTGCCACAGTACGAAACAAAGTGCAACACACGTCGACACTACATAATGATGAGAAGTAAGATAACACTTATTCATGCATCAGTCTCTTCAGTGTGCCGCGCTTGGAAACAGCTACGTATTTAACTTCGAGAAGATATCTGATGTCAAATCTCTGCACGTTAAGTACCCCATAACTTTACCTACATATTACAATACGTGATTCGCGCAATCTTACAAAACCGAATCATACAGCACATTCAAAATTGCTTTCCAAATACCGAATAAGGAACAACCAAGATTGTCACAACGAAACACTTTCAGTCGGGTTATGTGAGACGTCAGACGGAAGCGTTGTTTGTTGCATGTCAGTTTGAAGCAAGCAAAGCTCACTCTCATCTTAAGCCTCAATCAGAAGAAATAAGAAGTCACCTTAAGGCTTTCAGAAGTAGATGAGAAGAACCCCTGTGGTACCATGGTTACATTTACCATATCAAACGCTTGTCAGTTTTAAAATATAAACATGTTACTTTTACTTCATATCCATCGATGTAGAGCCAGTATGAATTAGTAAAGTGCATTCTCCTCGTTGTACAAGTATAAACCTCAATGATTGTACAAACTTTAAAGCAGTATGCTGATCTACATATTCGTAGTTCACTCCATTATTTAAATACCCTCCACGTTGGTTCTTTCATTGATCCTAAACTATTTAACCAAGTGTCATAAATTTCAGTACAAAAGGTGACGAACAGTGAATCATACTTTTGCAGACTATTAAGTACCAGCATGTTCTATTTACTTTACACTCTTAAATTGCACACAAGTCGATTCAATTTTGCAGTTATCTATTAATTCCGTTTACAACTATCGCGTTTTTGTTTAATGAACCGTTAATGATTTATTCCCAGCACTATGAGTGAATGCTTGTTTATGATTTTGTTTGACGTTTAATACCTCAGAAATTCATGGAATAAATGAAAGTACACCGGAATTTACTTCAGGCAACGTCTATAGGCAAGACCCGGCGAGAATATCCAGGAGGGACTTTTCGACTGGGTAAGTATCCATTTTCCAGAATGAAAATGCTAACAGGAAACAATAAATCGCACAACACCTATACGTATTGTAGACTCAATAAATTAGAGGGGACTCAACGGTAAAAGTGTTCAACTTTGACTCGACTGTATTAGCTCAGTCCAGGTGTTCAGAAATTTAACAATCGGACATAGTTAACCGCACAGTCCACTCTGCCATAAGAAATCCACCAAATAACTGATTGACAGCCCAAGCAGGAGTCTTCAAACATTATAAACTGTAACCCACTAACGCCGCTGTAGAACACTGAGACTGCATTATTTTTGGGTCTGAGAAATTCAGCTAGACTGATAAAGCACATTCTTCATTGAAACATGCTATTTCTGTCGCTGGTTTGAATCCAGTCAAAGCTCAAACGTTTCTCAACTGAGTCTTCTCCAAGTAAGCTGTCCCCGAATGAAACAAAAAAGCTTCCCAACGGAATACTGAAGACAACGATCCATTGTATTCACTTAATGCTTCACATTTATCGATCGACTATCACTAAACATGACTACAAGTCAGTAGTTCTCCAATAAAGTCTCATTAAGATCTAATACTATCATAACTCAGAACCCCATAGCTCACTCTTGCAGTCTGCATCGTAACTCAGTTTTCCGTTTGTTTCAGGTATGAGAAATATAAACAACTTAGAAGGACAGTAACCAAATTTGATCAACATCAGAGAATATTATCGTGCTATAAACTAGAAGCGATATGTTGAAACAAAACTTGCGCAGTCAACAGCATAAGTATTCCATCCAAGGTTAACTTGAATAACCCACCCAAAATGTATGCAATTTTACATAAGTATTTACAGTCGCTATCCACTGAGGTCCCTGAACAACCAAGATCAGCAAACAGTTGGATGAAGAAATACAATTCGAAGCATCCGCCAGAAAACAACAGATTAGACTTACACACTTGGTTAGCTATGTCTCAATCCAGAATAGTCTAGCTTTACCGCATACAAGAAACGGAAACCAATATAATGTGGCCTTGTGCAATATACTGCCCGCTAGATGCGTCACAAAAGAATTCAGGGAGATCAGAAAGCGTACTGTCAGACTCAGTTACCCATCCCCATCATTTTGTTGCGAAACTGACCAGTCGATCCAGCGGATAAGTTGTCTGACAGGATTTCTTAGACATTCACATCTGCAGTCTGACACATTACGGGTAGATATGAAAACTATATTGTTAAAGATCGCAGTGATCGAGTCGTTAAATTCAAACACGTCTAAATGCAACAAGTCGCAAAGTTGACTGAATTCTAACCGGCGACAGCAACTGCCTTCTATTAAACACCAAATGTTCTACGAGTAAGCCAAAACCACGCCGGTAGACCAAAAGTGTCACACTGGGAAAATCAATACCCGAGTTTGCCCTCAATATAATATACTTTCGCTTGGCGAATAATGATGTGCTATATCTAAAATTTCAGCGGCTCCATGTTTCAGATTGAACGTTCTATTTCTTTCATTATTACATGCCGGAAACTCAGTACACTTCATGTCGTTTTGCAGCGTAGATCTAATATAACGGGGCATTTTTTATTCGAAGCACGTAAGTCGTAATGCCAATTTTGTTTGAACTCCAGGTTAATTTTGTTACAGAACAATTTCACGACACACTCGTAGTTTGATTATCCGCAATCCTTCGGAAAAATAAAACTGGTTGACTGTCTCGAAACTGTTCACTTCTAATCGCTCAACTCCACAAAACTAGGCTATGAGAAATAATTGGATGTCAAATGCAAAAACGGCTTTTGTTTGCTTGCAAATGTACATGAGACTTTCGTCAAACGTGGTCAGATAAAATCAATTACTCTCTCCTGGGCATGAACCAGTGGTCACAATTTGTTCACAGGGCCTTAAAAAATTAAATTATTTTTTGTGAGAAAAACAATTAGGTGCATTTTTTCGACAAGAGTGTTATCATACTGTGAGTGGATGGGTTATGTTTATTAACGGGCGTCTACTAAAAAGACGACTTTGAAGTGCAGAGTTTTTGTTCAAACAATATTCCTCCGGTAGTTATCAACTAATTAAATTTGTTATCTTTGTTTACGTTATACGGCGAGTGGAATGCACACTGATAAGACGAGCTCAGTTACTCGTGAGTTTTTATAATAGACTATTCCATCTGAGAAGTACCTAATCGAATTGAGAGAAACGATGTAACGAATGGACAAGTAGATAAGGCCACGAACCCTTTCCAGAAATGAGCACTTCTAGGAAGGAAGTGCATTACGTTTAATTAGGGGTGGAAAACTACCGCTGTATGGGTATTGTGGTAGAGCCTAATGCTTAAACCCTATGTCGTGGTTACCTCGATAAACGGTTATACCACTCATTGTTCAACTCCACAGGATTACGAAGAACGATGGTTTATTTGAGCAGGCAATTGGGTGGTTCGAGCTAAGCGACGTAAATCGGCATATCAAGCATCAGTATTCGTTCGTAAAAACGGCTAATTTCTCCCGAAGACTATAATGACAAATACATCTACTACCCACTTGGAGCTAACGATTTTAGGATTTTGGTTGTACGTAACGGCGTCGTATAAACAATGACAGTATAAATCACTGACACACCGAAGATGTGCCACTTTCAACTGAGGTCCATTCCAAGTTCTTAGTTACATAGGCCATGAGACTGTGCATGGCTCCCTGCTTAAGGCAACTTCGGGACCAACGGTAATTCCATAGCTCTCCGAGAAACAAGGAACCAACCATCCGGTAGACGTTATGTGCACCCCGATTTCCAAGACCACGCTCGCCCCTTGCACGCATAACGTGCAATCTTGAGAAGTTGGATAACTGAATGGGCTAGCTTGAAAAAAAGATTATTGTAAGATAATATTGTAATACTTTGATGTATATCCTTCTCTGTACCTCATGGGAACAATTCACACTGATCCACGTGGCGCCCACGCAAGAGTTCAATATACAAGAAAGTTTAAACCGTCCATAAATAAACAGGGGATTGTCTTGTTTCCATCACCAACGTGTTTTTTAGATTTTGATGATATCAAAATTATCTGAGACCGCCGTAGTCACAGAATGAATAAACAATAGGTACAGCCAAACAGCCGCAGTCTTACAGTTCTTAAAACGGCTTGGAACAATTCTCGCATAGCTTCATAATATTAATATAGTGCGTTACTAATCAATCTAATACAATAATATAATATTAATTATAGTGTTACACATATATTTTCTGAAAGCTTGTTGAACCGAGTTCATGTATTAATCACAACAGAATACAGCATAAGACGCTTAAGAAGTCCATGAGTTCGAATGAAGCTTACATTGAGGTAAGTTGAGGTATTTTGGGTTTCGTGAAACAATTCTGGTCTTGTGCGCATGGCCAAAAGTGAGCCAACTATTCAGTCGACTAACAGCTGTATTAATGTTATCAGTGATAAAGCTAGTTATGAAAACTCCGAATGACCGACATTTGGTTTTACTCAAAAAATCGAAACGACATATGTCCCACTGCAAGCCATACAGATACCCACAGATTAGTTAATTGGACAGAGGGCAAGCCTTTCTCGTTGGATGTTTGGAAACCGATAAATTGTCCCAACCGTTCAATCGCTCCCTTAAAGAACATCTCAGAGCCAGTAGGGAGTTTATTACGTTACTGACTATTGATCATCTGGTTCGACAGCAACCGGATACTACATGGGCTATTTCTTTGATTTTGGAACCAATCAAGTAGATTGCAGTGCATCCTGTAGCTTTATAAACTTGACAGTATAAACTAGAGACACTGCAACCATCAATGAAAAATCAATAAACATTAATCGCTATAAGTCAAGCGTCAAACTCAACCATGCAGAACTCAGTTTGTTTGAGTAAATAACAGTACTCAGGTTCCTTCTCAACAGCAATCCTAATCAATTACGTGTTTCTCGGGGTAATTCGTCTTGAATTATTTTATGGTAGCAAAACGGTATTATTTCTGAGACGAAGAAATGCCATCCGAAATCGTTCACTGAAGGCGTTGGTCGATACAACTTCGACCAAGCGAAACTGCATGTCCAGTCCAGATTTACAACTGAACTGTTCCTGACAATTCCGCCATATTTGTTGCCGCAAAAGTGAGCTACAAAGGTCAAAACTTGCAAATTTCGCAATGGATATGAATAAAACGGTGGTGTGCCCAAATCTCACAGAACGTATCCACTCCAAACCCCACAAAACTGCATCACAGAACAATCAGTAAGATTTATCTGTACATTGAAGCACGCACTTGTTCCATGTGATAGGAAAGATGCAACTGAGAATGGCGTTTAACGGTTGTTAATTACCTATTACAAGACACCTTAAACAGTAGTGAGTATTCGTCACTTTATTGCACAATGTTTGGAAAGTAACCACTGCGACGGCGTTTATCAATTAGATCTAAACAAAGCGCTCGTATTGAAGCAGCGTATAGCGCAAAAGTAGTTTGGTAGATGCGTTAAGACGGAAGAGATCCAGCAGTGAAAAATTAAGACCTAGACCAGATTCGGACCAGCACAAGATGTGTAATTGGGCCAATAGGAATGAAACACATCTGCAGAACTGCTCGTGAGTGCTTCTGTTTCAAAGGCCGTCTACGGATTCCGTGAATTCCGGCATCACTGGCTTCAAAAATCTTGCCAGCGTAGTTGTTGTCTCAAGTTATGTGGCATAGTCCATAAGACACGATGAGACCGATGAGTAGCCGAATCGAAATGTGATGCTGTTGAAATCCCGGCATGACCTCGCAGCCCAGCTTGATGTTTGGCGCACTTTTGTACGCCTTTTCTGTAACTCATTTGGAGCCGGCTGACACCCAGACTTATAACAACCTGGAACATCCGACACTCCATCATCACTGTAGCATTGTACCTCTAAGATAGTCGGCTGAAGTAAACACCACTCGGAGACCAAATTCACGTTCGATATCATAGTCCGTATCGAAATGTGGACTGGATGCGGCGAACAATCGTCCATGAAAAGACTCCAACTCCTCAGCGGCACCGTTATGAACCAAGGCGTACATGGATTTATTTTCACGGAGATAGCAGGTAGTCATCGTCTGACTCGTATGTTCAGGAATTACACTGTTAGATGTGTAGGAACGTTTTGTGCGCACCACTACTAACTACATTAACAATCAGTCAACTAATGTTCCTAGGTCCTTTACCATGCAAGTGAAGGATAAGACTAGCTTGGTTGTTACAAGCTGAGCACCACTCATGGATGATCGTAGCCTACCGGTACAAAGGAACTTTTAGATGATGTGATATATCAGACACCAGTTTCATTCTATTTACAATTTGTTAATAACCTGCAGATATGTCAGCAGCTCGTTTTCCATTCTGTAAAATGGTTCTAGGATTGAAGACCATTGACCATTGAATTGTAGTACTGAGACTAAGCGCGATCAAACTAACCCATTTATTCTATCAGATGCAGCCTCTCAGGAAAACTCTTCTGGTTTGTCTGCTCTCTCGGAGGGTTTTGGAATAAGTGAAATCAGTTGGGCCACGATTAGTGGAATAAGTCACGATAAAACTGAAAAATCCATTTAATTTGCTGAGCAATATATCGAAAGCAAATAAGTGGTGAGGGACTTGTTTGATTTCAGTTGAAGATCATTTAAAATCAGGCTCATTTCTGATAAGGCCGAAGCTCGATTTCTAAACAGGGTGACTTAAAAGACCACGTGAAGTCACCTGATGCTAACTGCTATCGTTTGCGGCCTTGTTCATGCCTAAAGACTTCTGTGCCGTCAGCCTGAGAAATCTTAATCTTGGGCTATCGATAGGTGGTAACACAGCAATTACTATCTGTCTTTGAGTTATGCCCATCAATATAATGAGAATCTAAATGCACGGGTAAACATGTTTCCGAGAACAAGTCAACAGGTATACACACTTATATAAGAAGGTGATAGGATTAAATCGAGATATCCATCAGACTTATTACAAATAAACCTGGTCACTGGGAAATCAACTGGTGATGGCTTGATTGATACACTACCTAGTTTAACCGCACAGGTAGACTAGCAATCCGGGGGATTTGTAGCCACGGTAGGTGTAACATATGAACAAGCCGTCTTTGACGACAGATATTCTACTACTAGCTTTCGTTTTATCTCATAAAGTTAACGGGACTGGACGTAAGTTTCAAAAGACTGAAGAGACATTAAAACAACCACTTCTCCATTAGATCAACAATATGGCGTACAATTCCTGTGACTAAGATGCTTAACAAACACCGCGCATAACTGTGTTTGGACGTTGTTTGGAAACAGGTCAGCACCTTACATTAGTTGACCGAAAAACTAAGAAGTTTGAGAAGACATGAATGTAAATGCGTTTACAGTAGATGGAATTGTCTTTATAAATCTGGCTATATATTTTGCAAATTAAAAGTGGTCATTTAAACAAATAAAATTCTGTATCAGCTGAGGTACGTAGTGCTATTCATAAGATAACTTTTTTGGGTACTCTTTGAGAATCATACTCACAAATTTTCGCCAGCTCAACTTCATACTGAAAAGCACGTTTCTGATTAGTCATTCTGTATCCAGCATGAACATTCGGGGAAATAAATGCCTCTCGTATATATCTATGTGTTTACGTTTATGACACGCCTGCAACCTTGTAAACTGTCGATCTCCTATGTTCTGTCTACTCTCTAACACTACAGTAGACTGACGTACGCCTCACGAAGTGGACACTACTGTCCACCTGTCGCAAAATTGCTAGTTGGAGACAATAATATAGGTACGGACTTTGCTACCTTCAGGATCTGACTTTTTCTGACACCGAGTTATCTGAAAGTTGCGTAATCGAATAAATTTCAGTGGTATCAATCTTATATTGAATTATGGTGTTTAATAATAATATATGCCACCCCTAGAGGTTACAGTGCGAACAGTTTTAAGAAGTCTCACTAGTTAATGTTACACAGTGTAGTCATATCGGTGGAAATTTTCACTATACAGCCATATGCATTAATAATCCTTTGTATCATGACCATAATATATTTTTATGGAAGTAAACCGGAGACACATCCTGGACAGCGGTATATCCATAATCAAACAAGTATGAGTCTGTACACGACGTTTAACCTTTCAGCAGTGGGAACATTTCTGCCATATTTGTCGGATAACTGAATATAGTAAACAAGTTCAGTATGTTACACGCTGCATTAGTTCTATTTTAGATTGGCAGCGAACATCCAAGTATGAAATTAACAAACGAAATGGGTGGTACGCGAAATCCGTGGAAATGAAGTGAGCACAAAACCGCTGTATCGTAAATTCAAATAAAATACGTTATATCTGCGTGTATAGATCCAGGTAGGTGGTAAACGGCCGTTTGAGTCCATCAAAAGTAAACCGTGGTTTGACGAACACTTCGTTTTTGGTTATTCATCACGGACGACAGACGGGCAAAGCTAAAAGCAGCCTATCACATAATCACATCACACGCCTATGGGTTATTGAGCAATTATGTGATCAAGTGAAACTCCGGAATTGCCATGTAGATAACACAGACCACAGTAACGTATATGGTGAACAGTTTTTTTTGGACGTCCGAACAATGATTGTATAACCGAAGTCTAGTGGCTTCCATGGTGGCCATAAAACGAAATGTGACTACTTCAAAATGAGGGCAAAGTTAATGAGCTGGAAAACCACCTTAATCGAAAATCGATACCCTTAGTCAACGAAGTAAACCAAACTTATACTGAAAATGGAATTCAGGTCGTACTTGGTCATTCGTGTCGTGTGTCGTATACAGGTTTCCTGAAACAGGCGCAGGCCTGTATAACCGATGTAATCTGCCTATAAACGTGTAACAAACAACTTGTTTTCTGGTGTTTCACCATCAGAACTTGGCTTTATATAGGTACGTCGATTAACCAGAGGTTTCGTTATAAACGTCAGAAGCATCACGTCTTTCCGTCGCCTAGCTACGTAGCACTTAACAGTTGGTTGGAGGGGATAAAGATGGATGCTAAGACAACAATCATGACTACATAGTATGTTCGGTCCGGACTTGGACACGAGACCATTGAAGATTCAGTATTGTGACGTGGCGAATTTGAGTACAAAGCGGGGGAAGGAGCAAATGAACAGAAATGACTTTTACTATTGCTAACAAGCTACTCGCGATCAATTTTCACTACGTACCATGGATGTGGCATATAGGATGGGATGTCTGTGGGATTGATTGAACGAAATGATTCCGTCGAGGACGCAGCGACCGGGAACGAGCAAGCCTTTGTCGAGTCAAGAGGTAACCATACTGGATTGTGCCCCCAAATGCCTTATGCCAGGGTGGCTTATGCAGCACATCTCATGTGAACGAAGAGGCCGCGTGAACTGGCAATGTGTTTCTCAACGAAATGACGTATTACTGGTATGAAATAAACTGAAAACGTAGTTTGGCTGTAAAATCGGTTTTGATTAGGTCTGTGAAAGAATAAATCATTTAGGCAGTATGCCGTTGATTTGGACGTAAACGACGGGGTTGAAGTTGAGCGAGACTTAAAGTTGTACAAAACGGTCGGTTTTTTTATTCGATGAGTCACAAATTAACGGAGCTGTTTAAAGAAATGGGACTTGGAAAAGCCAAATTAATCATTTTTTCGGATACATCTCCTCTAAGTTGAAATACTCGCCCAGTTCGACACACAACCATTAGACGACAATATGACTGAAGCAGAAGTAATACCTTTAAAACCGAACATCCCGAAGAACGCAAACCTCATATATTTTATTAATAGACAAGTGAAATCAACAAAACAACAAGTGAAACTCACGTCGGGGAAAAAGAATCTAGACACTGAATGCAAGGCGTTGGCAAAACTTTGGTTTCGCAAAATAAGTAGCCCTTTAACGAACTACCTTATCGCCAATGCAAATGAGCAAATGGGACCACACTAATTCGATCCCAATTCGGTTGCACAACCTTTATTTTTGCACTGCAAAGAAATTGTCTAGTTCGTACGGTTACCATGGTCGCGGTTGCCCACTCAACAAATCCAAGGAGCACTTTGAAGTAATTACACGACAACTTGCCCTCGATTTTGCTAGCCTGATGACAACCACCATGTTAATCTATGAGAACACTATTTTCGGCAAGCAGTAGATAGCAAAAAGGCTCATGTATATCTATATCTGCGTTGTACTGCTTAGAAAGAAAAGAGAAATCGATGAAAAGCTTCAGTTTGTGATGGTCAGCAGTACTAGAATTGGGAATGACGAAACGTTTGGGGATAGTGGACGAAAGGGAAATCTGACCGCAGTTTACATTGCGAGCCAAAAACGTAGTTCAGTGCTCAGCACAAACCGATGAACAAACTATCTTTAGAAGTTTAGCACATTAACATTATTCCGATAACCGAACTGTCTTAAGACACGGCTGTCTATTTTAAATGTGTGTTAAGTTTGTGTTTGATTCTGTCTAGTAGTGATGATTCTGATAAACTACTGCAGGATGTCCGCAAGTCAAACAGCTGAGTGCAGTCGAATAGAAACTTAAATAAAATTATCCAGGCAGTCTATTGATTGGCCTAAGCATCAAATTGCCATTCGAAGCCATCTTTCATGGGTTCTATTCACCGGTAGGCTATCTAGACTTATTTCGAACAGGTGGTTAGTGCTACTCGAATAACAGAGTTAAACTAGCGTACGTTTAATCGCATTTAACAACAGCCGGTTATTATTCGCACAGCGGTTTAAAATCTCCAACCCACTGAAAAACCTTTCCACTGCACTCCGATTCAGTGTGATCAGCATATCTGCATGCATACGCATAAGCATATGTGTGTATGCTTGTATATAAACGGTGTAGGTGATATTTACTCGGTCGACTTATTCACTCAAACCAATCGTACACAAACGTTGCCCTGATGGTTTTATACTCAGTTACAGGATTAGAACTGTAAAGTAATTTCGAGCTAGCTTTCGTTTTGTATGGTCTAAAGCAATGCTTCTTGAACGTAGTTATCCACCCAACCATTGTGTCATATGGAATCCACCAAATGATCCAGCTGATTGATTAGGTCCAAATGTGGAAGTTAAGAGCTTCCGACGTGTCCTCGTAGCTCAGCTGTAGTGCACTTGTTGCATTTGGGCATGTTGTTTCTGTCACTGATTCGATTCCAGCCGAAGTCCAGATTTTTCGCACTTGGGTCTCTTCTAAGTTATTAAATCTACCAAACTACTAGTCAGTAACTCAATGTTAAACTGCGGCTGTTTACGAGATGTTATCGATCTAGATCGAATACCGAGGATAAACGTAAAAACTTACAAATCCACAATAGTAATTTCGTCGTTTGAAAATTGTGAGTACACAACTAAATGTATTACATTATGCACTTAATTGTAGTAAGCCAAACGGTTATCTAGGATGTAGTGTAATCTGGAAGAGTTTTACAAGCGACACAGTGACTCATCTGAACCATCTTCTACACAGCCTCATTACACACTCGATTATCAGCCTATTTGTTGTGTGATAAACGGCACCTCGAGACATCGTGAAAGGTTCGTCTTCGAGTTGTTTATTTCCTCAGTCATCAACAAAAACATGAAAATTTGCAATCCGTTCTACTTATTGCAGTATCACTGCCATTTACTGGAGGGTATTCGCTAGCAATTCCATTCTGAATGTAAACGACCGGCGTTTTCGTTCAAAGCGCATATTTATTTACAGGTGAAACTCTGGTCAGCACTTCAGCATTAAATTCCAGCGCTGCCTACCGCAAAGGATTATTAATGACTGGTCCAGTAAAAATCAACTGGTATCATCCGCTCACTATGGCGTGAAGGAAACCGATACGACGAAATATAACTTTGAACGTTGAGAAACGATCTCACTCCACGATATCAGTGTGCATAGTTACGTTGTAGCGTTATGTACACTATTTACTATTTAATAATTTTCATTGTCATTCACGCTTTTCACTTTCCTCAACGTCACATATACAGCCGAAGTTTAAACCAACTTAATCGAACTAATCAATAATCAATAAATGCAAAATACACTTCTCGACTCGCGAGCCTTGCGTTCTCTCTGCGTTCAGTATCGCCGGTGCATAGAATTTTGGAGAGTTAGAAGCTAACGGAATCAACCTTCTGTTGCGGCAAATTTCCTTATTTATCTATCATCGGAATTACCTCAGTTATGACCTCCATTATTATTTAGGAGCAACACGACACATTGTATCTATTGGATACTACATTCGGTGTAATGGAATTCTAGACCAACGCACCTTAACGAACTATCTGTTTAGATGCACTACAAAATTGGTGAGCCCGCCTATTTTTTTCCAAAAAGTTCTTTATTCATTTTTTTGATAGAGGCATTAGTTGACGATGCCATGGACATTGACGTTAAAGCCGAACACAGTGTTGCTTTAAAGTTGCCTGAATATAGCGCCCGAAACCCTCGACTGCGGTTCCACCAGATCGAGACCGTCTTCATCACCAAGCGGATAACATAAGAGAAAATAAAATTCTCATACGTGGTGCATTCTCTTCCCTTTGATGTCGCAGCAGAAGTGGAAGACCTGCTAGAATCAGTCCCGTCCGATTCCCCCTATACCATTCTAAAAGATGCCATCACAAAACGGACTGGGAAGCCAGGAGCTAAACTGCTACATGACTTGTTTAACTCAGTCGAGCTAGGCGACTGGTCCCCATCCCAATTGTTACGTTATATGAGAGGCCTTTTGGGCTCACGGAAGCTCGATGATGTTATATTGAAGCAGTTGTGGGCGAAAAAGCTGCTATCTGCGGTGCAACACATTTTGGCCAACATGGATGATGATAGCTCAGTTGACAAATTGGCAGCTCTTGCGGACAAGGTATCAGAAACCTTCCACTCACAACCGGCATGCGCCGCAAACATAGCTGTCCTCACGTCCTCCCCTTCAGCCTCAAGTACTGATGATGGCCTAAAACTTTTGTAGAGAAGATGTGCCATCGTATGGACAGTATGGCCATGCAGGTCAATGAGCTGAAAAGGCATCCACTCAGAAACCGTGCACGATCTGAACGATCTAACTCCCGCAGTCCATCAAAGTGGTGTTGGTATCACCAAAACTTCCGACACAAAGCGAAGAAGTGCACCCAACCGTACACGTTCCGAACCCGCCATGCGTCACCGTCAAACCGGCGGGCCAGCCAGCAGCGGCGACGACTGTCGCTGGCCCAACAGGTACTAGTCGCCTATTTTTTCATCAGAGACCGATCGATCGGCTTGTGCTTCCTTATCGATACCGGAGCCGAGCTCAGCGTCATTCCACCACAACCAAATGATCGACTTCAGTCTGGCCAGTACACTTTACAGGCTACAACTTAAAGTCGCATTAAAACTCTCGGGGAACGCTCTCTCGCTGTCAATCTCGGTCTTTGGCGATGTAATCGATGAATATTCCTGCTTGCTGACTTTCAAACGCCACTGATTGGTGCCGACTTCCTGGCACATTTCAACCTTTCAGTTGATGTCAAGTGGCGTAAGCTGATTGCCAACACCACTGCATGCACAGCAAACGGTGTCCAATCGACCACTGTTTTAATTGGATCCGGCCCGCTCTTCCATCAACACCGTCTTTCGCAGCAATGCTGAAGGAATTTCCTGCGTTAACACTGCCGTGCTCACACACTGAGATGGTTAAACACAATGTGGTACATCACACTATAGTACACGGACCTACGATTTTTGCTCGTCCACGCCGTTTACATCCAGACAAACTCAAAATAGCCAAAGCTGAATTCGAACATATGCTTCAATTGGGCATAATTGGACCTTCAAACAGACAGCCAGCTGATAAAGAATGTCTTGAAAGTGAGATGCAGCGCCATTTCCATATTGTAATTAGGGTGCCAACGAACTGGAAAACGCAGTGGTGGTTTCATACCACAGAAATATCTCAGAGACAAACAGTTGTGGTTCCAAATAAAATAAACAGTATTGGTGTTTTCCATAAACAGAGGACCAGGAACTGATTCGTGGTGGATCATAAGTCCTCCAACTGTCGAAAGAACCAACGGTTATCTACCAAATTTAAACTGCAATAACCTTTGAGGATGCATGCACGGCACACATTGCACATGATGATAACGATAAAGTAAACAGACAACCCAAAACGTCAGGCAACCGCCTCGAAATCTTATGAAAAACCAGGTTACCATCAGAGACTTCACAAATGTTGATGACCGGTTAAACACAACTGATATAATTACCTGAAAAGGGTTAAAGTGAACAATAAAGAGGTTGTTCACACACGACGAAGGTTGACCACGAAGGCCCCCGAAATTGAAGAAGCCAAATAAAATATAATGAGAATTGTGAGAAAATGTTTTTATATTTAAATATAAACTCAAGGTGGCTCACAAATAGTTGCAGCTGATGCACTGTGATAAAATTTCAGCCAGCTCCTTTCGAAAAGAACTATTGTACTCCAATTCCATTCCTCTTAAAACATGTTAGTGGTGAATATCCTTATCACTGCTGGTACTGAGTTCTCGACAATGCTTTTATGAGGCAACCTTGTTGACCACTTTGCGACTGACGTCAAATTAGGCGCTACCCAATTAGTATGTCTGAATGCTCAAACACATTCGCATGAGAGTAATACCTAAATTCCTCGAACATCCCGAGAGTAGACGCAATAACTGCCCGATTGATGACAGGACCTCACGACTTGAACTTCACCAAGAGTTGAAATGACAAGAAGTTTCAAGCTTACTGAGAAAACGTTTGATTGCTAATAAGCACTAAGCGAATATAGCTGTATTTAAATCTGATAAGTTGGTTGTGGATCATTTGAGGTCATTGACGCAGTGGTCGACGCGGTTGTCGCGCGACGAGTCGATCAGCCATAACGAAAGCAAAACTTATATATGCTGCTTTCCTTCGAAAAGATATGACACATAAGTTCATTAAAATACGTCACCTGCGATAAATTTTGTCGGATATTTAAGTTATACGATTAAAACTGACATATTCTACTATTTTGATGTTTAATGCAAGCGAGTTGGAATGGGTTGGAAGACCTCATCTATAGGAGACCAACCAGCGATTCACTGAAAGCCATAAAATACATCCATCAATCGAACAAACCAGTGACGGCGAAATAAGCAGCCACGATAGTATTCCGCCATATGATCGAACTCCCGATAATGGGCACCCGAATAAAACAGGTTGTTCAGGTGTGTCGCATTAAAGCGAACCGGTGGCAAGCAAAGCATAATTAACCAACAGAAAAGCGGAAGTTTCGGAACCAGTTGTATTTCTTTATTTTACCGCTTTTCCTGTCTGTGAAGTAACTCATGGAAGCCCAATAAACTTGGGAATGCCTTGTGCCACAAGTTTTGCTTTTTGCTCCATTTCCAGAAAGTAGACAGTTTTCAAAATTTACAACTCAGTCCGGATGAAAGTAGGTTTCCTTTCACTGACGGCTGCATGAACTAACTCTATCAACTGGTCAAGGAACGACTGCTGTTCCAAAATTAATCCACTTCTTTTCAAACATATTTGACCAACCATATTAATTTGAGTTCTGCTTCGTCTTTCACTTGCGTTTAATTTGTCCGACTAATCAGATTCAACGCAGTGTCTCTGTCACCGAATCGAATCCAGCTGGAGTCCTAACTTTTCACAATTGGATCTCATCTAAAATCATAACCCTGCCAAACTACTTATTAGTAACCGTTCACTTAAATACTAACAATGCTTAAAGCTTATATAAGAAAGGAATATTGCGGAAAATGGAAATGTCATTTTTTTCTTCACAGTCCGTTTCAGTAGAGAAGTGGATAATGAGAAGTGGAAATTCAGAATTTCAACCACCCGGTGGACCATCGAAAAATCCGAGAATAAATCATAAGTAGTTGTGGCTAAATTTTTAGACATGAAAATTCGGTTACTCTGTTTCAACTGGGTTAGTAGTGCACTGATCAACGCATCGCCTTCACAATCACGTGAACCAATGTTCAGTTCCTTTTAAACAGATTCATGTTGGGTGTAATCAAAATGAAACCTAAGTCTAGTGCTTCATTTTGAAACCGAGTACGCAACTTATTCAAATCATGCAGTGATTAAATGCTGTTGTTTTCTGCTGTTTCAAGCCTTCTACTTGAAAATAAATCGCTCTGAGTTTGTTTACAAAACTCGTAGGTTTACCTCTTCCTGAAACTTTAACATAAGGTTAAAGAGGTATTAAAGAAAACATGTTTCTTAATTGTACTCCTGTTGGATTTAATTTTGTTTGCTGACACCTAAACAGCCGAGAAAATGGGTGTTGGGATGATAAAGGAATAAGGGTCACTAGTATAAAAACTCTCAGCATAACTGTGTTAAGAATAAACGGCACACGTTTCGCAGCAACTTGCACGTGGTTACAGTAATCCGGTAACTATTGAACGCAACCTGATAGTGAAACAAACGTTCTCTTTCGGCCGTCCACCAATCGTAACGTTGATGGTACACTTATCTGCGCGATGAATCGTATATGTTAATGCACCACAACTGTTTAAAAACTGCGCTTATTTTAGAGCTGTGTTATGTTAACCCTTCCACCGAAGATCACCCACTCTCAGTGTAATTACATCTAGTCGCAACCTATCCAATTATTTACTTGAACATTTGCGATTCATTCAAACAACACCGCTTCACTTAACCGTTTTTTAGTCTGATGATAAAAAGTCGTTGGCCAGCTTGTTCGTTTCATTGGCTTTAATTTGTGTTTATGCTAGTATTCAAGGAATATCGGAAGGTGAAATGAAACTGTATAGCCAGGCTTCACGATTCTTATAAATCGTTAGGCTAACCTTTAACGTGTTGCCCAGACCGATAATCAGACAAGCTTCAATAAAAAACCATTTCTCCGTGACCGCATACAATGTTAGAATACAAAACTACTATGTAATCGGTAGTTGAAACAGTTGTTGCTGATACCACATCGCGTCCACTTTGCCGAACCACCGGTTCAACAGCGTGAGGATAATGCGTTCAGCTGCATGTTGGTAGTTGATTCAGTCAGTGGAAATTTCCGTATTCCCGGATGTGTTTTTCATCTCGTAATAAGACCTACTACTGAAGACATCGAGTATTTGTTTGTAAAACAGGCAGTGACATGAAAGCATTAATATTTTGCCCAATTCACATGAGAACCAGGGATGATGCAGTGAATGAACTAAGTATGATTTCTCATGATAGGATTCACATTTCCGCCAGAGTGAACGCAAATCTAACGTTGCCTAGTGGTCCCGTGCATCGCCACATATATTACTCGGTCATATCACCTACCCAAACTCTATTGTCCTCATTCATAAGTTTGTCGAAAAGTATTATATATGTCTAATTTTTAGACTGTGTTAAATAAATGTATAAAGTAAAGCCTTAGATGTGATTGAGACAGCTACTGCTATTGCATCATTGATATTGACGAATGGAGATAAGTGAATAGATTAAAAGTTAGAATGTGGTATAAGTAAACTTCTTCTAAATAATCTTTCGATCAAGACGGAATCAATTTGATGCATAAACAGCTTTGTGTTTCTGCAGGTTTTCTTATAAGTTCATAGATTCTTCGGGTGTAACAAGAAGAAGAGATATCTTTACTTTTGCATCCCTCTCTCTATGTTCGTCAGCGTGAAATTGTGTTGGATGGTTCGAGGATGTAGAAAAAATGGACGGAAATGAATGAAATGTAAAGTCAGTCAAGCAACCACTTCGTATGGTCTGTGACAAACTGAAAAACTCCGGTTTCCATCACTGGCTTGAAAATATCCCCAGCAGAGGAAGACGTAACAGCATTAACCAGATGGGTTAGCAAAGTCCAGCTTCATATGATTAAAATTCCTCATTACCAACGTTTGTGCATAACCTAAAGATGCAGTTCTACACAGAGCGTTGAGCAAGACCGTGTTGAAATCTCTATGCTTAGTAGACGATCTGTGAATCATACCAATCAAACAAGTAGTTTCGGATGACGATAACCACCTGACAGACAGGTTCTCTAAGATACAATAACACTCAGTCACGAATACTTCAAGTATTTAAGTAGGAACCCGAATGAAAGGCTACATCACCCTCTCTGCTGATTTTATTAACATTGCGGAATACTATCATACTAAAATAAACAAATTTTCGCCCCACATTTCCTCCTACGGAGATTGGAGATTTTGGGAACGGAGATATGGAAGCACGTCCAGTTTGTCAAAGTGTGAAGTCGCTCTGTTGTGAAAAATTGCTAGGCGTTACGTACAGTATGTCTAGCGGATTTAGCTTCTTGCTAAGTTGCATCGCGTATGATGGACAGACTCCGTGTGTTGCGGTGTGCTTTGGGACTGTCATACACTGCTTGAATGGCGACCAATCGGGGTTTGTTTGACTTCCTATGAGGGATTCGGTATTTTCATTAAGGTCGTTTAGAGCAGACTGAAGAGCAATCTCGTAAAAATGTGGTGGTCAACAGATATCTGCACTCAGATTTTATTTTTCTTAGTCTATCGGAATGATATCTGATATGAGCAGGCAATTGTGAGTGAGCGGCATACCAAATTGCTTGTGCCTGTTCTGTTCTTTCTTCAGTCTTGAAAATTATCCCCCGTGGTTTGGGCGTCCTTACCTAAGCTACATACGGCAACCAGTGCAGGCAATTCATACTAGCGAATATCGAATCCGAGAGGCCGATGAGTCATGTCTAGAATCTCCACCAACTGAGATCGTAAACTGCTTGAATGACGATATTCGGTATGACTAAACTGCCATATTCAAAACCTTGGTCGTATTCGTTTGCGAGTAATGTTAAAATTCCAGAGCCGCCTCGAAACAGGTCACAATCACTGTCCTATTAACTCCATCTGATAGCGGCATGACAAACAGATTTCCACGTTAAAAGTATGGGAATCACTAAATATGACGCCGGCAATAATATACATTTCAGACTAGTTCTAGTAAAGGCGAAATACTTCTTTCCGAAAGATGGCTAGAAAGTATATGGCATTGTGAGCTGCGATAATTCGAGGGTGGTGTTCAATTCACAGTTAACAAATTGCCTCTACTGCTCACCATTGATTCAAGCTGGTGGCCTCATTCCCAACATAATGTCGTTTGCTGTGCAACTCAGCCGTGTTTGCCAGCTTCATTTCACAGACAGGTAGCGAACGATCTCGAACTTTAACAAGAACGAAACTCAAGTCCAGTGCTTCTTTTATAAATGGACCGACTACAAAGTCTATGAGAATGCGACGGATGCAATCACTTGATACTGACGGTTAATTCCTATGACAACCAAAATCTACTACTCGACAGTAAGATCGGAGAACTTAGGTCTTTTCTGACTTTAAGTACCAAACGATTCAAAAACATCGGCAAAAACCGGTTCCCGCTTGGTTTCCCCCCTTTTGCTTTATACTAATAGGACGTATCAAACAGCTGATCAGCAACTCTTATTAGATAGTCTTTCAGTCAGGCGGTCTGGCACAGCAGTGCACCCTTTGGTTTGCGTTGTAATTTCAAATAATTACTTGGGGTTAGTTCTAACTTTGACAACTTATCTTCAATAGTTTGTGCACGAGAAACCGCAACAGAATGTTTGTTACAACACCTGATAATGGCGACGAATTTCTTCGGGTATTTAATTATTCTAACCTGGACAACATCAGTCTTCATGCATGCTTGTGAATCACTTGAACGCTAATTGAATTCGAACCAATCATGTGAACAACATGCCCTACATTAGCTGAAATGTGATGTGACGTATAGAGTTAAGAAATTGAAAACTTGTAACCATTCCGCTGTGTAAATGAAATTCATTAAACAATACAATTTATAATGGTCCCGGCTTGACGGAGCGGTAACATAATCGAATAATGAGATTTCTGATCTCTCGGTAAGGTTTTGTAGTCCAGTATGTGTAGCACACACCACGTGACTTCATGTGGTCCAAACCGTTGGTCCGTGCTTTTCATGTTACTGTTGCTAATTAACTAACGTGGTATTCTACTTATGAATAACAGGGTTACATTCTTTTTGAAGGGTCTTCAATCATTTTCATTTCTCTTCAGTTAGGTTACACTACGATTCTGAAGTACTGTAGCAGATCAACTGAAGCATAGTTTCGCCTGACATAAAGCAATTATTTCTTTCTATACTCGTGCTGACTTGTACTCAGTAGGGAATTTCGTTACTCACGATTATACTGTCCACTATAGTCACAAGCTGAGTCAAGCAAACATTCAGTGCGTTTCCACTAAGTAGTACGAAGGAGAAAAATGTCACGGTATACTAATCGTAAATATATTGCGTCTGGTTGTCTGAAATCAACTATGGAAATCACGGTTTGCCAAAGTATTAATCCTATTCATAAATGTCCCGTTTCAGTGCGGATAATGAACTCATAAATTCAATGAACACAATATACGATTTTTGTCTGCTAATATTTTAAAAATACTTCGACATTGAGTAGGCTTACGTCCACACTCAAAAACACAACCCATAGAATTACTTGTATTTTCATTCCAGTCGACCCACACGTAGTTGCCACATTCGGTCCGGGATTTCAAACCATCCTCGACCTGCGGTCAATCCGGTGGAGGATGGTGTCCGAAAAGTACAGTGAAACACTCCGACTTAGTCCTTTTCACTCGATAAACGTTCTCTAATAGATTCACTTACAGTGAAGCTGTTTATTGGCAATGTTTTTGCTTCAAGGCAGTTTTACTCCTTAATACACTAGATAAGTTTTATGTTACCGGTCCCCGGTAAAACCTACTTTTAGTATGCATTACGGGGACCTGCTGTAAAGAGGAAGCGTAAAATGTTGAACTGTCTATCTCTGGCATGACAACCATTTGCGGTGATAATAAAATCAGTAACGCAGTTTAGGGGCTCGTACATAAAGACTTGAAGTATTCGTGACTGAGTGTTATTGTATCTTAGAGAACCTGTCTGTCAGGTAGTTATCGTCATCCGAAACTACTTGTTTGATTGGTTTGATTCACAGATCGTCCACTGTGCATAGAGATTTTGACACAGTCTTGCTCAACGCTCTGTGTAGAACTGCATCTTTAGGTTATGCACAAACGCTGGTAATGAGGAATTTCATTCATATGGAGCTAGACTTCGCTGCCCCATCTGGTTAATGCTGTTACGTCTTCCTCTGCTGGGGATATTTTCAAGCCAGTGATGGAAACCGGAGTTTTTCAGTATGTCACGGACCACAAGAAGCGGTGGGTGAGCCAGACAACGTTTTTACTTGATTATCTTTTTTCCAGTAAGTTTGACAGGGCAAAAAATTGAATGTCACAGCTCCATGTGGTAGTAGTGACCATTGGATAATTAATTTCGGCTATCAGCACGGGAATAGGCAACATAGTCCCCCAAAATGTGGATCTCAAGGCCTACCACGAAGCAAATTCCACAGGGTTGAAGTCAAACCCTAGCCAGGTTGACTGACCTGGTTCCTTTACCACACTCAGTTTAATTGGTTACTGACAGCTCATCGTTCAGAAAGTGTTAGTGCCGTTAGCAGGCACATTCTAGTAAACTGCTTCCAACCTAGCAAAAATTGCGACGTCCAAGAAATAAAACCAAGTATCTGACTACTCTGAAATGTTCATCCTGGTACAGGTACCAGCTAGATCGCAATAAACTTGCGTTTGTTTACTATGTTTCACGGCAAAGTCACACCACGGTCGCTATCAGACAGGATCGATTTTCCTTTTAGCGCGTTCTTATCCAAAGGCTCAAGGCGAAACCTAGGCTTTTCTGCAGTGACATCGCGGCATACCCAAGCTTGGTATTTTGAAGCTGCAAACCACCGGTGGATATAGATGCAACCGCAAACAACACTATGCATAAACAGCACGCAAATGGGCATACCTGCAAATCACCAACAACTGGACGACCATGTTATTGAACGCATGTTTAATGACAAGGTAAATGAAAATTTATCAGAATGGTTCGCGGCCAAGGGCGGTGTTTCACAATGATCCATTTCACAGTTGGGTCTCATCTACATTTTAGAACCGTTGATATTCACTTTTTGCATGTCCTCCCTTCTTGGATTACACGTCATAATGCAATCACTAGTGTTCATCCACGCCGATGGCGCAAAACCCTGGCGAGTTCCACAGAGACTGGAAGATGTGATAACCGTTGACAACGATGTGGACTATCTGGTCCGTAGGAAATAACTTACCGTTCAATGCCAATAAGTCATCCGCGTTGGCCGCCAAAAATGTACTAACTACTAGTTCGGCGACCTGAAGCTGCTCGTGACAACATGTGATGGAAGCATAGGAACCATAGAGGCAAACAGTTTGAGTTTGCCTATGAATTGTTCAGTCATAGCTAAAACGGCACAAATAACCCTGAATAATTTATGGGACCTTCCATCATGAAGTGTTTCCCACTATGCTCGCCTTTATAACCCGCTCATATCTGGAAGCAAACAGGTCTGCCGTGCTAACTTTCAATATGATTAAGTACTTATTGAAAGTGTTTAGAGATGGGTTACTGGTCGAAAAATCCTGCCCAGAACCAGGTCGGTCCTAAATTAATTACGGAAGCCTCAGGGTTGATTTCATTCCTGCCTGCGAACCATTCAACGTGGAGGGTCATCCATTGGTACATCTCTTCCCACTAAACAAGGATGAACGTCTTAGGTGTTATGGCATTGCCTGATTACTTCGCAGACTAAAGCGCTTAATACTTGTGGTTTGTCCACAGTGGAATGCAATGTTTGATCACTGATGGTCCGGTTGAGAATTTCACAATTGTACACAGTCGGTACATATACGAAAAATAACCGCGCTACAATTTTTCCATTCATTCTAGCCCAGTTCCAAATGTCGTTAGATGGACATATCTTATTAACTGTTATTTTCGTGTGTTTCAATGTTCTTTGGTTTTGCGACTGCACGTCATCACCATCAATGTTGTTCGCTACTACTTACTTATATTCACTTTTCTTGTGCACGTATTAACAACACGAGGCAACTTTTTCTCGACTATCACAGAGACAAGAGGGCACAAGTTGGGATCTTTCTTCCTGTCGTAACAACCTTTAATAATATAGACCTATATTGCTGGATCAACTATACATTGGTCAACATAGTTGCTTCAGTAAAGCTGGTACGAGTTCACATCCGTTTCGTGGAAAAGATATGCGTTTTCGGCGAGCTTTAATAACAGCGAAACATTGGTCTGAATCTATCATATCCAATAGGCTGAGTGATATCAGTGTAGAGGTAAATAACTTCAATTGTTACTACCTTGTATTTATCTTCATCATCAATGAGAGAACAGTAGCCACAACAATCGTTATTGATGGTTTACTCTATACATGTAAGTATATTTTGTTATCAAAAAGGGTGGAGTCCAGAATAGAACACGGAGGTGCAAGTCCATGAAATTCACTTCTTGAACTCTCCCATAATAAATTTATACATTGTTTTTAACGTGTTTTTGCAAAGTAGAAACCTCGTAACACGTTAAATTGAGCCACTTACCATTGACCTTTTCTCAAGTCGTTTACTCCCTCTGCCTTATTTCCCAAATGGTTTGACAGAAGCAAAGCAACATGTTTACTGGTGCTTCTTGTTGAGCATCACTAACCGTAAAGTCACTCGTTAATGCCTCCTTCCGTAGAGATGAACATGTCGCGAGCTTCCAGCCTATCTGTTCCGTATCAATGTATATGAGTACCCACGTAGGGTACTATGACGGTCAGCTTGAAATTCAGCAGTTTGCCCAGAAAATGTTTTCGTCACCAGATACCAGTCATCGTCCATCAGTTGGCTTCATGGTCTCGTTTTCTCGGATTCGAAGACTAACTTATTTTTTGGAAAGGGTTTATTCTTCTCCGTTGGTCTTTCGATGGCCTAAAAGAAACAGGATCACCCTTGTCTACCACGTATTTACTGGCGGCATAAAAACACCATAAAAAATTATGCATGAATGACTACAACATTATTAAAAGCGTTCACGTTGATCTTAGTGGATGTAAGGTTAGCTATGCAGAATGCAACAGATGAATAAATGTTTGGCTTGACTAGTAAAGTAGTTGGAGATGCCTTCTTTTGTAAACACCACTGATAAACTAAGGTCGTTTACATGGCCTCAGTATGCTCAAGTAAACAAAAGAATGATTATGTATCCCTAGAAAGCGAGCATATCCACCGTCATCATAATCGTCATTTCCCACTTTTAGTTTCAGCTGCAGCTACCACTGCTCGTGACGACACTCCATGCGTTGACATTTCAACAAATAGGTAAAAATATGTATAAAAAAAGACGTTAAACAAACTGAACTTCATAGAGGTGGTCAATTATTATTAACCGCGGCACATCGACCTATCAGAGTGCGTTTCCATACAGCGATCTGGGCTTGCTGTGCGTTTTGGATTTCTGACCTGTTTTTCCGCAGTAGTGGTTTAGTCCATAGGCTGTTCAGTCACGCTTAGCAATTATACAACGCTGAATATCAGAAGGATGAGAAGGACCTCATTCCAAAAACTGTCGGCACATATGCTTTACCCTTTTATAGTGGACTGATGCAAAGGAAATTTAATGTGCCGGGTCTCAGGATGGAAGCCTTCCTTAGTTATCAAGTAATAAAAGACAGTTTAGCTAATGTGGTGTGCCATAGAATGCAATCTTTATCATGATGCTACACGACTGATTTACTCTTGAACCGAAAAAGTTATTCATACAAACCCAGTGGATAGTATAACAAAACGTTCTGTCATTCATTTTATTTACCGGTTTGTTAGCAGTTGCTGAGACGAATAAGTAAAGAGGACATTATTTTGCTACTTGTAATATCTTACGTGAACGCAGCGTGAAACACTGACAGGTAGTTGTTCAACTCATTGACACAGTCGGGTGAATACACATAGCAGAGAGTGAGCAACCCGATTTCTTTCATCGTCCAACAGATTTAACCAGGAGATCGCTATACTGACTAGTCTATCGTCAGTCCGACTTTGTTCCCAGTGAGTGCATCTGTGTTTGTTGAACACAAGCACAAACATTTTACGCAGGCCATTTGCTTGTTTTGGATTTGAACGACAGATTCTGATAGGCTGGCGCAATACTTTGTTAGTGACAAAAGTTTCAAAGGAACGAAGTAATTCCATCTGAAATACCCTGGTTAATCGAACCATGGAGTTACTGGTTGCACGGGACCAAATTTGGCATCTGCTCTTACAGTCACATGATCTTCTGCAGATCTCATTCTGAAATGAAGCAAAAAACTGGAGTTGATGTTCGGTTAACGTCACAACAAAGCGAGCACTTTAATCACAACATCACTGGCCCTATGCAAGAGCACTGATAAAATTACCATGTTCGAACCCTTACCACTTGACTTGTAATCATGATATCTGAACCGGGTCGCAGTACTTACTTACCACCTCACATATTACCCCATACCTGGATCATTTATGTGTACTGTTCGGATCTCCTTCCCATTCAATATAACGTTTATTTATTTTACAAAATCCGATTCGAAGAAGGACGCGTTTTTCACAGACTCATTTGACAAGATAATGAATACGAGATTCAGTCTTGAAGAACTGATTATTTCGACTATTAAAAAAATCGCATCTTTCTTAGAGATTGTGCAAAAATAAACAAGTTCTCGTCTATGTACGATCTTTTGAATCTAAACATTTTTTTCAGATTACCACCGCAGGTTTCCTTAATGGATTGTCTCCAGCCTCTAGAAGTCCACCAGCGGCTTCGACCAACTGTCGAAGACGTTAACTTTATTTTGAAATCAGACTTTCGTATAAAGGTTCACAGAGGGTAAAGTTAAGAGTCAAACATCCGTTCCAGTAACTTTTATCATAAAGAAAGCAAACTGCCAGCTTTCCTTTTGATAGGGTTCCTACCAATACAATACAAAGTTATATTATATTTAACAGATGTTTAACAGACGTGCCCAATTTTGAAAGAGAAAAATTATTACATAATTGTTGCTTTTCTCATTATGTAATTGTTCAGTGAGCTACAAGAATAAGGAATATTGGTTGATTTGTTTCTTTTTGTAGTTCTCGTTGATGGATACCCAGGTGTGGTAGAATGATGCAGACCTGCCTATTCAAGTTATGGTTAGCAGTCAGCGCAAATGTTACGCGTGGCATGTAAATGTGGCATGTTGCGTTGATTATCAATCTGGATCATCTTCTGTTTGGCGGACTGTTCATCATGAGGAAGGAAATTTGGGATGAACAATTTTGAACACGTGATAGTAGGCCGGAAGTTCCCCATAATTCCGTTATATCTTTGTTTGCTTCAGTTTTCAACAAATGAACTGCCATTATTGAGTGCAACACACACACCCCAATAAATCATCTTGCTAATTTGGCTAAGTACATGAAAAGTCTACTTGCGTCTCCCTCGAGTATTCGAATACGCTCAGTGGAACTATGAATTATGTGCTTTAGACAGACCACCAAGAATTAACTAACTTTTAAACTGCATTATGCGATCAGACATTCCACGAAACTATACTTATCGTCTAGTAGCCTTCAAACGATATTCGTTGTTTTATGTCGGTGCTAGTGGTTCAGTGTTGTCATTTGTTGTGGCGAGTGAATGCAAGACTGGAGTCAAAAGGAAGTCTAGGAGTTGCACTTGACTTTCGGCAGGGTTTCTAGCTATGTATTGGTAGACCTCTCTGAAACGCATAGGGCTGTGTAAATATGTGTACGTAGTTATTCAGACTTGTTTTGTTCAGATTGTGCAGTTTTTCAGAGGTGAGGATATTAGCTAACCAG
>JTDE01000255.1:38901-79160 GCA_014338405.1 Paragonimus skrjabini miyazakii
AAACGAGAAATATGCGGATACTGAATGAAGGTTCTATCCTCATAAATGCGCTGTGGTAAATCCTGAATTTACTCTAATGGATTGCGCGGTATATGCACAGCTTTTGTCTGCAAAGTCTAAGGCCCATTCTGCAAATCCGGTAATTAAGAATGGCATTTAACACCGAGATACTTTGCTTAGTAGACGAAGACGGAGTCGACTCTGTGCTACTGCTCAGTTAGCTCTGCTGACTAAGACATGTCTCAAGTTGAACGCCACTCACGTCTGACCGCAGCTTTCACATTTAGGTAGACGTTCCAACCAGACTATTTCGAAAAGAACTGGACATGAGTTTTGCTCTTATCAGGGCTTGTCAGTATTGCATATCCTTGTTTTGTTACCCAAAACCACATCATTTGTTAATTTGATTACAAGCGTGCGACTGTTTAGGATTCAATATAAGGTGGAAATAAATTGGGGACAGGATTGGTCTACGTAGGACACCGGAACCAGTGATGAGTGACGAAAAAGCCTGATTACCGAAATAAGTAAACTGGTCTCGGTTTGCAAAGTAATCGCGCAAAAACTCGATGGCTAGAATTTGAATTCCAGATCCTTCGATAACCTGAAGTGGCGTCGCTCTGTCGACGTTTTCAAAAACGTGACAGTAGTCGGGGGAAAGTATGAGAACCGCTCTTCATTATCCAGCAACCGATGACAGAATTGGATGAAGTGAGCAAGCCACCGCATCCACGGTTGAGCATGAACGACAACAGACGAAATGACTGGAAATCACAATATCCGACTGAGTTTTTCAGAGTTCCAGTATTGTGAATATGCATTAGATCGGACGACATTTACCCGTTTGCTTGTTTGTCAACAATCTTGCACCGTCTGAAACACTGGGTGGATAACCCTATTAGTGGACGGAAGTTACGGTTGAACTCTGCGATATGAACCACAGGTTTCTTCAGTGGATTATTCAGTTCACTCGGCCTTTTTATGATCTGCCGGATTCCCTGGCACTTTTCATTATCCAATGTTGTGTTGGTGTATACAGACTTCAAGTCTTTTATTTCTCATCTGGTAGACTTTAGAATGCAATTGACACATGAATATTCTTTTGATTTATAAACCTTTTCCTTTATTCTTCGAAGTCTCTTGAGTTACGTGGAGGAGAATCTATCTGCAAGAATCAGAACTGTATCCCAAGTACGGTAAATATCAAAGCAGAAATTTGGTTTGCTCGTCAATTGGTTAAATACATGGATCGTCATGAACAAACAAGCGCAAGCCGGATGAAGATATCATTTCCCAAAACCTTTTCTAGTTGTCGGGAAGAGACTAACAACGTCTTTTTCTGCAATCTCCGAAATGAACAGAGCTTGTGGTTTGCCTTATTATAAACCGTGGAAAAAAGCTTCATAGACTGGTCAGATGCATCAAATAAGACGCGCCTGTGAACCGAAAGTAAGTGCTCGTTATTGAGGAAAGCTAAAACTAGATGTGAGTCCAGAGGTTTTGGAAAGTTTGTAATGTTTTGCGAGCCGAATGCGGTCAAAATTTGGTAGCATATCGGCTGAAGTCATAACAAACATTGCACAACGGTATGTGGGGAATTTCTGGAAAAGCTAGTCACAAATCGTCAATAAACTTGACAACTTCTCTGGCAGGACAGTTTGGAGATAAGTAAAGATTGCACGCCACAACTGAACGAAAACCACGTAATCATCTGGGTTCGCACTTAACAATTAAGCAGCTCATATATACATTTGAATGATCAAACAAAACACACACAAGGAGTAATTGATGTAAGTAATAAGGCTCCTATGACATCTTCTATAGCATACGGGATGATCCACAAGTTATTAAGTGATATTTTCGATTAAGACGACTCTGACTTCGATATCCTCATGCAGCCAGGATTCTTGTAACATGATCACAACAAAGTTGGCGTGTTCGCGAAGAGAGAGGACGCTGCTCATTTCAAGCATTTTATTGAGCAAGAACCGGGTGTTTCCACTTAAAAGCATAGTTAGACGCAGTTCAGTGGTGTTATGCCTTTGAAGTGCAAAGGTCCATCTTGAGCGATATTGTTTAACATTCCCCTTCGATTTTTTATAACTTCGCTTCACTTCATTCTAAACAGTTTATTCTTCTTTCGAAATGATTGGGCAAACCGAACATTGTTCATACATTTGAATAGAATAGTCAGAAGACACAAATTACGATATGAATACGTTTCGCATACTCTCGTTAATCGTGAACTAGTGACTAGCATGAAAACATGACTTAAATGAAACGAATAAAAATACAAATCGGGCTGGATCGTGATTGGTACTTACGGCTAAACCCACGGTAAACAAAGGTTGACAGTCAGTTGTTTTTGTGCACACAGGACCGGCTGTCGACGGTTGATCAACCATCATGCAAGTTTGTGGTTGATCGTTTGAATTTTACTATTCAGCCACGCCTGTCGTAAGGTTACTGACGTTAAGGTCAACACGTTTGTCTTACAACCGTGAGGATCAGATATATGTCATATTAAAATTAAGAAGACGAGGGAAGGTAAAACGACTTCAAATAACAGCAGGATTGTGCTATAATTCGCACAACGAAAGAGGTTGAGGAGCAACAAAAATTAAAGCGATCCAACAATATACTGAAGCGTGAATAAGTAAAAACGTCCGAAATCGTCGGGAATAATTCTTGCGCAACCAAATTTTATGGCCCTGCCAACCTTACTACTCTGCCCTGAATTTCTACACGGCAAATGGGTATTCATCTTGGTCAACAGGGGTTATGGAAGAAGGGTAAAATAACTCACTAGTTCAACCTCCGGGTTTGCATATAGCGAACAGAAAAGAATGTTGCTGTCGAAGAGAGAAACTTGTTGAAATACACGATATAAACGGCTTTTCAGGAAAGAAAGTAGTGTTTTTAACTCGTTTGTGCCACCGTTTGTTTCTTCGTCTGAACACGCAGCAAACGACACAGAATTCAACCGTTGACCCTCCGAGAACTACCTAGACTGATCCGACTACACTAACCAACGTCCCTTGTATTCTCCATATCTATGAAAGCAACGTTACTCACAATAAAAATAAAACGTATAGCGACAACTTAAGTACAAGCATTATTCATTAAAACAGGTACCTATTAATAGAAGAATGCTGAGGGTCACATTCAAAACCACTGCTGTTTTTGGTGATGGTAGGCCAGGAAATTTCCATTGACATCAAACGGTTACTGATGTGTAGTGGGTGATCTTGGTTTTCATATCGATTGAACATCACCCACAATAGATTACATCTGCCACATTTAGACAAACTTTCCAGTCGGCCTCTTTCGAAAAGAAGCACCAGACTCTAGTTTCGATTTTGTTAGGGCTCGTCAGTAGTGTATATCCTTGTCACGACTGAAGCTAAAACTCCGACCACGCTTTCATTTGGTCGTGTCTAATGTGAGGTCAGTAGCGCAATGGTCAGCAAGGTTGCCTCGTGCTAGCGTGGCCGGAGTTCTACTTCCAGCAGTGGCAAGGAGAGGCACTACTGACGAGCTCTAACGGGAGCGAAACTCGGGTCTAATGCTTCTTTTTGAATGTCTGTCTGAATGCAACAGCTGCGATCAATTGTGAGTAATGTTCAGCCGATATCATACAATTAGATCAGATAAATACAGACAGGCAATTAAGGAACATGCTCACAGGCTTTTCAGGTATTATGTTTTCACGAGCACGGACACTCTCTAAAGGTCGGTTTCCTGGGGATGGTTTCAAATATACGTACAACCTTTTGTATACTAAATCCACGCAGACTTAGCTGAATGTCTTCTCATGTTGATGGAAGTGCAAAGTACCGTCAGAGAATGTTAATACCCAGGTTCAATCTAAATATCTGTATGATCATCCGAACAAAATGTCTCCCACACTTTGTGGAGGGTCACACTACGAAGTGGTTGAAATAAATGATGACGCACCAGCTTCGACGTGGTGAGCCGTTTGCTCAAAATCCCAAGCCACTGACTGCTAAGCAACTTATCACAACAGTTTACAAATTTGGCACGGTTAATCCATTCAAAATATAGCTGTTCATCCACATTGTGAAGTCAGTGGCCTTCCACGAAGCAATGCTAATCTAAATTTACTGACCTGATTTAACCTACCAGGTTCCCGCCGTCCTACTTACACGGTATTGGCTTTTGTAACAGTGTCTATTCACTGTTTATCTATTTTCGTCAGATATGTTTTAGTTTGACTGCTGGGAGTAAACAAAATGTTCGCGTGTCACAACATATGCTCTCTTTTAGTTCTAATAAAATGAATGAAATTACCTTCTAGATAACTGCCGTCAAAAAATGCCCATAATGGAGCAATACCCAGCTGTTGGGAACAGGTTTTGTTTACACGTCATTACCTTTGTGGTCACCTTATAAGCTGGATTCCGGTCTTAGTTCAAGCCGAATTATATGGTAGAATTATGTCGCACTAGATCTTGCCGTGCTGTGGTTCATCACTAGTTAGCAGCAACAAACTGTCCAGATTATCGGACCATGTAATTAATGCCAAACTGCATCCCCAAGAACTCTGTCGCTTTGTTTTGTGAATACTAGGAAGTAAGTTGTCGACCTTCCTTGAGTTTCTTCAAAAAGAGCGAGGAAAACGAATGGGAAGTACAGATTTTTCCACTCCTTTTATCGGTCGCAAGTGTGGAATACATGAATATACGCAGAAAATACATGTAGACAACATTAGAATATGTCATGATTGGACTTTGCATCTGTGAATGGAAGTTTCCCATTTCTGAGACGGACAAGCTTCCTGAGTCGACTGCTTATGCGCACGCAATATCGACAATATCTACTGAAAATTATCACGTTATTATGTCATTTCGAGAAAGGAAAGACTTTGTTTTCACTAGTCATGAAAACGTTTGGATAGTTACCATGATTGAGGCTGTATAAGAATGCGAATTGAAGATTACACTTACGAATGTACGTAAATGCCACACAGACGACATAGCATACTTCATATGTTCTGTGTGAGAAATACATTTTGAAGGAGCGGCAAACCAGATGGGTACATTTCACAACTTCAGGCAGAACAAACGAAACCAGTCGAAACTCGTACACCCCAGTTAAGTAGTGTTCTGGAACCACACAAGCATGTGGTTCCGTTAGGATTAGTTCATTTTACGGACAATTCAGTTTTGCAAAGGCTTTCCAGTTTGCTTTCAGCAATTCGCCATCCTGATCAAGAAATGCTTCCTCCCAGTAACGTGAGATCTTTGTCACTTGACGCAAGGTTTCTCATAATGAACTTTTGTAGTCGGATGAGATGTTTTCTGTCGATTTACGCTAATTATTTTTAAACGATCCACTGGAAAAGACCGCCACATTTGCGCGCTTGTATATCTCAGCTGAATTTCCTTTCGGATGTTGTCAATAGCTACACTAAAATACACCCGTATTCAGTTTTGGGATTTTCTCACGAACAAACTGGTGTCCTTGTCACAACAGTTGTCGATTGCCATGTGCGACATTTTGATCTCAAATATTTGCTAATTGGTAGTAGTTTACGTACATTGGAGATCACTCACAAGTGACCATAGCGGATGCAGTTTCAGACAACCTCCCTCAAAAAGAAGCAATATACTCTAGATCCGCTTTTGTTGAACTCTTCATTAGTCCATACCCTTGTCATGGCCGGGATTAAAATTGCTGCCAATTCTTGCGTTAACCTTGTGAACAACTGTGCCGTTGATCCCACATTAAGCAAGACTGATTTAGCATATAAAAACGTTATGCCAAACTCACTTGCGAGTTATGCTGGAATTGCCCAAGTGTCACGAGAGGAAACACAGTAACTGTTCTGCTAACTTCCAACGTATTTGATCCTTACGACGGCTAATACATTCATTCGCTTAGTTATCTCAGCAGCTCTACTTACCACACGACAGATTTGTCCAATAAAAAAGCCAAGTGTGTTCCAGTCCAAACTGGAGTGAACAATAACTAAAAATTTCGCTTTTTGAACCAAATGCTTAAAACTGAGGCCTAGTGCGCACAAAATTTCACAAAGGTCGAAAGTTATACTGTTACAAACACGGCGGAATAGATCAAAGACGCTTATACTGCAAAACGGATGCTCAAAATGGAATATCGACATGCCCAGCAGAAATAACCTAACGAAGAATACTGTGAAACTGAGAAATAATTATTGATGAACCCACCTTTCAGCAGTCACCCTATCATAAATGACGTAAGTCGAAAACCACTGCTTATTTGTCCTTACATACACACTGTGTAAGAGGTACGAATGCCACTTCAACTGGGAGTGTTCCCCGGCTTATTCATAGTCGTAACATATCGAAATACTCTATCAAATAACCTCTCAGTTCACGAGTTTTTGATCAAAACAGACCAGAGAAATAACGCGGATATTCAGCCACGGAAAACACCTTAACAATTTGCCTGTAGTCATTTCAAATAGAACAAGGTGTACTGATATTTATTAATCAGTTACGTGGGTATTGAGCGATCTTCGTACAATTGAGTAACTCTCCTACATCATTAGCACGATCGGGCATTTGCAATACAGACAGACGTGGAACATAAAGACAGCAGGTCGTGAGACAAAGACCTGAGCGGAACGACATTTTTCTTTTCATTGTCATCACCTCCCGACGTCGATCTTGTTACAACCTTCTCTACCCGATACGCAACGCAACCATGAGGCTAGTCAGTAGTGAGATCCAGAGTAATAATGAGGAATCGAAGTGATCACAAATTATATTAATCTCTGCTCATATGCCGTTTTTCACAATAAGCCGGTATTTGTAGGTCGACCTCGTCTACGCACACCAAGTAAAATTTACTAGCGTTAGACAGTGGCTCGAAAATCACCTAAATGATCAAAATTTCATCGACATTTTTGTCGACCCATTTTGAAAATAATCATTAGACGGCAGGTTTGCCGATAATAAAGCTCGTCAGCAGTGTAAACCTGTGCCAGTATCACTAACTGGACAGCGGAAACTCTGTCCTACGGAAAAGAAATGCACTGCTGACAAGCTCGAATTGAAGCGGAATTCGAGTCAAAAGCAACTTTTTAAAAGGGGCTGAATGGAATGAATATGGAATTATAAATCTGACTGATGTTCAATTCATATTAATTTAAGTTTTCACGGGAATTACGTATGACGTGCTGCGTTAAGGGCAAGACCTAAATAAGACACCATTTTTCGAAGTAGATGGGTTGAAGTAGTGAGAAAGCTGCGGCTATACGTGAGTGGCATTCCGTTCATTTTACCTATATCCTAATATTTGCCACTATCTTTTATATATCTTTGAAATGAATTGATGTTATTGTGCGCTGATAAACTAAATTTCTCAGGCGAGCTAATACTCCTAAAAGTATACGATGAATATGTTTGACAACCTCGAGGAAATTGCACCCAGTTGTTGTTGTTGTAAGCTAACAAAATACTAAATCACACACGGCATTTACCATCTTCAGTTTTCGCCAAACGGACGTGGTCATAGTCAAAACGGAAGTCAAACCGTTACATAGGATTCGCGTGCTACCTAGTAACACACGCGAACAAATTTACTCTGTTCATCGTTATTCCCAAACTTGCAATTCTACTTCGTTTTAATACGTCAGTCAGTCAGTTTCACCATTTACATCTAGTCAATTCTGTGATCTCCAAACCCTGATTTTCACTTTTTTCAATATTTCGAATTTGTTTTCATTTGACTGAATATATTTGCATAAGTTAAACGATAATCTTATTTACTCTTTGGTATGATTATCACATGTCAAACTTAACTTTTGTTTGGCTCTTTAAAATGAAGGATACTCTGAAGTTAATTTTCGGATTGTCCAGTAGCCATGTCCACGCACAACTGGGTCAACAACGAAAGTATAGGAACCTATCACAGAGGGTTTGTTCTGACTTCAGTGTCAATGGCACTCTGTAATTCATATCTGAAGACCATAGGTGAAGTTTCTTCGCAGTGCTCTGTCCAAATACTTAGTGCTGATTCGCTGTGCTATACAGCAGACCGCTTTTTGAACACAGCGCCTTAAAACAAACACACTATAAGTTACTTATCACCTTAAACTGAAAAATGGATATGATATGAGGGTTTGGTGGCAGGCTCACAGAACACATCTTGCACCGGATAACTCAAACGACAGCGAGCGGACGAATTTGACGTGCCTATGTCCCATAGAGCTTTTCTCATTAAGAAAAAAACAAATGAAAACTCATAATTTCAGCCACAGTTTTCTTGGGCTATTGAGCACCGAATAACTGACCGTAGTGCCAGTAATTGATCAAATACCTGATCGTCTGGCTACTGACATTGTGAAGGTAAGAAAAATTAATTGTCAGCTTTTCGTGCTGTACCCTTCACAGTGCGCGGCACAAGCTTACACACGACAGCCAGAGATGCTGCTTTCTTACTAGTTCACCTCAAATCAGTTTCATTCACAAGACTTGTCACAAGCAATCGCACCAATTGTAAAAGGAAACGTTCTCTTGAATAAAAATTTGTTCTCAGAAATAACAGTGTAACACATGCATCCAAGAGGATTGCATGCCGCACGCGGAACTACGAGAATAGTCAAGATCAGAACTTCATTCGGACTGCCTAAGCATTCTTTTGAGAGTTGACGGTGCAGAAATGTAGCAGAGAATATTTCAATGACGGACAGAAATTTTACTAGCATAGCTTCAGAAACCGGGGTAATCTCACATTAGTAGACAGTCACGTTCAATGTCATTGCCACAATAATCCCTTCCAAGACCGTGGATAATAGGACAAATAAGATGGTTTTTCAACACAAGCGATACAAAAAAAGAACAAAAACAAATAATCACACAAAAAGCAAACTAAATCCCGAGCAAGATCTCCACAGAACATAATAAAATGGTGATGAGAAGTACATGTAGACGGGAAAGTACTGCCACTACGCCTAATTGGAACTCGGTTGGCTTGTTCCTTCAGTTCCGGGGATACTACTGAACAGCATTCATCGTGTTTACATTTGAATTCAGCAACCGTGGCTTTCGGTCCCACTTCGAACGGGATTTCTTTCAGCTGTTTACAATTCTGTTTCATGGAATTTGGCCGGAATGGTTTTTTGACTAGCCCCTTAACACTTTTCAATTCCTTTTCCACTGGCTGATGCATTTTTGCTACAACCGAACTTATCCTCTTCTTCCCACTGCTGTCCCTTCGAAACATTTCAAATTTCAGCAGGATTTTCTCTTTTTTCTTCTCTTTTTAAGAAAAATATAATGAGGTATCTATGTCAGTTGAGGTACTTTTCCCCAAAAGTTACACAAAAGATTTTTCATACCCGCATCGCTATCTTTATAGAAACTCGGCATCTCTAAACAACTAAGGACAACGGGCTTGCACCCATTACTTAAGACGTGCTTTGCAGGCTGAAAAACGGATATTCAGTAGAAACCCGGGGGTTCCGGGTAACCCATATTCCAGTATTCTCTGTCTCATTGGTTATCTGTGTAACTGCGCCCTACCCTGATCCCCTTAACCACCAATTAAGCTCTTTAGGTTCAGATTCCACAAGTCGTCTACATTTAATAACATTTGGCGGGGTTCTGTCCCAACAGTCTGCTAGGCAGTTCATTGTGGATTCCTCTCGTATTAGGCCCACTTCAGCACCTATGGTTGTGTGGTCGTAGTTGCTAATCCATTTTGTTAGTCCGTCAAAAGAAAAGTAGGGAACTCAAAACTGATTTCCGTAGATAACTACTTGTGGCTCGTACAATTAGCAGCCTTGAGCCTTTCTTCTTATCCTGCAGGAACGCTTCTGTTGAAGCTGAGATTCCGGAACTTCTGTTAAATGGTTTCCCTTTCGATAGTAAAAGTCTATAATTTACTTAGTCGAAACCCTTCTAAAGCCTGAATAGCAGATCACAGCAAATACTTCAATGTCCAGCCAAAAAGTGATTTTCCCTTTAGAAGGTAGGCAATATCGTTTTTTTATAAAGCTATATTGCCGCGCTACTGACAGCCCACAGTTGGTGAGGTAGTCCGCCCTCTTGTCCGTTGATATCTTTCACAGCACTTTTGTGGTAGATTCAAGTGTCCTTAATTATTGACCTTTTCTTCCCTGCCACCTTTGTTAATCTGTACGACAACAGCCATTTTCCGGCCGCGGGTAGTTTGGCTCTATTTAACAACTTACTAATTTTGATTAGTCGACAGCACAACTAAGGTACAGAAGAATGACTACTCTGTGCTTTCACCACAGTCGTTTTTAATAGCTGCTGACCCTCAGGAATGGGGCAGAATTGTTGGCAAAACCTGGCAGATTAATTAAAAACCAAAGATAATTTACTTTTATATAACCTCCTTCCATAAACTCTGACCATGCTTTTCATCCCGCTCCTTTGAACATTTTTCTGACGTAGTTTCATGTAGGCCCGATGCAATCTGCCCGAAAGCTTACCGCTGGTGATCGCAAGGTTTGGCCTAATGAAATCACAAGCACTTCGGCCAATGGAGGGTTCACTCAAGAAAAAGTTGAGTTTATTTGGACCCTTTTTATTAAAAGGTGCAACATAGCATCTGTTTGTTCAGGCCTTCCTCGGGTGTGCTGAGCCGCATAATGAACGAGAACGTAAGATATTTTGAATGAATGGACTGAGAAAAACAGGACTTTACGAACAAGTTATAATACTTAACGGTTCAACCACCTCTGGTGGCTTTCCGTAGAAAGGCAAGAAAAGATTTTTCAAATCAACATTTCAGAGCATCCTCCCCTATCCAACTAGCATCTAGCGCATTAAAGTCGCACAGAAAGCTAACTGTATGGGCTCAGCCTATCTGGTTATACAGCACTATGCAAAATCTTCCGTCTCAGACTGTGCCGTTGATGGACATCTACAGATGCACGCAACTAACAGTTGTTTCAATGACCCCATGAGACGAACAAATACTTACAAATTTGGCCTTACAAGTTCCCTTCAAGATGGTTGATCATAATTCTGAATCATCAAAAGTAAGGACCCCCACCGGCTTTTCTGTCCGACCAATCTGCCTTCTACCTCGCGAAGGTAGCTCATTAATACGGGTTCTCTGTTTGCTATGTTCCAGGGCATACCAAGCCTTGTGTGCACCACAGTGGATATCATCATTCTAGGCTTCCTAAAAGCAGTTGTGATTCCAACAAGATAACTTGTGGTGCTACTTAGCACTTGCTACTGATAATTTCAGTAGTGTTACGGCAAGATGACTTGATGGTTCTGGATACTGCGAACGATGTAGTGACAAGTAAACCGCTAAAGATTAGTAGATGGTTTTTAAAAATATCTCTCATTGAAAGAAGGGAGAGTAATAAACGAGACAACTTGGAATTAGTGTGTAAACCTGACGTCAGCTCGCATAACCAGCTCACCTGAGTCTGCTTCGCTACTACATTGCAAGAAAGCCCTAAATTGCCGTTTATCTGGCTGTGTGGTATGCACATTGAATGTCAGTAATAACCGGTTGATTCCACGTATAGTTAAACGAGAAAATTACACACCTTGTTTGCACCGCCGGACATTCGTAGATAAGTTGTGACAATAAAAGTTGACTATATGATATGCGTATCGTGGATAACTGACTTGTCTGAAGGTGAATGCTTCCCATTTACGAGTTATTCTCTGTACACCAGAAGGTCAGACCTCTCTTAACTTGTCGCAGCTCAGCTCATACTGTTGCAGATGGTCTTTGTATCTTCATACAATCATCATTTTGTGATTGCTGGCCTCATTAGACGTCGATTGTATATCCACTTCGGGCTGACAAGATTTGCTTTCCTACTGATTGACTGTTAGACCGGCTACCTCTATGATCATAGTTGCTTTTGGTTCTCTGTTGAGTGGTGTAGAATATTCTGAGTTCTTACTCCACGCGACTGATAGTGTTGAAACAACTGGCAACGGTCAGTGGCAAACGACTATCACCATAAGATTGTTAACTGAACATCACAAGCTTCTAAAGCAGCTGCATGAACAAGTTGTTTATTTGTTTTGTGGTGCGGAGATCGATCCAGCGGAGCTCACCAGTTTCAGCCGCAGTGCCTACAGCGGAGTCACTGAGAAACAATGTAATAGAATTCAATAATCATCTGGACAGAATGATCTTGGCTGGGGGCTCTTGCAATCACTTTATCAATACCAGTGGACAAGGAAATTTATAGCATCCCTTCTGAATCACTTCGATGCCTCTAATTTAACGTCACACTGGTCGCACAAGCAACATAAAAGGAAGCTTTATCATAACAAGCCATACAGTAAATACAGAATGTTTGGCAAAATGATTCTCGGGGTGGAAGGGTGCGACAATTTTCTTGTCGCAAGGATGTACTCCCCGACTCGATGTATAATGGTAGCATATCCTGTAGTGTTTCGTTTGACGTTAACGGCGGCTTATGATAATGCAGTTAGTAGACCATGAGCATGCCCACTAGACATATATCTAGTCACATCAAACAGTTCGATCCAATCTGCAAAACTGATGCAGTGGGAGCAAAATGTCCGTTTGATCAAAAGTACGTCCATACCCACAGTTTTAGGTTCACCTTGATCTCGGAGGCTCTTCAGATGGACTCATGTATTTGCTAGCAATCTTTGCAAAATCATCTTCAACAACCCTTTCTCAATTTCCACAGTCACTCCCTTAATCTGGTTTTCGGGAGGATTTATTAATTTACAGTGGCCCACAGTTCAGGTGGGTAGAGTTTTATGAACTTTTTAGCAACGATGGTCTCTCTCATTCATCTAAGCTCGCTTGTCATGCACGACCTAAAGGCCAGATTGAGAGATTTGTAGACACATTTAGGGAGGCCTTACAAAAGTTGGAAGGAAAAGGCGAGGCGGAGGAAATGACTGAACATTTTCTGAGTACCAACCATTAAACAGTTGACTCAGTGACAGTGGAATAGCAATAACAAGCTAGAAATCTCTGGGATACGGTTATTGCTTCCAACTGATGCACTGTGGTCAAAGGTCCTTTAAATAGTGAGGGAAAATTCCTTAGAGTCGCATGTCAACCAGTATCATGATGCACACTCAATATAGTTTCAGTATGTTGAATATGCTTCACATCAGAGACTTCTGGTTGTTAACGGTCATTATAGCAGTATCTGTCGGGTTAAACTGGAGAACTTCATTTAGCAGGTTAGGTCAGCCATTCGAGATCACAAGCTGATGAGAGGCAGGATTACCGGCAGTTCAAAATTCAAATGTCTATTGACATTCTGCTTGCTAAATTCTTCTTGTCAGCACTCACTTAACAACATCAACAATCCCAAACATGTGTGAACCTCACCGGGTCAATCGGTCATTTAAGTGTTTAACTATAAATTCAACTATAACCTTGTAATCGTCTTCCCACTGTTGTACGTAACCCATGTACTTTCATGCAATAATCCGATTAAACTTGTTCCTCTTGCTAACCGTTTGCAATCTGATCACAGGGAACTGCAGATCTCTGCCCTCTGATTGGCTGGCTGTCAGACTGGCCATCTCAAAGGTTAGTGTCATTAGTTTTTGGTTTATTTTGCCCTCGTGCTGTTCTGACTCAACGTGTTTGCTGGGGTTATAACTTGGATGGTTACGTACGTCACGAAATGTTTATTTGCAAATGTATAATTTTTGTTCAGCCAAATGTAAACCCCAGTTTAGCCCCAACACAACGATTGAGCAATAGATCGCCAACAGCCATTCCACAGAAACCTTGCCGAACAGCTATTTTGGTCGTGTACAGACGATTATAACGCTCCACTGATCAACAGTCTCTGGAGTCTGCTGCTGACGCACATCACGTTCGATTACAAACTGATATGGAAAGTAGGCCGTATATTTTGGACAAGTAAATCTAAAAACAAGTTTACCGAAGTCAAAAATTACTGTGTGGACCACTCTATGGTAACAAGTTTTGTGTTTTCAATATAATTAAGAGGCTAAATATAAGAAAAACGGCTCACGCACTTCTATAAATTCTCGGGGCAGTCGGATAATAGACTTCTCTTTTACTAGGTCTTTGTTCAATTCGTGCTAACAGTAATTTATTCCAACTTGCCAACTACCTCCGAAGTCGCACAGTCTGATCATCTTTGTTTGTAGGTGTAATCGTTTACAACACGAGTTCCACTCTGTGCATCTGACTGGACAGTCAAAATTGGTTCCAGCCCTATGCGCATGGAAATTATGAAGTGATACTTCCGACCTTAGATCTTCAGATTATCTTATCGAAGGTAGTTAGGGTAACGTGAAGAAACATAAGCTTTTAAGAGATGGACGTACTATATCTATCGGCAGTCAAATCTCGAGTATGACGCAGGTGTACATAGGTTTTCCGGCGTGTGGTTTCAGTGTATGCCTGAAAATGACATCATATCACACGTCTACAGCTACAAAGTGATCTAGCTGAGGTGTATTACTTCATCTTCCTTCGCTGCTCGTAGCAGAGAAGCAGGAGAAAATCAGTCAGCTAGATTGAAAATCACAACTGCATCGCATTTGGATTAGTACCGACGGGGGTGAATTGTCCCACTGAGCCTACGCTAGTCAAAGGAACGCAAAACCGTTATTTAACCATAAAGCAAAACTTAGGGCTGGTTATCCCACGTGTCGCCATTGAAACGTCAAATTAACTCCGCAGGAGTTTATCAACTGACATTAGTATTTATAAATATTGGATTAGTTAGTTCATCTGTTTATGCGTACTAGAAAAATTCAGGATGTCACAAGAAGTGACTGGTTATCAAAAGCAACACCTGACTTGTTGGCTAAATACACCACTCTAATCATCACTGCTAACTCTGAGAAATGTGACCAAAGGCCAGCCTAAGTGTACGCTATTTGTAACAATGATTTGCAGTGAATTGTTAGAGTGTCACTTCCTGCTTTACTGTGTGGCGATATTGCAAGAGGTGCATTTTAATGACACGGATAAGCGTGTTTTGTTCAGATCTGACTCCCGACGCTTCTTTTTTAGAATGACAGATGAAGGATGGCTGTTTCTGCCAAATTTTTAAAGTCTAGCTGTGTTGTTAGTGTAATAAATACATGTGTCGTTATACACAGTAGGTAAGAACCCCCACTGTAGTGGTAACGAAAAGTAAACGGCGCTATTTCAACGGAGTTTCCGTAAGTAGTTGAAAATCTTCAACGCTGCAATTTTAACTATAAGCTCATAATGTCACATCCGTAAGCTCGTTGACTTGCTAAGCAGGAGCAGGTGGTACAATGATTTAGGAAACAAATGTTAAAAGTTCGCCTATGCAGGAGTTTTCTTTCTGTGGCTCGAAAAAGATCGAAATAACGGAAACTTTCTCAGATTAGCTCTAAATTACAATTATCTGGCGAAGATAGCTGACATAACCTCAAACGTTACGAGGCTTATGACCAGGCTCTCACTATGCGTGCAGATCTCTACTTGTATCCAAGTGAGTACCTACGAAAAAAAGCGATCAGCGTTAGTTTTGATTGCCGGTCAGATATGAGGAAACCACATACGTAACACTACTCAAGTTATGAAGTCTGTGGTCAGTCGAATCACGTTCCGCTGGGAAGGGTAATACTGGAGTGCACTGTGTAACACAGCAGTTTACTCCAACTAGCAAAACAGGCACGTCAGTTAGTTCGATGACATTCATTTGTCTATGTTGTAAGACTTTAGTAGTAAGCAGACCTGGTATCCATTGCTATGCTGTGGACAGTGACATTTTCTCAAATTTCACCTATCGACAACTTGCTTTGATACCCTGCTTCCACCTCGTACAAGGGAATATGTGCTTACAACCAACCATTAATGCGATGACACATGCAGCATTCAGGTACTGGTTTCCTCGCTCCATTAGTTCTCTTACACGTCCACGCTAAATATGGAAAGGTAAGTAATCAGAAGCGTATCGTTTATGCTAAGACGTCTTAGTTAAATAAATGCTTACGAATAGAACAGTGTACAACATTTGCACCTCCTGCTTTCCTTGTTCCAACTAGAAGGATGGAATTATCAACGTATAATGCGTGAGTAGTAAGCGCTTGGATACCTTGTGCCCCACTGTAGTCAACTGTATCCCTGTCGAAGTATGAGCAGGAAACACGGAAACACTATGACCTGGTGAACTGTTACGTTTGAAACGCCATGGTCCTGTCTGAAGACATCTTTGAACACCAACCACATCGACACCTTTAATATTTCACTGGAAACCTCTAAGAAATTTTGCTAGGCCACATTAGACCACTGGAAAGAGTGACACTATTGACTCACCTTGGTAACCCAGTCATCTACCCGATTGACGAGATTCAGTCCACTTGAACCGAGTTGGTAGTGGGTCACTTATAAAGACTCGTGCATTATTATTATCCGCCGACGCTCCTCCCTTGCAGCAGCTGTTTTTACAAACATGTAGCAAACTTTTGTTATTGCCACATACTTCACCCATGATTATTCCCTAAAGTCGTTACGATCACATTTTAGAACCGTCAAAATTGTTAGAAAATAACAGATCTCACTTTTTTGAAAATCGAATTGTCCACAATAACGTTAAAATAAAAGTAGGAGTATAATAAGACCTGCATGTGTCAGTTCACTTTGGCAATTTGACCCATCGATTAAGCACATTTCTGACAGAAGACTGCAGAACGTTGAAATTTAAACTGCTTGGTATTGGATTAAGTGTAATCTCATATTTGGTTTTATGTGCAGTCACCATTAATTGGTAAATTCCATCAAGATTTGTATCACGCCTGATGAGACCGAAACCGTTCTTCTATTTTCAGGCGTAACAATGAAACTGTAATTCCATTACAATGAAGTAGCAGAATATATGTAGCATCTACCTTACATGGCTTCAGTAACATAGACAATACATTGAATACTGAGTGTGCGAGCTCATTCTAAAACATTTGCTTTTTGAAAAGTAGGTCATCCACACAAAATCCTTGATTTTTAGAGATTTTCAAGAACGTTTATTCCTGTATGAGTTAAAGTGAAACGAAACTTAGCTTCCGGCTGATTCTGATAGAGGCGCTTCAAAAGGACGTAGTGTAGAGCATTCCTGATTTGATAATCTTGTCTTCAAAACTTTTCAAGGGCTGAAAATGAACGAATGAAAAATAGTTTACTCCTGCATTCTGTTATTCTCTAAACTTTGTAGTAATTGAATTACTCGAGTAAATGTTTGTCCAAAGTGGGATGCGAGCGGTAACCGAATATATTTTCCACTAATTTGATTTTCATCACAAATTTTGTGCGCAGTGTTTGTGAAAGATTTCATAAAGTTCTAAGGTGGCAGGGGGCGAAGTATATCAGGTATGTTGAGCAGAACTAGCATAAATTATCAATACTGTGTCAAAAGTTTATTTCTTTTTCAGCTCCAAAACCAATTCAGAATCGCCCCTTACATCGAAGTAGCTAACGAGAATGTGATTTTGGAAGACGAACCACCAAACTGGTTTTCCATTAACGAGATTCGCCTAAAACGGTATTGTGTAGTCGTTCACAATTCCAATAAATTCCTCCATCTGGAAAACGGAATGTTGTGTTACTGTTTGGCCACTAGCAGATATACAACCGCCAGACGATCTCTGCTTTCTGTCGTAGTCCACTGCCGCCCTTTTTCTTATAGTACAGGCTTTCTAGCCAATGGCTTTTGATGAGTTCGTTAATAGTCTACTCATTCACGATGGGATTTTCTAGTAATACTACAGCCATACAACCACGAGTTCTTGCCACCGGAGCTGTTCCAGACTAGGTCTGCTATTTTGCACTATGAACCAGAATACCGTGTTTAGTGAAAAGCAATCAGGATGGATGAGTAAAAATAAATCATTCTGGAATCTTCAGTGATTTTTAACTCTTCGTGATCCTCATTTTTTAATTCTTCTTTATTTCCAACGTTGGGGCAGCTGATCGCAGTAAAATTAGCTCTTATATCTAATACCTTCCGCTGTCGGACCTCTTGTTCCCATCATCCCCATTACTGTGTTAATAAGGGTTAAGGTAGATGCCTTCAGTCTTTGCGGTCTAAACCAGAGTTGTCTGCGATCGCCGTTGCCTGGACGCTAAAATCGTTTGCGCATTCCAAAGCTCAAAATAGCTACTATATCGAACTTACTGCATACACAGCATCGACTGTGTATTAGTTCGGCAATCCTGTTGTTTCTTTGATTTCCGCTGGTGGTTAGACCGGAATAGGTACAGTCATTTGTGAAACAGCTGCAGCTACGCTGATTACTGGCTTGTAGCAAAGTATGTGCAACAAACCGATCGCAAGTTTCGTATCTCCAATCTCAACGATGGCAGCAGCTGCTGAACCGAAATAGAAGGTGGTTTGACATGTGATTATCTGTGCTTCCAACGAACACTGGATTCTGGAAAGCCTTAAAAGCTATCGGACTTCATTCGGGATATTTCTTTAAGAAAAAGCATACAGTTCAAGAGGATTTATCTATTATCAGATTAGACGTGGCTGATCGCTTACAAGAAGCTTTCGTAATTTGGAAATTCGCTGTGTCACGAAATGCCAGTACAAAGTTTAGGCAAATGCAGCCAGAAACATGTCTCCGTTTGTAAGACTATTAACCAGACGGATGGAATACTCATCCATAATAAACCAGGAAAGTCATATTGTTAGTTTGAATATTCAGGTCGATGACTGAACTGACCTCCTTCTACGGGTCCATTTAGTGGACCTCTGACCAACTACTTTTACGGAGGTCCGCCCTTGTATATTAGTTCTGAAGTGGAATGAACTCACTCATACTTTTTCACACCGAAGCCTTTTGAATATGGTGAAGATGGTGACAATACACAATAAAAAGCTGTCATCTAACTGTTCGGATTATTATGGTCGAGGTAAGACGTCAGCGTGCATGGAAGTCAGTAGATAACAGTTCCTATGTACTAGAAAAGGACCCACAGTTGTAGTGGGAAACGCAGTAGTATCAGTGCAACCTCAGTCAAATAGCGAGGCTTTCCTTCACAGCGATGAACTACTAGCTATTGCCCACGGTCTTCAGGCTGGCATTTTCACAGTGATGCAAGCTAAATCGCTGTTGAACATGCATGTTTCACTAGCTTTTCCGTACACCTGGCGACTTGTCACTCGACGACATGGTCGTGTTTACGTCGGAACCCACCTGACCACGAAACAGATACGGAAGGCTAACTATGCAACAATCCAAACGCTCTACCACCAGCGTAAGAAAGACGCCGCGTTTGCAATTTTTTCTAGAAACTGGCGAACTGCTTATAAGATGAACCGCGGCCTTCCAGATAATTCCAACGAATACTGGTCCGAGGTACTATCGGCTCATCCACATGTTGATGAGCGACCATCTCGCACAATTCTGCCTCCGGACTGGTCATTGGTCGACCCGATCACTGGAGATGAAGTACCATGCACCTTGAAGCATATGGGAAACACCGCTCCGGGTTTGGACAAATTGTTGCCCAAACATTTGAAGCGTATTAAAGCTGATGCCTTGGCTGGATATTTCAACCTTTTCCTGCAAACCCAAGGTTGTCCAATCCATTTATGCCGCTCTCGCATCACGCTTGTACCTAAAGTAAACAATCTTTCATCTCCCACCGAACTCAGATCTATCGCCGTATCTTCAAGGTTGATACGTTGTTTCCACAAGATATTGACCGATCATTGGAATTCGCGCCTGCAACTGCCCGCTCTCCAGTTTGCATTCCTACATCGTGACGGTTGCCTTGATGCGACCTCTCTGCTTCATGCGCTGCTTAGGAACTCATGTACCACGTCTTCAAGTTTGTGTGCGGTCTTTATCGACGTGTCCAAAGCGTTTGATTCTATCTCACAAGATTCGATCATCACATCGGCCCGAGCCTTCGGTGCTCCTCCACCTCTAACGCATTACATTGCCGAATCCTACTGGAATGCTTCCGCCACGCTCAATGGCTCCGTTCTCCGGTCCCAGAGTAGTGTTCGCCAAGGTGACCCACTGTCCCCGCTACTATTCATCATGGCAATGGATGAGGTGTTGGCACTATCTCGACCGGAGCTTGGCTACCAGTTCCACGACACACTGGTTAGCGGTTTCGCATACGCCGACGATCTGATCCTTCTAGCTGAGAATCCTACGCGTCTCTCTGAGAAGCTTGCAGCCGCCGCTAGTGCCCTGGATCAATCCGGACTGGAGATCAACAAGCATAAGACTTAACTCGTGGTCATCCGTGGTGACCATAAACACAATGTGACTGCCATCTCTGATGAGTCTATCCACTTCGGCCCGGACATTATCCACTCACTAAGCGCCTCCGACACAGTGACCTATCTAGGTATCCCGTTCACCTGGAAGGGTAAATTATTCACAAACCACCGTCTGCAACTTCATACGATGCTGGACGAAACTACCAAGGCGTCCTTGAAGCCACACCAACGTCTTGTACTTCTGAAATAGCATCTGATCCCGAAGATGAATCACTCGTTAGTATTGAGCCGAGTCCACCGTAACACGCTCAAAGCCATGGACTGTGCGATTTGCCAGTTTGCTCGGCAGTGGCTTCGCCTTCCTAAAGACACACCAATCAGCTACATTCATGCCCCAATTCGTTTGGGCGGTTTGGGCATCCCGAGTTTGTCTGCAACTATTCCAACCTCGCGTAAATCTCAAGTGGAGAGACTTCTCTCCAATCAATGTCCAGTTCTGCGGAATGTGGTCAAAGATAATTCGTTTGGCCCTATCTTGAGGGAAATGAACATCCCAGTACGCGTTCAGGGTGTAGTGGTGACGAGCAAAGAAGAAGCCCATGTGGTAAGGATGGATAAACTCTACCATTCGCTTGATGGCCGTGGTCTTCAAGAAGTGTCACGCTCTCCACTTTCGAATCGCTGGCTGCTTAACCCAGATCGCATCTTCCCCAGAATCTTTATTCGTGCCATCCAGCTAAGATGTAGTCTGTTGCGGACTAAAGTCCGAAATTCACGAGGTGGCCGAAGTGACCACTCAGTTCTCTGCCGTGGCAACTGCGGTCAACCGGAAAGCCTTGCTCATATTCTACAATCATGCTGGATCACCTATGACGTGCGCTGTGCCCGACACAACCGTGTGGCTAAAGACCTGGCGAAGCGACTGCACAAATTGGACTACACAGTCTTCGAGGATTTGTGAGTACCAACGACGAGCTCGTTTATCAAACCCGACGTGATCGTGGTTCGTGACGACGCTGCTGTGGTGCTTGACGTCAGTATAGTGGATGATTACCGAAGCCAATTAGCCTGGACAGACAAGATTGCGAAGTACGGAACCGACTCTCATAATGCCGCTATTCAGTCAGTCCGCCATACTTTGGGACGTGATGTGAACTCTGGTTCTCATTCACCTGTGATCATCTCTTTTCGTGGTATTATATTTCCTTCATCGAGTAACGCTATTCTTCGACTGGGGCTGCCCTCCTACGCAGTCACGGATTTATGTCTACTGACTGTTCTAGGTTCCCTAAAAACCTACGATGCATTTATGCGAGGAACCTGGCGTTAACTGTTGCCACCTCTCTGACAGTTGTCTCACTATGAAGGACATTTTTCTGTCCCGATGCGTGAGCCTTGACTGTGATAGCACTTTTGTGCCCTGAAGAGCTTTTCGATCTTGTGAGACTGATCGTTCGCCTATTTTTTTCCATTATTTTTCATGCATTTTATTTCACATTCTAAAACTGTTCAGTATATACGCCACATATAACTTTTCACTTGATGACTGACCGATTAACGCCTGCTATTCTTGTGAAAGGACTTGTCACCTGTTGAGTATCGCTAACCATGCAACGTCTCACATTTGACAGACAGCTTGTTTTCACATTCAATTTTTTAAAACATTTTTTGCATCTCTATTGCTTAATTTTGGTGTCACCGTTTGTTCTTTCTTTGAAAGAAGATATGCATATTGCTCTTCAAAATAAACGATATACTACGCTTCTGGCAACCAACTTAATTCGCCGAGGCACCTTCGTTCAAGAAACTGGAAATAACACACATGTATTGTTTCACTTGGAGAGACAACGCATAGATCGTACCCCTACCCCACGTCAAATTCTGGGACCGCATCATGTGAAGTTCCGATCAACTAATACCATTTTCTTCACTTCAAAGGTGTAGTTGATTCATTGAGCAGATCTCTACATTCAGAATCCCTTCCAGGAAGGACTGTATGGAACAGGTCTGTGAACATTTTATCAGGTCACCATTATCAAGCTTCATCTTATGCTATAATCTTCAATGACTTGCCTATTGGTTTTATCACCATGAATAATGCACACTGAATTTCCTACCCTCGCCGTTCTTTTCAATTTTACACGAGATAAAGTAACGGATAAATATATGTAGCACTCAGGGTGTGTTACAGCGGACTTCTCCTACTACAGTATGTGTCGGTGTTTATCAGTTTCCAAGCATCGAATAACACGAAGCGTTAACGTTAGCTTCACCATGTAAGTCAAAATCCGATTCGTACTCGCAAGGGGATTCTGTAAACTTGTATGATTAATGTGGATTTAATGTCGGAAAATGAGTCTGTGGAGGTTGGAACATTTATGAATCTGCACAAGTACCAGTGGAGGCATAGGAAGTTAACCATGACCTGCATTCATAACGTTAGTGTAACAGAGAGGTATCCGTCTGCATTATAAGGAATACCTGTATAAAGTAACTGTGAGAGTAACCCTATCCCGAGCTACTCACTTATTCAACCGTCGATGTCTACTATAAGTCCCACGCATCAGTTGACATCATTGGCATTAGTGAAGTTAGAAAACTAATTCTTCTTTTCAGTCGTTGAAATTAGTAATGCAAATGTGTTTTAGCCCCACAACATATATAATAGCTAATCTTCCATGAGGAGAGCTTTTTACTGATGGCCCCAGTTTCGTGTAAGATACGCAGTTGGTGAATGTTGATTTTAAGTTGGAAAATAAAGAAAATCGATTTGGCTTTGTTCAGCCTCCCTTGATAAGATTTGCGTGACAGATAGCGTATGGTGAAATACATCAAAGCAGATGGTAGATTACCGAGCCCAAAGGAGACAACCAAAGATTTTAATTGGCTGAGCTGTTTGTGAAATAATTTGAGTTAATGAAACCCGGTAATGAATGCACACCGCTTGACTCTCAATTTTGTCATGGCTGTTTGTTTTTCATTTACAGACACCCTGGGTAACTTTGGTTACCTTGGTTTATTCAAATGTAAAGCTGTGTGGGCCTATTTACTCTTTGATTTATTTCCTTTATAGAACGGAGCCTGTTGATATTTACGGTTGAATGACAAGAGTCTTAACCAATGATTTACTGTTTTTTGCGTGCATGATGAAGACATTGAAAAGCCACCAATAGCCCTCAGTTCACAAAAAGAAAGCCTAGCAAACTTTGAGAATATAGAGGTTAGAACATGAATTGTCATTTTGATGACAGGAGTAACCAAGAAGCTTAGTGAGATAGCAGAACACACAGAAATTAGTGCGTCTACAACATCAGGACAAGGTCCTCCGGAAGGTGTTCGAAGCTCTGACAAGAGGCATGAGGATCCCCTCAAATACTAAGGATGAAGATAACCACATCGTAATGAAGAAGAGTTGGCCTGAACATTGCGGGCGTATTGACGTGGCAGCGTGGCGTTGGGTGCCCTTGCGTGGTAGTCACCTCGAGACAACTGAGGAAGAAACTGGTAGCAGACTGTCATGAAATGGCACACACCGGATGCATTAGGACATACGATCTGCTGCAACAAAGAGCATATTGACCAAAGATGGAAGAGGATGTAACGGCTAACGCGCTTGCATGCCAACAGTGTCAGGTACTGAAAAGCGACAATCGGGGAGCCCAACAGCCCTTACAGCCAATACCAGCTTCCGAAATCGGTGAACTCTGGTCGATGAATCTTATGGACCCATTTCCACTAAGCGCCCGCGGTCACCAGTACGTTCTGATCATGACTGAACACTTTACCCATTAGATTGAAGCGACTGGCGTTCCGGATCAGAAAGCATCTACGGTGGGAGACATGGTGATGAAGCACATCGTAGCAAACCACGGTGTACCAAAGGCGATCTTGACAGATTAAGGACCATGCTTTGAAAGCGAGGAATTTCGAACACGCACGCAACAATTGGGAATCAAGCGCATCCGAACGACACCATATCACCCGCAAACTAACGGCCTAACTGAACGTAACAACCGAACGATCAAAGAATGGTTATCAGCCAAAGGAGGTGACTGGGAGTCTGCGTTGACACTGGTGTTAGTGGCCCACCGGGCGTCTGTGTAGGCGAGTACGAAGACATTTCCATTTCAGTTGACGTACGGTAGAATCCCTTGACTTCCGGTGAATCAGGACATCGGAATATGGCCAGAGTGCCTTGATCTCACTTAAGAATTGGTTGCCGAAAGAGAACGAGCCAAACGAAATCTGAAAGCATCGCAGGCACGCACGAGGGAGCAATCCGCAAAGCAACGGCTATGCAAAACTGGAATGTTCAACCTAGGAGAACGGGTGAAGTATCTAGATCATCGGAACACGGGCGCCAGCGGCCCAGGATCAAGAAAACGTCCACCTAAATTGAAAGGTCCTTATTTGATAGTCTCCAGACGATCAAGAGGGACGGGGAGACGAAACGAGTGCATGCCAGTGAGTTAGCGACGTGGCACGAGATGCCGGCGCGGCGAACCAGAAGATCAATAATCCGGGAGAACACACCGAGTCGATCGGAGAGGATTCATCAACAGATGCAGAGGAACCAAGGAACCTCAGAAGGGGGAGGAGTGTTGTATGATAGGCAGTTTCGTGGTGAGTAGTATACCACTCACAAGTAGTATATTACCCACAGGCGACACTCAGAAGTAAATGGGCAAGTTCCGGACGCCAGGAAGACGACGGACAAGAAGAGACTATCGGAATAGTGTGTACGCGCTATGACAGAAGTTCCAACAAGGCAAATGACAATGATGTATGTGAATGCTTGTCTGACCTACAAATGGATGTACGCGTTTGTGGTTTGATTTTTGACATGACCAATACGGGAGTTTGCGCAATAAATGGATTCTCAGGCTAAGCGTCTTCTGCGGTCACGAAACAAGCAAGTTCGACACGTATAACGAGTTCAAAGATTCACAGAACCCTACAAGAAGACACGGACATAAAAATCAAATGACAGCGCAGAACGAAACAACGGGTACATTAATGGGAAGATTACCCGGTGTAGTTTCGTAATGGAGAGGTACAGTGTTTAACATGATAACAGCAGTTCCAACGACGTGAAGAAACACACCCGTTATTAGACTGAATACCGGGGCTTCCAAGTTCAGTAATACGGTTTTTGATAAGAGCTTCAGAACCATTTTCAAGAAGGAATGGCAGTATGTTAAACCTTGATACACCTTGGGTATCCCACGCTTGCTGAATAACCTAGTTTCGCAAAGAAAGCCTAAGGGATGCTTACAAGTTTACACGCAGCGGTCTGTATGAGAGCTAGAATGAACTAACGTGGAAGAAAATTTGGGTAATCAACTGAACGTTACGTGTTGGTAATTCTGTGGATAGAGGTCAAGCTTCAATCAGAAAATGTGGTGGCAATTTGATTGCAAACCAAAAATCTTACGGATGTTTTGTCACGAAGGCCCCTGGGGGTACCAAATTCAGATATGCCATAAACAGAATTGTAATAGCCGATTGGTCTTATCTCATAAGTGGACCGAAAAATCTTAGTAACATTAATATGTACGTATAAATACAATTAATGTACAATTAACAAAAGACACTTCATAGCTCAAGTGTGTGTCCAGTTTAATTCCACACCAGTGTTGCGCACCCATTTGAATGATATGTCGTCTGATCATGCCGTATACTTTTGTGTTTATTGTTTTGTTTGTTCCTGTGCAACAAGCTACATAGTCAACACAACGCACTTGCGAGCACCAGCCGGTGTAGCCAATGCGAGGATCGATGAGGCCCTAGTCTTCTGCGTTCGCCAAGCATCTGATCAAGCCAGACCATTTGACAAATCTGATCGATTCGTTCAAACCAATCTATTGGATATGGGGCAAACATTCGAGGCAGGTCAAACGTTGTATACTGTCAATTGCAGAGGCCGTTGCAATTCACTACAATCACCACCACTGTTCATCCAAAAACGGCTAATCAAAACGGTGAACCTCGCGTGACCGTGTAGGCAGACCCAAAATAGAATGGTTGCATAGATTTGTCGCTTCTTCCAGAAACTTCGCACAACTCACATGATCAGTGTTATATAACTGTCACATGACTCAAACCAAACAGACGCTAATGACTGACATCTTTCGCTCCAGTGATATTCGATATACTAGCACCATCGAACCAACATACTTGTGTTTTATTCAAAGTGATGACGAAACCTCAGAAATACGTTTGTTTGCTATTCGTTTTCCTCGTGACTGACTCGGATGCATTCGAGGTATTGAAACAGACAAGTGAACAGTTTACTCGCGGTATTACCAAGGAGTTTGTATGCGTCATCTCAAAAGGCAGATAAAGTGGTTGGTAGTAACATGACACTACCCTTGCGAAAATTAGGTAATGATCATACTAAAAATATGCATTCGAATTTGAAAAATGGGCTTGAAATATAAAATCGGTAATGCTCCCTAATGATCTCTCACCGTATAATCGCGTTTCTCGTATGAGAAAAAAGATGATAGCATACTCATTATACTTGTAAAGAGTAAGCAGCGTAAGTAATACGTAATTAATGGTCAAAATTTGCCGGAAGCGCATGATCGCTTTCATCGTCGTTACCACTCATTACGCATGCGTATCCGAGGAAATTCTACCACACCTCCCCCTATATAGAGGATGGATGGTAAAGTAGCCAATAGTAATAGCAGTAGTTGTTGTGCCATTTGTCTCATCATTACAGATTTCAAAAGCACCAACTGGTGTTGCGTAGAAACTCCGTTTTTCCCAAGTTCCTGAACGAAGTTATAGGTTTATAAGCAAAAATGGCGTTAGTGGTATGCGCACAAGCTGCGCGTTCAGCTCACGCGTGCGTTGCTATCAAGTACTTTTTCCACTCTCTCAGATTTTCTGCAGTTGCTGCGATCAATCAACCGGTGCAATTCGATTCATCGGTTGCAGGCTAAGTGTGTTTTACATAGATACCCACAAGAAAAGCACAGTATAGTAGTATACGTATTATTGAGAAATTCTGGACTCAATAAATATCATGTTCGAAAAGTCACTGACGCTGAGGAAATATGGGCCCTACGTCATCATCACATGTTAAAATTATAGTTCATAGATTCATAGTTTGTTAAAGGAGGGAGATAGATCTAAGCTTGTGAGTCCTCGTCTCTGTGTTATTCGGTAAAACTTGTTAGAAAGCTTGTAAATATGAAGAAAAAGTGAATGGAACCAATGGAAGTTAAATTTAATGTAGCTGCTGGACTCTACAATTTCATCAACGAATACTAAAACATACTAAATCAGCAATCGGTCAGACATGTTCAATTGATGACTTGTGAGACTGAGCTAGTATAGCCGTTGGAAAACTGGTAGCGCCTGTTGTCTCTTACGTATGTGCCGATCGAGTAACATTTTTTAAACTCCCAACAGTAACCACATAATCGGACATTGCGTTCTGATGTGAACAGACCCTAACTGTGTACCAGTTCTGTCTATAAGGTAACCTGCCTCTTCAATAACTGAGTTTCAGCGAGTGAACTGTCAAACGCTCACCCCTGTTTGGTGAGAGGTGTGTCAGTGAATGATAGGCTGTGAAGTATTTGTAGGTAAGAGTTAAGTGGATGGTAGAATTTACAGAACCAAAAGTTGAGCGTTTTTGAAATCCAGGCTTCAAACCTTTAGAGGTAAAATATATTCATACGACGTTCAGGCTTGCATCTGGGCTGATCCTAACTACAGTTATAAAATGGAACAAAATTTGTTTATGCGTCATGTCAGAACACCTTTGGACAAGAATTCTGGCAAGGTAATTTCATTTTGCCATACCCGAGTCCTGGTGCTTGCAACTGCAGTTGTTAAACATAGATTCGGTTGACTTACGTCGAAAATACTGGTTATTATTATTACTGAGAAGACTACGTCGACAATGACAACAAGGAAAGACGTGATAAACCTGGATGTCAGCTACAATGTGATGTTTGGTCCTACCTGATTTGCGGAATCGGATACGTTTGCCATACGTCAGGGCAATTGGGAAAAGGCATCAATGAACCCATCCCCAGATGACTGATTGATTTGGCAAAAGATGCTTCCCATAATTCTCTTGCAACGTTACGAAAGAAATTGAACGTTATGCTGAAGTGACTATAGTCTCCCAAATATGCCGTCCAAAATCACTGCATATTTTGAAATTTGCGGGAGTTTTGGCAGTATACCACCTGACCGTATATACCGTGTGCTTTGTCGGAGTAAGTCCTACTATATGTTCCTGCACTGCCTTGTATTTCTCTTCACTTTTACTTATATCGCTACCTTACCTTAATCTGTTAGTCTACTCTAGCGCTTGTCACTCATTATATATGTTACTTTGACCGCCCACACTCACCAGTTAACGTTTGACCCGTGTTTTTGTGACTATCACGTCTATATTAATCTTGATGGCAGTAAAACACTCATTCAGTTATGTTCAGAAATTCCTTCATTTGACACTGTGAACTGTACAGCATTCAGCTCCACTCTCGTTGTAGCGGCTGACAAAAGGCAAGCAAAATGCCCTCGTGAAAGGCATCTTTCGTTCTACAACGCGCTTTTTATAAATCAGTCCACTTATGCCACAATTTGGATGGGTATTACCATGTGCCCTTTCAAAATAGCCGGACCTGGAAAATTTTCTCTAATTGCCGGACTGGTGCACTTTCAAAAAAATTGCTGCAAAACTCTGTAAACTGCTCTCACACGGTGCAATTCGTGTTACCGCTACACTGAACAGTTAACTCCTACCGTGGGCACATAAGCCGTGGCCAAAAATGCTGATCCACGGTTTTCCAGAAATACACACGGTTGTCGTTCAGTTTAATAAAATGAGTTTTAACTGACCATACAGAGGCCCAACATTTCCTACTTGGAGTGTTCGTGTGCATTTTAGCCTCTCCTATTTTCCAACTGTTCAAGTTAGCAGTGTCAAAGGTGTTTTGTTTTTCCGTTTTCCATCAACGTTGACCAACCGCTAACTAATTTGCCTAAATAAAGTGTTTAACCATCGTTTATAAATTCAACTTGTCACAAGAATTATATTCGGAAAAACTGCGATTGTCCAAAAACTTACAAGCGGAGCGAAAGCAATTACTTTCATTACTAAACCACTTCACAGTTTTCTTTTTCCCACTTACCGTCGAAAACGTAGCAAATTGTTGTTCATCGTAGTGCGTCCTTCAGTGCATTCTTAACCAAACAACCTTGGGACTAAATATAAGTGGAGGAGTATGTATGTACGTAATTTGCGTGTTGTATGTTAGTGCAACTAAGTATCATTACATAATAAAACCATGGTAACACTGTCGCTGTCAAACAACGCTACCTGTCTACTAACCCCATTTCGGAGTCAACGAAGTAAGATCCACCAGAAGCTATCAAATCTGACCTTTATAATGACGCTTTCTTCCTGTATATTTTGCTCTCATGGATTCTGTAAAAACGCAAACCAGCCTCACCAGTGGCAACTTATGAACATACACGGTTAGAATGCTTTGTGCCAATTGACCCGCGGACAGCGTGTTACCTTGAAATGTTTTATAAATCACTGTCCACTTAGTCAGTACAACCTGCGTAGAACAGTGATTTACCTGTTAGTCGAACGCACATTGTAATGCGTGATGTGTTGAACTAGAGTGAACTAAATGGATGCTCAACGCGGACTCCTGAGTGTCTGCTGTAGACGGTTAATAACCGTCTTCGCTCGTTATCTGAATAGGCAAGCCATAATGACAGATGGACCATTGCTATTTTCCCCAACTCTTTGATACATTGGTCGCTGCGCCCTGCTGGAACATAAACGACCAACCAGCCGGTCAGTTTGTGCGTTTTTGGGCTCTTTGTTGGGTAAAACCAAGCGTCAGGATCAAGATGAATGTTCCTGAATAAGTGACATAAGACGATTGCATAGGTAACACTACAACACCTACCCTTCTGTAGAAATTTGCGCAATTTGCGTTCCCATGCATTTCGGTTGGTCTCAGGTGTCTGTTGGATTTTATCTGGCTTGGAGCATACCTCGCTAACAGTGTCTTCTGGCCTGAATGCATCAGTTGTCCAAAGTCCAGAAGTGGCGATATTATCAAGGCTCAGTCATATGTATGTATGCGCATGCATACACACCGATGTAGGTATGTATAACGTTGCGTATATATTTAACTAAGGAATAAATCGTTTTCAGTTTCAAGACCATCAATCCACAGTAGAAAAGAAGAATGAAGATAAACAAATTGTTTGGTTTTGAACCTCCAGGTTTGAACACTCAAGTTAATAGTAAGTGAACGAGCAGATGTTGGACAGCAGCTCACTCAAGCCTCCTATATGTTCGTGGACGAGATCTATTGAGGTATGCGGTCCTAGAAAGAACTTTCCTAAGAATTTAGCTATTATACCTACACCTCATCGCCTTTATATTCAAGAATGCGAGTGAATGGCAAGTAGTAAATTACACGCATAAACTACTTAGACTGTTGTTATTAAGCCCTATGCATTTTTGAGCATTGGTATCAGTCATTCTGGTCAACTGTTGCACTCATAGCTTAAGGTTATGATGTTCTTTGTTTACAAGCGATTAATTGGGTGTAATAGCCGCAGGCAATATACCCTTCATTTCGCCCACGATGTTGTGATGGAAGTCTAAACGACTTTTGTAAAATTCGTCAATTAGTGCAGTTGCTAGTTAGGACATGCCGAAATCGATTATGACGTTGCGTGTATGTCGGTGAGAAAGCGTCTCTGGTAGTTAAGCGCGAGTATATATTCAGATACTTAAGACATTTTGTGACAGCTTCAAACATTTGGTTGTTTAAATTGATCGCTCGAAGCGTACGCTACTGCTTTAACTTTTTACTTGGCATGAAGTACTTTCAGAACCTATTGTTGAAACAACTACTCGTATGTTGGCCTTGCAACCTACAGTTTACCCCACGCTGGATTGAAGTTCAACCCTTTACTGAGTTGTAGTGAGTTACGAAATTGCAGCTACGACATTTATGTCGAATTGATTTTGTGCACAGGTGAACCTGAGTAACATAGTCAGAATCCGTTAGCCATGTCCCATCAATAACAGAAGCATCTCCGAAGGACATTTTACCGGTGTTGTGTGACAGGCAGTTTCGTGGTGAGTAGTATACCACTCACAAGTAGTATATTACCCACAGGCGACACTCAGGAACAAAGGGCAAGTTCCGGACGCCAGGAAGACGACGGACAATAAGAGACTATCGGAATAGTGTGTACGCGCTATGGCAGAAGTTCCAACAAGGCAAGTGACAATGATGTATGTGAATGCATGTCTGACGTGCAAATGAGTGTACGCGTTTGCGGTTTGATTTTTGACATGACCTATACGGGAGTTTGCGCAATAAATGGATTCTCAGGCCTAGCGTCTTTTGCTATCACAACACCGTGACTACTAAAAATGTGACGCGTACAACATGCACCTTCATGGGCGAACAACGATGCGCAATTACCTGTTTCACTAAGACGGCTACAAAGATGGTGTAACGTTTAGCACACTATTTTCTATTTCAAAATTCTGATTGTTATTCACACTTTTCACTTTCATCAACTTCACGTATACAGCCAACGTTTAAACCAACTTAATCGAACTAATCGATAATCAGTAAATACAACTCACTCACTTCTCAGTCCGCGAGCCTTGCGTTCTCTCTGCGTTCGGGTCGCTGGTGCACGGAATTTTGGAGAGTTAAAAGCTAACGGAATCAAGCAACTATTGCGACGAAGTTCCTTATTTATCTGTCATTGGAATTACCTCAGTTGTTGACCTGCAAGATTAATTAGGAACGACACGACGGATTGTATCTATTGGATACTACATTTGGTGCAGTGGAATTCTAAATCAAAGCACCTTAGTGAACTATAGTGAGTTGATCATTTCCATTTTTACCATCTTTTTGATTTCGAGTTCATACCTGAATTTTGTATAGTGTTTAGATCCACTACAATGGCAACGCGACCGGGTCAGCCCATGAACGTTTGTGTTAATAAATCATATTGCTAAGCTCAAATTCGGTTTGGTCATGGAATTGACGCAGAATGGAATAGAAGGATGACCTCGAAACCGATATAGTACGACAGAGCTGAGCTTGCCGACTGGCTGTACGAGTTTTAAGAAGTGTGAGGAACGTAACAGAACATGCGGTTTGGTTTATCTTAATCACTATTAACTGCTGTAACAGCGGTAATTACTATGTGGTCCTATCGCCAACTGAAAAAAAGACTTATTTTAAGTCAGAATTTATCATAGTGGTTGTCAAGATGACCCAAAAACGATACTCAGGGATATGCATTTTGCAATAAGTCTGTTTTGTTAGTCGACTGTGACTTTGTCTGTTTGGGAAACTTCGTATACCTTGCTTACGTGACGTTGAATTTCGACCCAATACTGTTGCTGTGACTGTAACCGTTTTTCGTGCACTAATTAGTCGTAAGGTGTTGCTCGTCACGTCGTTGGATTGTTGCTGCACTTGGCAGACTTTGGTGGTTGTCCTCATTTTGTGGTCGCTAACGCCAGTCAGCGGTTTCAGCCACCACAATTTAATGCACTTTTCCACTTTTACAGACTAACTGATATCGTTCATTCTGCATCTTTCACTATTCTATATAGTTCTACTATTAGCGGTATCGCAGACGTGAGTTCCTACAAACGGTCTTCTTATACTGTCGACAGACACCGCTTTCATTCGCTGGCATCTCCTCAAATGATTCCTATTCCACCAAATCACAATATCGCCATCGTCCTCTCTGCCCTTCACCATTGCAGCTTCTCAAGTGCTTATTGGTCTAAGACACATGTTGTTGATACATGTTGCTACTTCGTCCACCAGTAATTACGGTAGATTTATTGACCACGTACACAATAGCCCTTCTGCTTGAAAATTTGGTTCTGCGAACGCTGACGCAGTAGAACCTGTGACCTTGCCTCGGGACGGAGAGAAGCTGTTGTTGTGATGATTTGTCCCCATTTTATTTTATCTATTAGGCGTCGTGCCAGTCTAATTTAAGTTCCTCTGAGTAGGTTGGTTCACCTCTCAAGTAGCGCATAATAGGAATCCTCATGAGTGTATTAGGTCTTCGAAGTTGATCTTCTGGCTGCGTTTGTCTTGTTGCCGGATTTCTTATGACGTCGACAGTTAAACCGATCTATTAACTCCCACCTTTGACTGAAGGGTTGGAATTATAAACGGCTAAACTATGGTCTGTTGTCTATCACTTGAATAGCAAAGTGACATTATAGCGTATTCACGATGGATTACACACCTGCATTGGCTAAAACATCTGTCTTTAAGATGTTTCCAAAATAGTTGCCTGTTACCATCTAGTTTTTTTCATCATGAATATTGACAATAACTGTCATTTTTCGCCATGACATCCCCGGTGGTTCGTGTGTTGTCATCAGGTTCTATGTTCGACAGGCATCTTAAGTCTCGCATATTCTACAGCTGGATGTTATCCCAATGTTATAACTCGATATACCCGATCAAATCATCAGTGTTGACACCTCTTGAATAATTATCTCCACTTGAATAAACACCACAGATATACTTCTGCATAAAATGTTGCACCGTTTTTAAGTAATACCCGTTTATTTCAAAACGTACTTTATTTTGGACTGTTTGTGCATCAACCCCGCTGTCAGTCACTTTCACTTATCAGACCATTCACTGAAAAGCAATTAACAAGTCACTTCAGCTCTGTGGTGATTTTTTAGCCGGAGGCGTTTATTCTGTGAGAAGGATGGGCTCCACAAATTCAACGACGTCAAACTTCAGGTAAGCTACATCACACTGTTGTAGATAGATTATGGAAGGGTTGCTAGCATTGTACATTTTCAATTTTTGATTGATGAAATATTTCCGTGTCGTACATATGAAGACGAATGAAAGTTTTTTAATCCTGAAATCGTGGGTCGTGTTGCGGCGCAACCACACTGAGGTTTGTGATCTATAAATATCGCGGTTTTTCTTCCAGAATTTTAATCACTAGAACGTTTTGCTGTATAGATCACGGCTAGTGTTTCTTAATCGAAGTATGAGTACCGCTGTTCGACGTCTGTCGATAGCTCTCTGCGAAACTTATGCAGCCCTTTTGGTTGCTGAGACTGAACGTCAGAACCACATTGTCTATTGTCGAACTGGACCTCCAGTGAGCGGCAATCATTTCCGGTAATTGCAAGCGTAGTCATCGTGAACGCTATTTGGTTGGAAGAAAGGAGATGTATTATCAACAAAATGCCTACCTGGATTTCTATCATGAGAATGGATACAATAGGATAAGGAGAGTCAGACGCGACTGAAGTAAAAATTCGGGGGCTTTCCTACCAAAGTATGGCGTCTGTAGACTACTTATTAATAAATTTTGACCGACTTCCGATGCAAAAAATACTCCTTCTTGTTTTCCCCGACAACTTCTTATTCTGTTCGAATAAACCATGGCTTGCAAGCTACTCTTGGGTTGAATTACCCATTTTGATATGCATTAATATTTCTACGCTTTCGGTGACCGAATACGAATTCAGTGTGAAGTTCAGAAGGAGTGCAACAGCGTGAAACTAACGGACTGGAGTGAGCTAGCTAACAACCTCGGTCTTCTGCTTTCTTACAACCGTACAACACTCACGTTAACTCCGATTACAATTCTGTCATCTTTGTCACACTACCTCGAGATGGCCCACAGTACAGCAATTCAGGCATTTAGGCTCTTTCATAGAACATGCAAATTAATTCAATGCACGCATGCAGACGTGCAGCCACTCTTTTTCCTCGTCTTGCGCTAGCAAGGCTGTCATGTTCAGCGAGACACGTGGTCCTGCATCACCTGATGTGTCTTCGCCAGTGGTCATTAACATACGCGTGCGGAGCACTTGGATTGGTTTCAGCACACATCAACTGTGTTCCATAAGAATGTTCGTGTTCTGACACGCATCTCACATGTTTGTTTGATCTAGAAGAATGAGAAAGCCTGATTATATAAAACACACAAAAGATTACTAACATGGAAGCATCACTGCACTATCAAGGCGTAGACGCGTAGGTACGCGCAGGAACAACCGGATTTTATCTTGTGTCACATTTGTTCACTTACTTCTGGCTTTTACTCATCTGGACCAACAATCAGTTTATTGTCATCCTAACATCAATATTTGCAACCGACGATAGCAAGATTACCTTCAGAATATGACATCATCTTAAACATATATCACATTTTAAATACATTTTTCACCACACAGGTTTTATGTAGGCGATAAAAACAACCATTCCGACAGTATAGCAAAATGGCATCCAATAAAACACAATCTTTATTTCAATTTGAACACCACCCACAACTGATCGCAGCTGTCGTATTCCCATAGACTATCCAGTCAGCCCCTTTCGAAAACAAGCACTAGACTCGAGTTTCGATCTCATTAGAGCTCGTCAGTAGTGCATATAATCGCCACTGCCGGGACTTGAACCACGGACACGTTGTTCATGAGGCAACTGTGTTTACCACTGCGCCATTGACCTCATGTTAGGCACGACCGAATTATCATATGTGAACGCTCAACCACTTTCGCTTATGAGTAATAATCAGGTTGCCCGATCGTCTCGAAATGGAGACACTTGAACAGCGTGTCCGTGGTTCAAGTCCCGGCAGTGGCGAGGATATGCACCACTGACGAGCTGTAATGAGAGCGAAACTCGAGTCTAGTGCTTGTTTTCGAAAGGGGCCGACTGGAAAGTCTATGGGGATGAGACAGCTGCGATTAATTGTGGGTGATATTCAACTTGAGATTAACCAAATGCCCGACTACTCATCAACAATCCTTATTGTCGAACTCACTTGTTACCATGCTACGCGCACGTTCGCATTTATGAGTCAGAAGTCCGGTTCACAACACCTCCCGGTTTCCGCTCACACGTCGTGTGCATTTTATGTGTGTGATCGGCGCCTTCTATCGGGGGTTTTCCGCCTGTAATTCTTCATTCGTTGGCCCGATCTCGTTGAGCGATGGCTCGTCCGATCGCTCGTGTTGTCTGGCAGCTATCCAGTTTAGGCTTTGACCGTATTCTACGACCGTGTCGAGATATTCCTCTGAGTGTTGGAATAATCACGCATCCGACTTGGTCGTCCATCTTATTTTTGCGTGCACTGTCTCCCCGTTGATCCGATCCAGCCAAGCGACTACTCATCCGGTCACCCACACCGTTCCTGCTCCCTTCGCTGTGGGTTTTGGGACGTACCTCCCCCGCGTTGAGGTATTCCGCCGAGTGTCGGAATTCTCGCACCTCCAGCCTGACAATCCATCGCAATAGAACGGTTTAACCGGAAGTCTGTTAAGTTTATACCAGCAGACCAGGTTTATTAAAGTAGAACAAAATTAACGATTTTCCCTCCTCACCAGATAGCCACTTCATGCTATCTGTCGGCTTGCTTTTTCGGTTTCTATAATTGCGGTTCGTGCGGTTGGGCTGAATCGCAATTCAGTTTCCAAGGTGGTCGATGGCAAAGTCTTAACTGAATGCCAGTCGCAAGTGACTGAAACTAAACTGCACCGGTGAAACGTGTATGTGTTCTTCACTGAGAATCTAATCTTAAAACTGAAGAACTATTTATTTATGTCGTCAGAGATTGATTTATCACCAATTATAATATCGACTGAATTGGAAAGCAACAATGAACTAACTCATTCAGATGTGAATATGTCTGGTCTTAATGTTGACAGGGATTTGACTTTTCTGCTAAAATTCAGCTGCTACGGGAATTAGTTGGGACTGTTAGTCAGTGCCACTTCCCGAACAAAGAAAGCGTCGGTGGAAAGTAGTTCCATGGATTTGCTTGTAAGGACAGTTTAACATGATTCTTATGAAGGGAAGAATGGCAATGCATCACTGATTTGTTACTACCCCAACTGCAATGAGGTCTGCCTTCGACAACAGCACCTTGACAACGGTTCATATTTGCTCCACTGGCAAGTGTTTTAATCTGTTTGTCCTTCAGTGTAAGAAAAGTTTGTGTACAACCCTTAAAGGCTGCTATTAAACTTCAAACTAATGAAGGCTATTGGTAAAGGACTGCCAGTGGCTTACAAAGGAGACCTAAACAATCAAGTTACAGAAAATATAATAATATACAAAATAAAGGATATACTTTATATCAAAAATTGGGTTTACGTATGCTATCCTGTTATTTTCAGGCTGAATGAATTTACCATTAGCTATTTCCTTGTAATTGACAGAATGCAGACGCTTCGTAGGTAGGGTCGTAAGGAGATAAGATTCAGTAGATAACAGTTAATGATGGTGTTATGTTGCAACAAGCTTGGAAGGTTTGTATTGCGCTAGTTACTAGTAAGACACGGTCATCTTTCTGTTTCAGTGATCTTTACATGACTCCATTGATATGGCTTCAAAAAAGGAAGTGCTGGATGATTTCACCGTTCTTCCGAAAATGGTCGGGTGTTTACACTGACAGCAAGGATTATGTTGGACAGAATGTCATTCACGCACGCAATCAAACGAAAAGTGGAAACTCCAGTGATATCAAAATGATCCAGCCCAATACCGATATTAGACTTCAAGTGATCGAATAACTAGTTAAGACGATTTCAACTTGGCAAACCGTGATTATTTTATCAAGCGCAACGCCGTAGCAGCGGGCCATCATACATTGACCAAATTTCTTGCTAGTAAAGTAAGTATAACTGACGTGTTTCGAGCTGAAATCACTGGCATAAGTGACTTTTACATATGACGATGGTCAAGTTAAATTTAAGGGCGTGTTTATGAATAGGATAACCCTAACACACCATAGAAGTCCACAAACGCTGAAGAAGACTTACCTTCAGTCTCATCAAATTTCATATCTTCCAAACCTTACACTCTTCTGCATGTTTCCATTAAGCCCCTCTTTTTCTATTTTCACGCATCTTACAAGCGTACTCTGTAGCATTTTAAAAAGTAACGCATTGTGATATGTTTCCAATTTCTCCTTTGCCACACTGTCCCGAAAGTAGTGCACTGGGCTGAAAATTACCCACATTTGTCAACCACACTAGAGCTTGTCTCGTCCAATCATATTGTTTGACGGTGACATTATCAACACTCACTCTGGCCGAAATTGTTTGTTTCCTTGGCACGTCGTATGATATGCGCCTGGGTTCAGTAGGCCGGCCATAAATTCCGGAAACCTGGCGGTGTGAACCAAGACTTCGAAACATGAAAGAACAATAGTAGATCGGTGACAATGCGAACAACCTTGAGAGAGTTTTTGAGCTATGGGCTGCATATGGCTGTACAGCCAAGCTGCCTATTGCATCTTAGAAACCGTCCAGAACATAGTTACAATGGGAAAGGGTTAATTACGCAACATCTTATTAGTGGATTGTCATTAAAATAGGAGACTAACTAATGTCTACTATGGTCTAACAATATATTATTACTGACCGGTTGCTGAAGAGTGAGCACAAATAAGTCATTCAGAACTGCTTAGCCGTGGTGGTTATTTAGATTCAAAATAAAACCACACTATTATCTAAGTAATCTATTAAAACTGGAAAGTTATTCAATTCGGACGGTGGCTCGGTGAATATATATATATATATATATATATACCGTCCCGGCAATACTTACCATTTAAAGCAACACATTCCTAAATGTACCACCGTTTTATTGCCAAAGGTGCAACACTATGAGGGGCTATTTGTCTGACCAGGAGGGTTTACTAAGTGATTAATAGGGTGGTATTACTCGAGACATTATATAGACAACTAACTCCAAAAAGGCGGAAAACGAGAAAGTTAGTGAGGAATGTTCGTTTGTCATCGTGCCTGTAAGATAAATCACTTGGATGTCCCGCTTAACCACACTTCAAGAAGCGTTGTCGTACACGTAAACACAAACGGGGACTAGGAACCCGTTGTAAAATGTTATATGGATAACGCAACTGAAAACAGAAGCAGAATGCATACTCAAACATTATTTAATTTGCATACATTGAAATATGTCATTAGCGGTTTATGTGGACACACACCCAGCACTTTGCAGGCTACGGTCTTAAACGTATGGTCACCATTCTAATAACACCATCCTGTCTATTAATAATACTGAGTCAAAGTCGAAGAGGGCGCTAATGCCGACATTTTACTCTATCCGGTTGGTTCACTACTTAGTGGTCACGGGAGACCTTATCACTCTTTCTTCAAAGCTACTAGTGGCTGTACTGGTGAAATGGTTTGTCGACCGTCAAATTACATACTTCAGCGGTTTCAGTGAAGTAGACTGCAAAAATGGAGATGCGAAAGTTCATGAATGTGAAAATTATGTTGAAAGCCAATAACAGATACCTGGATGACAGAAATTACTCCTAACTACGGTCTATCAGACATAAAGACAACGCTCATCAGCAATGAAAGAAAGAACCGACTAGAGGCAGTCTTGAAAGACAGAGAAAAGCAATCTTCAAACGGAAGGCTTCTTTCGATGGACAAATTATTTGAAAACCCTGGTTGCTACCTTGAACGCTTATGATGAGTTTGTGGTTGAGCATCTCAGCTGCTGACGCTGCCATGAATGACTAAGTACATCCGGGCCCCGAATGAACACTGTTATCAAGTTAAGCAGCATAAAAAATGAAGACAGCTGCTAGTCGGCCAGCCACTGTAGATCAGATTAGTTTCCCTGGCTGAAGCCCTAGCGATTCCTGAAATCGATATCAGGGACAATAAGATAGGTGGCGGTCAATCAGGCTCATTGGCGCCACTATTTGGCTGTCTTCTCATCATCATCATCATCATCATAACAGCCATGAGCCTGACCAAAAGGTACTGTGGCTCGGGCCGCCGCTCACCTCAACAGTGACGTGGAATATCCTGGAAGAAAACGTCACTAAAAAGGTTGAACATTATTAAAAGAAGACTAAGCGAAAGAACTAGAAATGGTATGGATACATGTCCCCCATTGATTGCGACACATTGACATCTCGGACAGCGTCTCTAACCAGCGGTTTGAGTGATCACGAGGACCCCATCCAGGCAGGCGAC